>QVRM01007171.1:0-48871 GCA_003439945.1 Dermanyssus gallinae | reverse complement strand
AACATAGTTAACGATAACACATTAGCTAAACTAACCTGCCCCTTCGATCGTGACGATCGATTAACCCGCCTCGGAAACCTCCGTATGGAACGACAAATGAAGCAATAAAAATGGAAAAAGAAGCTAGCGTCGATAGCCATCAAGGCTATAGGTAAAAAAAAGACACAAATCATCACTATTATTGTAATTTTCGTCAGCATGGATGGTATCCCTGTTATCTTTATAACGAGGCTGTAGTGCTGCGTGTGGAGTACAACCGAACGCTGCTGAGTCTTGAATAAGCCGTCGTCGTTAGATCCAGACAGCGTGCCCGATCTACGATGTCAAATTCCTGCATACTTTGGGCGCATACTCTTCTACAGACACACATACAGCCAGACTAACAGAGCAATTTGGCCTCGGAAAATGTTGGCATGTAAATTCGATGGGCGCTCAGCACAAAACTCTAGGAGTCCCGCGGGAAGCGGAACGGGGCCTTGGTGCTCACTGGCTAGCAAATGTTTTCAAACCCCAGGGCACACGTTTCAGCCTACGTAACTGTCGCGGCTGTTGGTGGTGTTTGTGTTGTTTTTATCGTTGTTGTTGGTAGTGTTGTTGTTGTGTTGCTGTTGTTGTTGTCGTTGCTGTTGTTGGTGTTTGTTTGCGTTGTTCTTGTTCTAGTTGTGTTGATTCTTGTATGGTCATTAGTACTGTTTCTATCGCCGCCGATACGGCTCTTCGTCACCCCCGTAGGCGTAGAACAAGGTGATCTGCTGTTAGCTGTAGCGTGGCACATGAGGAGTCGAGCTGTCCAGACGCAGGGCTAAAGTTCGCCTGCTTGCTCGCTGGTTTGGCTGGTAGGTGTTCGCGTCATTCTCAGCTTGCCGGGGGCCCATCGTAGCAGGGCCCCAGGAAGGGCCATCGCTGCGGGTAGGCAAAGACAAAACGTGGAGGTTGTAGAGGTTGTAGTGCTGGTAGTTGGGGAGCAGCTGGAGGAGAAAGATGGGGTTGAGAGGTTAAGGGTAGCGCTTTCTAAAGCCACTTGCGGAAGTGGCTCCAGTAGTGCGCCCTGTGGTGGTCGTTGTAGCCGAAGTAGCAGTGTTCGAGTACAAGCAGTACGAGTCCCCACAGTAGCACTGGTTGTACTAGGTCTCACTTAGATAGCTGTGTGACAACGGGCACAACTGCTCCGTGTAGCCGCAGCAGCAGCTGGTGCTGTTACTGTCGCAAGCACTGCATATTGTGAGGAGGCGCTGGCTGACGGAGTCTATCAGATGGTCGGTGAAGGCGCGGGAAAGGTGGGACGGGAGGGGGGCAAAATGAGGAGAAGCTCTACAACATCTGCTGCAAAGTTGGCCGCATCCCATTTGGGTCCCGTTGGCCGACCAACCAGCCTGCCAACAAACAACCGTTTTGAAAGTATGCTTTGCTGCTTCGACAATAATTTTCTCCTTATCTCTCTTGCTCGTTCATTCCACGTCTCTCTCTCCCCTTTCTCTCTGCTTTTTGTTTTCTATATTTTGTCATTTTAGAATTATTTTCATTTTTCTTTGTTTTTTTTTTCGTCTCTTATCGGATCGCTCTTAACTTCTATCCACATATCTATCTATCATAAATTCCTTTCCTCTCCCGCGCACGATCTCTCCCCCCACTCGTCCGCCGGTTGTGACTGCTGAGCTTTGAAAAGACCGAACGACCCCTCTATGTGGCCACCATCCACCATCACGCGTATGGGCCGTGCGCCGTACGACGCTTAGGTCGCTGCCGAGGAATGGAAATTTGCATTGATCCTGGCAGATAGACGCCTAGGCGTGTTCGAGGCCCTTGACACCGCTTTCTTGCCGTCCCCCGAGGGACACCGAACGTGACGACGCACCACAGCACCGCCAAGAAGTCGCAGCGTTGCTGAAGTGCCGGTGGAAACAGCGGCGGCGTATTTTGCACCTTCTGCAGCAGTGTCGCATCTGAATCTTGGTACGCGTTGAACTCTCAAACATTGATTAGCGTGTCTGCGCGTCACGCAGAACGTGCCCCGGCCGTGACGCGTCCAAGATCAACTCGAACTCCTCGCGAAGCGTTTGCGGGTTCAACGCTGATGTTTTGGCCTCTTTGGATTTTGGTATTCAATGTAATTTACGTGTACGTGGTATGAGTTAACTTATTTTGGTACTCCATTATTCAGTGAAAATTGAGAGATATAATTAGCCACCTAAACACATGTGAATCGTCAATACAGCGCAAAGGGCGCATGAAACGCACGCCGCTGAATGCGTGTGAGTCCTGCTATATAAAAAAAATGAGGAAAAGGAGTACTATGTGCAAAACGTTTGCAAACAACAGTTGGCATTGCATGCCCTGGGGCTCCGTAAGAGGGGGGGGGGTGCTTAGTTCGCTAATAGAGCCGACACTACTAAATCGTCTCGTTGTTTCGTAGAAGTGTCAAAAAGGCTGAAAGCAAACACTAATACAATCGAAATGTTTTGCCATATTCGAGCTCCAGAACAATCTGCTGAGACTTATTGGAATCTCACGCCGTTTGCAAACGGTACACTACGGCTAAACGCACATGTTAAACGTGGCTCAAAAGTTCCTTTATGAGACTTTAATAAGGTCAACGAACTGAAGCCCGAGTTGAAGACTTAATTAGCATAGTCCACATGTAATATTACTATGCAGCTTTTGAAAATATTGCTATAATCGCACAAGACTTAAACTTACGAGTATACATGATATCCTGGTGATTGGTTCAGCAGAAATGCGCTAAGTACCATGGTTAATGTAGCTTAATGTGCGGTCTTTGAAAGAAGGTACTGTATCTTATATTTTAATGGCATGTCGGGACTTAACGCGTATAGTTCTTGTCACAGAAATAATCATTATAGTCATATATATAACTAAATTTATTACAACACTTGTATGCGAGAAAAACGTATATATTTAAACGAGGTGCACAATAAAGCAATACCAATTAGAGTTTATAGGCAGAACTTCTTGGGACAAGCGGCCAAATAACCAATTCTAACCTGATTCCCAGAAAGTCATTTAAACAGCAGAAGACGAGTTCAACGGTTAATAACCTTGCACATGTTGGACAACGTATTGCTCTTTTTGAGGACAAGGAAACTATCTAACAGCTCCTAGTGGCCATGGAGTAGATCTCCGCTAGTTTGTAGTTGCATATAAAGATAAACGTCGTACTGATGCTACTAACACGGGCATATAAATATATATATATATATATATATATATATATAAAAATATAAAAAACAACAAAATTGCTTACATTTAAACGATGTTCTACATTTCTGTTACATTTAACGATATAATCGACGGTAAATGTGCCTCGTACCAAAAACACCATTCAACACATATGAGTATTAGCTTTAGAAGCTCTAGATTCACCATAGCTCGATTTAAACATTTCACTTCCCGCTGCAAATAACCTAATTCTAGATCAATTACATACATAATGTACTACAATATAGTTCGCACTATGTGCGACTACTTTAATTTATTAACGAGGAGCGCAGTTGTAGTTGTCAAGGCCGTGACTGTCCTACTAAAAACGGTGTTTTGTATTGCATTCAAATCTAGTCCTGTAAATGCAAGGTACCACATGGCGACTGACAGGCTTGAATGGGTGCCGAGCTTTACGTGTGAGGTAAACGGTATTCCGCGTCTTCTGTTGCGTGGTCCTTTTCCAGTCAAAAATCTGGCAAAACTGACGGAATCGACAGAAAAGAAGAGTCGGCGGCCTCATTTATCTCACACGGTTGGCGATTTGGTGGAAGACCACGAAGCCTTGGCACAACGCTGCACCATGCACGAAAAGATTATGCAATTAATATAATGATAACCGTCCCCATAGTATACTGACATGATAATTGTATTGCGCGAATTAATGATTCCGTAGTATATAGTTACAAATGATAGGGCCGCTAAAACATCTGTTCGGCCGAAACTAATTGCCGCAATTATTTGGCGAGCTTTCAGGCCTTAGTTAGCCACTGTTTTAAATGTCTCACGTCATACTCAGTAAGAGAGACAGGATTGGATTCTGCACCGATAGGGTCCGAGACGCCCAGTAAAACCAATTCAGCAACAAGGTCCAGGCTAATCGATCTTTAACAATGTCATCACTCAAAATTTCACTTTTATACACGTATTTCTCTTATTTTTGCGTAACTAATGAATGTTTTTGCTTTTTCAACGGCCGCTAATGACGCCTTGCTAGTAATATGCCGCCTACATGTGAGATTTGTATAAGGTTTTATTTGAATGTGATTTTCTTGTATTATATATAAAATGCATATATATATATATATATATATATATATATGCTGTTCTTTGGCGCCGAGACGTTATTTTCGGCATCGGGCATACAGCAGGGGGACCCCTTGGGACCGGCCCTATTCAGCCTGGGGATACGTGAGCTGGTAACTCCGTTCAAGTGCCATTCAACGCTTGGTACCTAGACGGTGGTACACTTGGTGGACCGATGGTGGACTTGCTCGATGAGGTGCGCAGAGTCCTTGCTTTCGAGGCAGTCAGTGGTCTGGTGCTAAACACGGCCAAATGCGAGGTGTTTGCTCCGGGGACAGACCCAAACGATCCCTCATTGAGGGCCTTGCTCGAGCTGCTTCCGGGGTGTAGAGTCGTGGCTGACCACGAAATAAACCTTCTTGGCGCACCGGTTCTGCCCTCTGCGCTGCCGGGACAACTCGACCCCTTGATGGACAGATTGTGGGCGATGCAGGAACGTCTACCGCTGGTTGGAGCCCACCAGGGACTCTACCTGCTTCGCTCGTCGTTCTCCGCCTGCCGCATCGTTCATATTTTACGGTCCATAGACTGCTCAGGCGATTTGAACCATCTTCTCCAACCGTTCGACGACCAGGTGGTGGAGGCCCTTCAGACAGTGTTGAGTCTAAACTTACGACCACGAGAGGTGCGCCAGGCGCCCCACGTCCATGGGCGGCCTTGGTCTCCCCTCAGCTCGATCCTGGCGGGCCCGGCCGTGGCTGCCTCGATGCATGCTACGTCGGATAATGTCCAGCGCCTGCTCCCGCCGACGGCTCAGGCAATGTTCGAGGCGGCTCGTGACGATATAGCGACTGGACTTCAAGCTTCATCGCCCGGTCCCGATAGACTAGCCAGCCAGAGGGCCTGGGCCGAGAAGGCTCACGAAGCTTCCCTTAGTTCGCTGCTTGAAGAATGCAGGGATGACCAGGACAAGGCACGCCTTTTAGCAGTCGCTCGCCCAGGAGCAAGCGACTGGTTGCATGCACTACCCGCTGACTCACTGGGTACCCGCCTTGATGACCAATCCACTCGGATCTGTGTTGGCCTTAGATTGGGGGCTGATTTGGTTGAGCCACACAGATGCTCTTGTGGCGAGCCCGTTGGGCGACTCGCCAGACACGGCCTGTCTTGCGCTCACGCAGCGGGCCGGCGCCCAAGACACACTGCCCTCAATGAAATGCTCGCAAGATCGCTGCGGAGGGCGGGGATTCCGTGCGTCCTGGAACCACCTGGACTTTCAAGAGACGACGGTAAGCGCCCCGACGGTATGACTTTGATACCCTTCTATAAGGGTCGTTCCCTGGTGTGGGATGCGACGGTGACCGACTCTCTGACCCCTTCCCTTGTCGGTCCCGGCGCGTCCCGCCCGGGGACTGCCGTTACGCGAGCTGAGACCTCAAAGATGAGAAAGTATGCGGACCTAAGTCGGGCGCACCACTTTTCGCCATTCGCGTTCGAGACGATGGGTGGCCCTGGGCCCCTCACGGTAACATTGATCTCTCGGTTGGCGACGCATTACGGCAGGCGACAATGGACAAGAGGGCGCACGCCTTCTTCTCCCAGCGACTGTCCCTGGAGATCCAAAGAGGTAACGTCACCTCAGTGCTCGGAACTATGAGAGACTGGATGGACCCGGACCTTCGTGCCAGGGGGCGGACAGGACTTCCTCACGGGCATGAGCGATAGAGCGACTACGGCGCGCAGAAGGAGCAACTAGGTCGACGAGCAGCAACGCCGTGAAGCATTTCATATATTCTTCTAAATTATAATGAAATAAATCTGATAATTGTAAAATTATATATATATATATATATATATATAGGTGGTTCCATAATTGTTAATTGTCCCCGACAAGAAGTATAGCAAACGCGTTTTACTGGCCCATAGTGACAACAAACTGTAGAATTGTATTAGAAATTGATATATATATATATATATATATATGAAAATAACACGATATGTCGTACTTCTAAGCTCCATATATGTGGTTTACCAGTAAGTGTATTGTCAACTGTGATATTCGTTGTACAACGTATATATTTAGAGCCTCTCATAATCCCTTGCGTAGTTAGTTACTTACATTTCTCTGTAACTCTAAAAAGGAATAATCTGTTTATTTTAAACTAATTGTATATATTTTATATGTACATATGCCTTGCCTGAGATAAAAATGATAGATGCCATTTATTCATACATAGTAAATAAATTGCACAATTAAGTTGCCTTGACTCGAACGATAATCACTATACATATATTGCTTATATTCTGAAATATTCGTAA
This sequence comes from Dermanyssus gallinae, assembly GCA_003439945.1. Classification (NCBI taxonomy): domain Eukaryota; kingdom Metazoa; phylum Arthropoda; class Arachnida; order Mesostigmata; family Dermanyssidae; genus Dermanyssus; species Dermanyssus gallinae. The sequence goes on along the minus strand of QVRM01007171.1, from coordinate 42,310 downwards.
TTTGCAGAGACTTTGTACGCAAATATTGCGCTCTTTTTACGCAAGTATATTAAAATATATAGTACTTTGAATACCACAGTAACCATTTCTACAATTTTTCCGCCCTCAATAGCCAAGCTTTGTTTGATCTTAGACATCTGTAACGTTTTATGATGGTGATTGGATTCAATGTTTTGGTCATGTGTAACATAAATCTGAGAGTAAGTTTATGCAAGATTTAATTACAACATTGCCGCTCTACCTGCATTAGAGGCACTTATCGGTTATTGCCGGTTGGGACGCTTTTTGGGTTTGAATCAGCTTTTGCGTTTCGTGTTTGATTTAGGCATGAACACGGGGAAGCACATACAAAAATACGCGTGCCATACCTTCTCAGTCGCACCCATTTAGCCTACCTGGTTTAACCGTTGTAGGTAGGTAATGCTCTGACGAGTGTTTTCTAGCAGTAGTTATTGTCAGCGTTAGGTCAAGACTCTACACTCAATTAAAAGTGCTTTAAAAAGTAACACTCGTTGGCCGTTGTCTCTATTGTCTCACAAGTTTTAGCCTCAATCATATTTGCTCTTAAAATACTATTTAAACCTCGATGACATAATTACCCATTAGGTAAACCTACATTGTTGATTATTTATTGAGATCAAACTAATATTAGATCCAGCGGCAAAAAAAAATGTAATACTAAGCGGATCTAAAATGTACGCTTGTGCAAAATTAGGTTATCATGTCATGATTTTCTCTTATATAACGTACTTTGATATCGTACTCAACAACTCAGAGCGTGAAACCGTTTTAACTAGAGACATGGACAAATTCAGCCCGGCAACTTTGAATCTCAGATAGTCAAACTGAGCACTATCTTCTGTCGAACAGAGTGATTATACATTTCGCGAGTACCTGTGTCGATACGATTTCGGCGCACTAGATTCTTTTAGCAGTTCAGTCCATGTGTAATTGCTAATTTGGTTAGCGCACAGATAAAACGGTGTGAAATAAACCTGCTGCCGAAATGAACAATTTCTTGAATCAAGAATATTACGTGCTCTCTTTATGCCGACGGAATGATTTTAATTAGTACTACTTTACTGCTTAGCCTGAACTCAGTAGCGGCTATGGGAAAAGTGCGGTTTCGCTGCGCCACGCAGCTATCGGTGTAAAGGTGTAAAAAGCTTGATTATGCTTCTTGTGCAAATATGTATGTGCTATGAGCCGACAATGGAGATGACAACAGGCGTGATAAGGTTAGCAGCGACCACGACCTTGCCGCGAGTAACACAAAAAGCCATGACAGCAACAACAGCAGCAGCTATGTGAATAACAACAATAGCAACATTGTCAACAACAAAGCACGATTGCATCTGTGTGCGTGTGCAATGTTTTGTATGGCCTGCAACTCATTATTCGAATTATGCTTCATGTTTCTTTCATACACAGGATGCATGCATTAACACAACACGCAGTGAGACATCGTACCAGGTGGTGAGTTATCGAGACAAGTTTGACTGAGTTTGCCCGACACGCATTACGCGTTTCGATCACATATACTCGTACGGGGCCCAGCTCAAAGCTGCAAAACTCACACTGGCACGTCTCACAAAGGCTTTGCCACTAAGCCATCTTGCCTCGGTTGATGTTATAGTTAAATGATGGTACGGAGGTGAGCGTTTGCCTGATGGTTGGCAAAAGTTGCTGCATAGCCAGTAGCAGCAGGCCAGTAGATAAGTTAACCTCTTACGGCTCTTGACAGACAGACAATTACGGCTTTTGTGAGAAGGATGAAGGCTGATTCGAGCTGTGCTTGGGTCAGGTATGGGCGTATGGGCATCTCTGTCCGGTGCGAAGATATTAGTATCACATTCATAAAAAAAACTTTACCGGTGCGTAGTGATTGCTTTTGCAGGTAGGATACAAGTATTCACGTGCTACCACGTCGTGTCTACGACTGTTGACAATGTGTGCTATTTAGCAGAGGACTATTGAAAAAGGTCGACACTAACATAGAATGGTGATGGCTAGCGTGAGCACCAGACCCCATAAACATAGAGACAGTCTGATTCTGCAAAATTCCTTTAAGACATAGATTTTGTCTCTGTGGTATTGGCAGCATCTATCAGTAGTAACCTATAGTTGTCGTAGTACGAGATTAAACAGCAGTGCGCAGGGCATGAAAAATAGCAGCGGAATTATATGATCACAATGAGGATAACTCGTTGTCTGCATAGAAGAATCAAACAAATTGGCTATGCCATCGTTTATATGTATCTGATCATTTGCCGTTTGTATGACTTGCCGAATTATATTAAGCATTTTTATTTATATTACCTCGCAAACTCATAGTCTCTGAACTACAATAGCAGTTTGTCAGTTTTATTAGTCACGATGCATCGGAGATACAACAACCAAAAATGACTACTCTATAGCGATATCATGAGCCGCCAATTGAAGCCACTTACAACGAAGGTAGTTTGAAAAATCCGCGATACTACTAAAGGTTCGGAGACCCTTGAGACTATTCTTCCTGCATACACGTTTTCGCTCACATTTGTAAACGGAATTACCTTAAAGTGTAATTTTGTTAAGTTAAACAGTGAACACGTAGCTCACAGTAGTCACCAACAACCCTACATTAAAGTATTAAATATTTGTTTTCTTATTCCAGTTTGTAGCCAATATTATTGCGGATAATATTGTAATTTCTTGTAACAGTAAACTGTAGTTGTCCAATCATATAGACTGACATACAGGTCGCTTCAATTTCAGATTTCTCAGCATGTAAAAAACACTCGGATATGTTTGCATTGCATTTAATTGCCAAACGTGAGTATATTGGGCGTTTCAGAATGTTCTTTCAGTTAGTGACAGCGCTGTGTATTTGGCGAGCAAATAAAAAATATAATTTACAAAGATTAAAAATGTGTTGCCCTTTTGCTACCACGAACAGCTAAATAGGACTGCCTTGGCGGGCTATTATGTTTGTTATCTACGAGCCTGAAACAATTGGCGCTCCTATCGCTGTTTGGTGGTGTGATCGCTTTCCTAGAGAAAATTTTGATGTGAATGATCAACCACGGACGAGTCGGCCTTCCACGGTATTTAGAGATTAAATAACTACCCTATTGTAGATTTTCATAGAACCTGCAATCGTTTAATTCAAGCTCAGAAGCCTAACGTGTACTATGAGAAACTTGATGACAACCGACGATGACAAGTGAAGCGTATACAACAACGCAACATGCACCAAACTAAGCAGTGTACAAGGCTCAACACTGTTACGAAAGCAGACCTCCATTCTATGAAGTTCATGCCTAATTATTCGAACCAATGAGCTTCAGCAGAGCAACGATACAATAAACAGGGAAAAGTACTGTCTGAGTTGCCCATCATTGCCGACCGTTTGAGGCGAGTCGTCATCTAGAAGCGTCTTAGAGTGTGTAATTGTGAAAGCCCTGTATTTCCTTGGTGGCCTGCCGCAAGTTTCTAGATTTTGCACATAATTTATTACCTTACCTAGCCCCTTCAAACTTGTATCCGTTCCGCTCACTTTACAGTTCTTTGAGAGGAGAGAACTTTAAAGTTTTGAGGGCACTTAAAATCACCGTTATTACCTTTGTAACCAGGAATAATACATTTTAGAAGGATGGATCGAAGAGAGTGTTAAATGAAGGTTATAGACAGAGGTGGTGCACGTACACACATATATATATATATATATATATATATGATTAACAAAAATAACACCGTATATATGAAATTTGCCTTGGAATGTTCTAATAGTATTTGAATTTGAAATACCTAATATGTACATTTATAAACATTTAGTAGTTTGATATACACGATACTTTGTTCATTTGTCGGCTTTGGTTATTACATAAATTTGACAGCAATGTCCCGTATATATATATATATATATATATATACATATTGTTGTTAGTTGTATGTAGCGAGTAGATAAACACGTACGACAGTAAAATTGATTGACAAGGATTAATTACGGCTACGACGAAGGTACCGCGCTGGGCATAGCCATAGTGGGTCATGCCCAGAAATACCTTAGTACATAAAACGGCATTAATAAAAAGCAATCGTGTGAAAACAAAAAAAAAACATTATATATATATATATATATATATACTGAAACACAATCCAAAAGGTCGACGCCAGCCTTGCAGCGATCACTTTGCAAAAAAGAGGGCTTTTAACAGCTGACATTGATCCCGTCTCATCCGTCGTAAGGAAGGAATCTGGTCGTTTTCGCGCCGTTTTTTTATTCAAAGAAGAGATAGTAAAATTACGACCGATTGGTGCCAGCACTCATCTGTGTGTTAAAGTGTAAAATCGTTTTGATAATGTCGGAGTACGAACAGTACAAGGTAATGGCAGGTGTAAAAGTCGTAAACGAGGTCTGGCTGCGTTCGCGTTTCAGCTTCAGGCCGTTTATCTGCAGTCCAAGCCCGAGCACTCATACCGGCCTGCATTACAACAACACAATCAGTTTTGGCGTATGCAATAATAAGCAATAAGAAGAAGCAAACCGAGTTATCTTTCGTTTTTCACTATCAGATATGTACACACATAGCAGGGATTTGCGCAAGAGGATAACACCAAAGCAATGGGCGACATCGTGGTGTCTTTAGTTTTTGTGTGGTTGTGTGCCTATTTCTATAGGAAGTATCGTGCTTCTGCTCGGTGCATTCAGCACTACGCTGCACAGTAGTACTTCTATTATTATTATTATTATTATTATTATATTATTGTTGTTGTTGTTGTTGTTGTTGTTGTTGTTGTTGTTGTGTTGTTGTTGTTGTGTTGTTGTGTTGTTGTTGTTGTTGTTGTTGTTGTTGTTGTTGTTGTTGTTGTTGTTGTTGTTGTTGTTGTTGTTGTTGTTGTTGTTGTTGTTGTTGTTGTTGTTATTATTATTGTTATTGTTGTTATGATTATTCGTCAATTATGGCCGACACCACGATTGGTCCGTTGTTGTTGCTGGCCGGTTATCATCATCATCTTTTCGCCGTGCTGCTAACAATGGTACAGTAATATCTATATTGTTGTCGTCGCCACCACATGTCGGCGGTATATGATGATGGTTCGTCGTGTGTGCGCGAGAGCACATATATGTATATATGCGGCGAGTGGTGAAGTCGTCGTAGCAGTTGTAGTAGTAAGTCCGTCCTGGCGTTCATTAATTCCATTACTGTTCATATCATACCGAAGCTCTATGTACCGAAGATGGTTGCCTGAACAAATTGATGACCTTTGGGTGCCGATCTACTTCAGTTGATCTTCTCTGCGAGCTCGCTCCGAGGCTTGTTGCTGTTGGCTGGTCACGACCGGCGTGCAAGGAAGACACAAGGAGGACTGCTGATACTGAAGCGCGTTAACAACGTGTGCTTCATCTTTCGTATGTTTGTGCCGTGTTTCAAACTTTGGCGCGCCAAGGAACAGCGGTGGCTGTGCGGTCGCACCGCATCGTACTCATAGCACTGAGCCCTCACTAGGATGTTTTTTGTTTTGTTTTTAGGGTTTAGGGCTGCTTTACGTTCCCAATACTGCGCCATTTGTGACCTCAGTGTTGGTGGTGGCCTCGTGGATGCCTAGTGCGCAGCAGGGCTTCTCATTGATGATGGTTAGGACGACATGGTGACGCTGGCTGGCGCGACCTTAGTTAATCTTGCGGCCGCATGCACGCTGTCGGGTCGCTTGTGTACTTACGTGCGAGTATACACATATACTCGGCACGTTCTCGCTGCTGTTGCACGCAGTTTTGTGCGGAAGCAGCAAAGCGACCAATGTTCACGATAGTGCCTCGTATTGTTGTTGTTGATGTTGTTGCTGTCATCACCACTGTGGTCGTCCTTTATCAAGTCGTAGCAACAACTACCGGTTACTTTTAACCGCAAGCGCGCGCATATTTACCCACTATACTCTGTACACAGTACATATTAATAGCACGCTTTTACATAGTGACACAGACAATGTGTTCTCGCACCCGTCTCTCTCTCTCGCTCTCTCTCGCACCGAGTGCCCCGCTGCTGATATTATAGCCTTAATGCTGTATGGACGCGTGGTAGGACACGTACATGAGAGAGAGAGATATGAGAATGGGGAGAAGGAGAGATAGGGGGGGAGAGAGAGACCCATTCAGGCACGATCCCTCCGTTCCGCAATCCTGCTTACGGTCGGGTTCAGCAAAGCTCGACTCGATGTTCGGCGTCGACACGCGGGCAAATTTGAACGTTCGGACGTATCGTGGCCAAATCGGTGCGCGTACGCATCAAAAACGGCCAGCAGCTTTGCTGTTGTTGTTGTTGTTGTTGCTATTGTTGGTGCTGTTGTTGCTATTGTTGTTGCTGTTGTTGTTGCTATTGTTGTTGCTGTTGTTCGTTGCTTGTTGTTGTCGTTCGCCTACGGCCGACGTTATCAGTGCGGACGGCGACGATTCCATAAATCTTCGGTGTTCTTTCGCTGCTGACGGCACGACCCGGTCATCCGCGTGTTTCGTCCGATTAGTGAGAGAGAGCGGCGACCGACGACACCCAAGATGTCCAGTCGGCGGCAGGCGCAGGCAGCGCGGCCGGCAGCGCGGCTCAACGCTACGCCCGTTGAACGCATCTTCTTCCTCGCAATTGCGGCCTTCAGTCGGCTCCGTCGACGGCGGGGCGAGTAGCGGTAACGGCAATGTTGTTGATGCCGCCGCGCCACTGTTAGTTTGTTCAGGTTAGCAGGAGGAACACTTTGCGCTCACGAGTGGAGAAGGCAACGAATGAAGAATCGACAAGCTCCTACAAGCTCTTGATAGTTTTGATGCTGCTGCTGCTGCTGTCGCGATGATGAGGACGTCGTCGCCGTCACCGCCACCACCGCGACAACCCAGCAACGACAACAGCAACAACGAGAACAGAGCAACAACAACAACATCGAAAACAACAACAAAAACAACAGAGCAACAATAACAACGAAAACAGAGCAGCAACAACAACATCAACATCGATCGATGAATCCTCAGTCGTAACCAGTTACCAACAACGGCGGAACCACGGGCGGAAAAGCCAATAAAGAGCTTATTCTTATCCCGATCAGTACCACAACAGCGACCACAATATTATCACAACGTCCGCAGCCACAACAAAAACAACACGATTATGATGATGATGATGATTATGACGACGATGATGATGATGACGATTATTATTATTATTATTATTATTATTATTATTATTATTACTATTATTATTATTATTATTATTATTATTATTATTATTATTATTATTATTATTATGTTGAGTGGTCACCGACACTCAAGCAATGAGAATAATATAAGCAATATTGTAGATATTATATAAGTAATATTTTGATAATTGTGAAACAAGTACATATTGATAAAATAAGCCCTTGTTCAAAAAAAAAAATTATAATATTATTATTATCATCATCATCAAATTATTTGCCAACCGCTTGCACCCAGATGACGATATCTAAACGACACGGTCGCCGTCCAGCGGCAGCAGAAGTCTTCTACGAAGCAGAAGGAGTTGTGGCCAGATGGGGCAGAAACAACGTCATCGTCGATGGGGTAACTCAACGACGCCTGCAGATGCGCAGATAGTGTCGACGACTTGACAGTGCCCCCCCTTCCACTTTACCCTATGCGGTGGTGGGGGTTGTAGTACAAGTAGTAGTTGTAGTAACAGCAGTAGTAGCAATGATTGGTTGGTTGGTCAGTGGCTCGGAGCGTGCATCTGATACGCTGGCCGATAGGCTTTCGTTCCTTTGGTGCTCCTTGTCGCCCTCCCCCAAACCCCCGCCCGAACCCCAACGCCCCGCTCCCGCCCATTTCTGAATCCTCTTCTTCTTCCTTTTCATCGCCGTCGTCGTCGTCGTCTCCTTCTCGTGCGCGTTGGGCGCCATCGTTTTTCGCTTCGGCACGCTGACAATATGTTGACACTAGACAGATCGATATCTTTGATGCTATCGAGCCAACGCTGTTGGCGTTCTAGTTGTTGCTGTTGCTGCTAAGATTGTTGTTGTTGTTGTTGTTGCTGTTGCTGCTAAGATTGTTGTTGTTGTTGTTGCTGTTGCTGCTAAGATTGTTGTTGTTGTTGTTGCTGTTGCTGTTGCGGGTGCTGTTGTTATTGTTGCCGTCGTTGTCGACATCAACACAATCAACGCTTAGTTACTTCAACAACATGAAAAAACCAAGTGACGAACGACAACCAACAAGTCGAAGACGATGACAACAAAAATCCCCGTTCACCCACCAGTACCCACCTACCGAGTGGTCGCGCGTTGTCAACAACAGATCCCCCCGCCCTCCCCTCACCGACCAATGACCAAGATCAGAAATCAAAGCAGCAGCGGCAGCAGCGGGATCAGAAAAGCAAAAAGTGAGCATTTAAGACAGGCGTCGTGATGAGACGATTAATCCTACCTCAATTACTACCACAAATACTGCTGCTGATGTTGTTGTTGTTGTTGATGTTGTTGTTTTTGTTGTTGTTGTTGTTGTTTTTGTTGTTGCTACTACTGCAACTCAGGACCACTCCGACGGAAGCGCTCTTTAGCTCACTTAGCTGAGCAGAAAGCTGTTTATTACTGGTATTATTATTATTATTGACTTTGGTATCCTCGCTTGGTCGATCTCGCTGGCCAATCTCGCTTGCCGGCTTGCCTACCTGTTTATCGCCGCAGCTGCTCGACGGTAGCTCCTCGACGACCGACCCAGTGACGAAGAGAGTGGTGACCTCTGGTTGTTCTAAATAAATAAACAGCTAACAAGAATCTCTGTCTGTCTTGTTGGTGCATCATTGGATCAGCGGTGGTAAAGGCTTCCTCATTCGATTCGTTTGCTCTCTTCCCTGCTCTTTCCCTCTCTCTATTTATATCGTTTGCTTTCTATGTCGCTCTCCCGCTTTCAGCAAAAAGAGCTGAAAAAAAAACAAGAAACTCAACGAAACCGAAGAAGAAAAAGCGTTGTTGAAACGTAACCGATCAGCCGGCCGACCGACCAACCGAGCACTGCAGCACTAAAAAGGCGCAGGCGAATCAAAAAGAAAAATCATGTAAATCGACAACCATTTGTTTAGCTGAAATAGTGTACATATGTCAGCACGAAGCTTCCTGTGTAACGTTGATCCGAGGCGGCCGCCGCCACCACCGGAAGCACCCAACCGATGCATCGGTGGCACTTAACAAACGACCTAAAAGCGCTCCACCGCTAAAACTATATATGTATATATATATATATATATATATAAATATAAATTTTTATAGAAGCGAAACGTTGCATTGAAGCACGAAGCATACATCAACACAGATTGTGATCTACTATGATCTAGTATAGGTAACAACGGCATAAGAGAGTATGCGCGGCTGCCTCCGTTATAGATCAACAAATTTCGCTTCAAGATTGTAGATGCTTGCCTAACTGTATATTATACTCATGAATATTAATATCTTTCAAAATGAAGAATTTACTTATTTAAAATATGTATATATATATATATATATATATATATATATATACTTATTTAAAATATGTATATATATATATATATATATATATATTTTTTTTTTTTGAACAAGGTTATTTATTTATTATATACACAATTACAATAGTATGTTGTTTCATACATTTACAAATATTTGCAAGGAGGATATAATAATTTAAACCTACTACAGTTACCATTGTGTTGGTAAAAAGTTGCAGCCGGAATAAAATTACTTGTGTTTACCTCTATCCGAGGGTCAATTTAGGAAGACTAGTGTATCCATTATTGACGGGGTAAAAGGTGTGACTTTAAATTATCCTTAGAATGGTCATATATACATATATATATATGACCAAATAAAGAATTTTACTTATTTATATATATATATATATATATATATTATATATATATATATATATATATATATATATATATATATATATATATATATATATATATATTGAGCAATTTTAAACGTGGGTTATTCAACGCAGCTGCATCTTACAACGCTTAAATTCTTGAGAAGTAAATTTTTTAACAAGAGATGCACTAAAGAACGGGCCAGGGAAATCACACTCAGCAAAAACACGAGTACTTTGATTGAGCATTTGGTGCGCCTGTTATAACGCCGAACAAATCGAGGCACCACGCTTAGAAACCCACACACGCATACGAAATAGTCCACCCATACAGCATCTTCATAATGCACAACAAATATGGGTAAAAACAGGTGTCCAATCTAAGTAGGTGTCATCCTATACACAGCACACTATTCCCATCCAGGAAACATCTAGATCACAGGCCTGATTCACACTGTGAAATTAAAGCCATCAGTTTACCTCGCAAGCGAAGAAGTGCTTTGTTGTGAGGCATCTAATGTTTTTGAGAATGCAAATTCTGATTTCAGGGAGGCGACATACAAGCGTGTATTGACTAGATTTTATGGATACTGAGAACACTGTGCGAGTTGCTGCTGGCCTAGCTAAACTTTGACTAGAGGTAGGAACTAGTGGAAACGCAATCTTCGTTCACGTTATAATTCCTCGCTCGTTATAAATCCCCCTCCATCATTCTGATTTACTCTAGCTCTCCGGAGGATTCCGTCATAGCCACCAGAGAAGGATGCCCTAGCATAGCACTAGTAAGAACACGGCTCTTTTCAGCAGATGTTGAGAGGACACTTCTGTGGGGACACCACTTAATTTTATTCTACACAGCGCGGATACAGCATAGCACTTGGGTGAAATATATTAGTAATAGGTAACGTCAGCAGCCTCGAATCTGTAATAGTATCATCTGTCATCAGTAGCATCTGTGATAGAACGGAGTGATCGAGACAGTTGAAAGCGCTAGCCTCTAACCATGGTGGCAGGCTGCTAGAATCAAACGAACGATTTATAATAGTAGTCAGAAATCGTGCAATTAATCGAATTGTTAATTTTATCAATTTTGCAGGCAAACCCATGTCGCCTTGAGTCCAGTTTGACCTAAGACGGAGAAAGGTACCATTAGCCTCGAAAACAGAGCCAGAAGATAATGGAATCACAGTTTTATTTTTACTATGCCTGATCAAGTAAGGTTCCAATATCTCTGCGCTGTTCGAGGTAAACGACAGTAGTTCTGCCTAACGTGGCAAAGTTACGGGTTAGCTCGTCTGCACGTCCAGCCTAGTCTCGCAAGGTTTAACAAATATTTAAATAGGCGCTTTTTGAACCCACCGAATTAATCTCGCGATGGCTGCGGTACATCTGATTAACCCTGCGTCGCAATCGCCGTAAGTCTAGAGAGAAGAAACTAACAGAATATTGCACAAACTATTAGAGGCAAGGAAGTCCACAAGGCCACAGGACTTGTCGTATTTAAGAAACATAGTACTGCTGAAAACTTCGAATGCGGAAGTCACGGATTCATTGCATCATGAACATAGCGACATAGAAACATATTCATGTTGGCCTGTTATGACGTCCTGTTACGTGGCTTTAAGGCCAACTCAACAATCGTTTAGCAGCTGCGGTCTTGTCAGAACGAGATACGAGAACCGGGTACTGATCAGAGAAGTGCAGAGTTCCGAAAAATTCAAATAATGATGTATGGTCGCTAGGCTATGAGACCGATAACAAGATAAATGGTTGACGTAAAGCCCTACAATACAACTACAGTCCAATTTTAAGAGTAAACGAACCACTTGGACATTGCGATCAGGACTACAAACAGAACGCAGAGAAAAAAACACTGTAGGTGGAACACGCATAGATGTCACACAGAATTTGTCTCCTAGGCGAAAATAACCGACGCATAAAGACGAGCAGCCATAATGGCAAGATAAACTGGCCAGGTGAAGTAATCTCGGCAAGACAGTACTGCAGCCAGCCTCCGATGCGGGCCGAAGAGGCGACTGGATTTTAATGGGTTTATGATTCCCACACTACCTTGGCTTTACCAACGACGCTTAGTGTGCAACATGCATTTTACTAGTTAATCTCTTTAAAAACAACATTAAAAAATGCCGGCACCACCGCCTTCTCTCCAGGCCACTATCTGGCGCAGCTAATTTGAAGCCACTGATAAAGTGAGACGTCTGATCGCAATGTTTTAGCCACGCTAACTTCTCTTGCATTAAATAGGTATCTTCTTCTTCTAAAACTATTACTACTAGGCCCAGAAAAACTAAAACTACTAGGCCCAGAAATCGAGTTGACCGGATTTCATTAACTCTCCAGTTCTCGCGTTTAGGTAGATAGATGCTTGGTTACTGGGCCCAAGTTAAGCGTCATCCGCACGTTGGCAAGTCTTTATATTTTGCGTGCAGCCTTAGTTTATATAAATCACACAATGCACTAACAAAAACGGATAATTATAGGTAAACTTGGATAACACAATTTCAGTAACAGGAGATTTTATGTTAACATCGAGAGAATTGACAACAACGGGGTGAGAACATCCATCAGTTTTTTAATTGGATGACCGCTTTCAATGATACAATACTAAATACCTTCGTTATGTATGCTTCAAAGATAAGATTATGCTAGAGTTGCGTTGCTTCAATTCACGAGAGGCAGAATTCCACGAAGACTTTAATGGAAAGGGCTTGCGAAGAGTACTCAAAGCTAACACCTCCATGGCCTGGTTTGTCCCGGTAGATTTACGCGAACGCCAAGACTAGACGAGGTCTCCACGACCACTAGTTTCACCTCCGCAGCATAGGTAGGTGGCGATGATGTGGACGGTTGAGGTGAGGAATTTGGAGCAGATGAGAAGTCGGATGTAGCAGACTCCTGCGACGAGTCAAGTACCTCAAAATGTGTTGCCTCAGGATGCTCTGATCCGACTTGTTGCAATAAGCGACACTCTATCAGAGCTTAGCGTTTTTTTATATATATATATATATATATATATATATATATATATATATATATATATGTATATATATATATATATATATATATATATATATATATATATATATACAGGTACTTCAATAAGTTCTTAGAATGAAAACCGATAATTTTCCAAATCATGTTTTTAAATTTTTCTTATTCGATATACTCTCCGAGAAGCTCAATACACTTTTTCCCACCGAGATTTCAGAGCTTTCATACCTCTTGAGTAGAATTTCGCGTCGTTAGACTAAAAATAGGCATTGACAGCAGCCTTAACCTCTTCATTGCTGGAAAAACGCTTTCCACCGAGACTATTCTTCAAATGTCCGAAGAGGAAATAATTAGAGGGGGCCAGGTCTGGAGAATACGAGGGTTGTTCAATAAGTTCGAACCTCAGTTGGGCCAGTTTTGCCGATGCTTGCCGGGACTTGTGTGCAGGAGCATTGCCTTGGTGAAACGGGACAACCTTCTTCTGCAAAGCGGGCCGTTTCACGATGAGTTCTTGCTAACGGCAGTCCAACAGTCTTGCATAATATTCTCCTGTGATCGTTTTACAGCTCTCAAGGTAGTCGACCAGCATTATTCTACGTTGGTCTTAAAAAACTGTAGCCATCACCTTTCCGGTCAATGCCGTTGTCCGCACCCTCTTCGGAGGTCCTTCATCAGGTGCACACCATTGGCAAGATGCTTCTTGGGTCTCGGGAGTGTAGTGATGAACCCGGCTTTCATCGACGGTTATGAATCTGCACCAAAAATCCGACAGATTGTTCGACATATTGGCCAAATTTCGCTGTAAAGCCAAAACAGGCGCGTCTTTTTGGCCTTGGTTGAGCAAATGCGGCAGCCATTTTGCTCTAAGCTCTTTCATCTTCAAGTTTTCGTGTAGGATAAAATGCACACTGCCTAAACTAATCTCTAATGCCTCCGCTATTTCCTTAATGTTCATTCGCTTATCTGTGCCAATAATTTTTCGCACTTTCTCTACGTTTTCCTCATCAGTTGCCGTTTTTTGGCCTCCTGGACGTAGTTCATCCTCGGTGCTCCTGCGACCCTCTTTTAACACATTAATCCAGTTGGAAACACTGGCAAAACATGGCGCAGAGTCACTGTACGTCTCGTCTAACTCAATTTTTACTTGGGTCGCATTCCAACCTTTGAAATAAAAATGCTTGATAACCACTCGAAACTCTTTTTTCTCCATTTTTAAAAATCACGCCGATACGTTGCACGGGAAAAGCTATTAAACGAAATCGCAACGGCCAATCACCATAATATATTGAGTGCTAGCAGTCGAAAAGTTGCAGTTCCTATTAGCGGTGAAAGCGTGCCAAAATTCGAATTCTAAAAGCTCATTCTAAGAACTTATTGAACTACCTGTATATATATATATATATATATATATATATATATATATATATATATATATATATATATATATATATATATATAGAACAGGGCAACGAAGACCATAGGATGCAATTCGAGTGCGTCTAACAAAACGAAAACGCACACCAGATATAAACGCCAGCAGGATCAAATAATGCTACGATAGAGATGGCTACTGATATCGTTGACAATGCTGGAAACATCGTAATACTAGTAGCACTGGCATATGGCGGCAGACAGACTCTTGGGACCGATGCAGAAATTTATAAGAAGAGAAGCCTGAAAACGAGCGGGGGACACACGTCACACCTCAAATGGTGTTGAGTGAAAACGTGAACAAAATGTAAATTTATCGCATTATCTGGTCGAATCTTGTAGTTTTAATTTTTAGTTTTCGTCCAAACGCTGTTTCAAAATAAATACCTACGACTACTCGAGTGTGCAAAACATAGTTTTTTAATATGTTTTGCACACTCGAGTAGTCGTAGAATAAGTCAATTTGGGGTGTTCTGCAAGTAAAGAAAACAAAGAATTGCAGCTAATGTATAGTTGTTTATCACGCTCGATGTTTGATTAATGATTTATCTGATGCGCGCCGACCAAATGTATATGTTGTTTTTAATGTTTGAGCTAACAATTTTCTCTAGAGCTATAGCACGTAGTTACGCTAATACCATCATTAGTGTATCCATTTGTCTGGACTCTCAGGTAGTATGTACATGGTGTAGGCCGATCTATCGCGAAAGAAGGTAACGAGAACTCTCTTTAAACAGTAGTCAGCACACCAGGGTATTGTAGCGTGCACTAAATATATATTGGCGGACATCGCATACCGAATCCGCCCACAACTTGGGTAACTGAAATATATATGCCTTTATATATTCCATTTATTTCGATGCATTAAGTTAAAGTCGAAAAGGCCGGACAAAATGTCGGGGGTTTGGGCATATTCAGTGCCTTGCACTTCTGGACTGGTCCTGCGTAAGACAGTCGTCGCGTATACAATGATAGTGATGCACCAGGTGCGTAGTGCGCGGCGATTACTACTTGGTTTGTTGAAACGCCGCCTTTCTCGAGGAGAATGAGTTGTGCACCTACCAATTCTGCGTGCAGAGGTGTGCCAAGTGCGCAGGAGAATGCACAGCACTGGAGCAAAAATATTTGCACTACTTTTCTCGCCGGAAGCGTAAAGAAGATGACGGATTATGAAGACACGCTTACGACGTGTATATTATACTTATTTGAGTAAAATAAACATACTTGAAAATATATATGCCTGTACCTGTTTACTAGATTGTGAGGTGATTGGGCGAAAAACGACTCTAAGCTTGCCTTATGTAGCACATGTGCTTTAAGCCAAGACGGGTCCAGAGTTGACGCGAAGTTAAACAAACTTCCATATAGAGCAGCTCTTCTCTCTTATCGACAAACAGGCTTCATGTACTTTATGCATGCGGAACAAACCACTGCTCAAGCGACTTGATATTCGGGAAACAGTCTGGAGCGTACGCCGTTTTAGGTTTCTTGGGTCTACACTGCTGGGTGATGTGACCATAACAATACAAGCTAAAGCCCAACTGGCAGCTGAATCTCAGCCCTATGGTTTATATTTATATTTTCCATGAGCATTGCTTAAAAAATCGATAGTGGTAATTCTGTCAATCAGAGGGCTTCCGACGAGCGTTTGGTGTCGCCAGCGTCCTTGCTCTGGACAAAGCTGCATTTCCAATTGAAGGGTATTAATCGTGTCGCGAGTATGCCTGACCCTCTTAAACTGAACTGCCTCGGCGGTAGTGTGTGGTCTGAAATGAAATGAACACTTTTAAATCCAGATTTTTTTCCAGGTTACTCTAAGAATTTAGACTCTGTAGCAAGATATATATATATATATATATATATATATATATATATATATATATATATATATATATATATATATATATATATAGCAAGTATTCTACTGTTCTGCAAGAACAACTCAAATAAACAATCATCTGTTTAGCTATTGCACACAGATTGACAAAGCGTAAAGCATCACACTTATTACGCGCGAACAACAAAACCGGTTTTGGCTGATGCAGTAGGTTCAAGAAAATAGCAACTTAAAGGAATTCAGCGCGTAGGCCTTAACCTTTCCACGGGAGACTCGAGGGCATCGGAATTTTTGCGTCAGAGGCTGTCACTCGACATTCAACGAGGAAACGCAGCATCTGTTCGGGGCACATTGTTGAACTGGGCTAATCCTGGGTTAGAGTACCCGTGAGTACACGTTCATGCGGAGACAATTGTAACATTTAAAGGAAGATATCTTAGCAACTAGGTGTTGGAACTGCTCACAGAAAGTGTTCTCTGGCAGGAAAAATTTTCTGACAGATTGATAGGCTGGATCGCGCATCTCGCCGCATTTTGCAATAGCCACAAAGCGTGACGATCTTGAAGGCCGTCAGCCATAATCTCCAGATAAGACATCTTGTCAGTTTTGTTTTAACAAGGTGCCATCTAGAATACCGTACACTGACAAAGCTTCCACAGACGATTTGATGCTGTCCGGCTATATGTGCCAAATTTGAGTGCTTATTTTTACTGCAACTTTTATACAATAGTTTCTTAGATTGTTTCTGTTACTACGCATGTCTACGGAATATAGGAACATATAAAAATACAGCGTTCATTTAAAGTGTACTAAAAAATGCGTTACATTATCCATTACAAGAGTGAAGTACTAGAACATTAAATCTTCATATTAAATAAGTGCATGAACTCTTCAATCAAAAATATTTTTTTTCGCAATAGCTAGAGCTATATACGAGTATATATATATATATATATATATATATATATATATATATATATATATATATATATATATATATATATAGATACGAGAAAATAAACCATACAAATGCCCAAGAAATGTCCGTCACAAAAAAATATTCCATGCAGAGATCTAACGAGACGATGTTCCCATCTTGTCATTACTTTTTGAGCGTTTTTTTTCACACTTACACAAGGAAAGTTGTGTTCTTACAAGAGTAGAATTAAAATGAAATATTTGACAACGGCCATCTTTCGTTGAAGAGAACGACCCGTCGGACGCTACAATGAAGTCTCAACAGGCAACCAACTACAACCAGATGGGACAATACACGTTTCAACAAACATTCGATCAGCGCGTTCGATACAAATCATGGACAATGGTCTGATGAGAGATCTCATGATCGTCGTCGTCGTTAGATCTTCCAACAGATGCGCGTTCATGCCGTTGTCTGCTTGTCGAGGTGGTGGCGTTTTAGCTTGACGCTGATGGGAAGCCGTATAGCTGCGATATGAGCACGATACAGCGTAGCTCTGTTTCTGCTGTTGTTGTTGTTCTTGTTGTTGTTGTTGCTGCTGTTTTTGTTGTCATCGCCAAGTTGTTGGTGTTGTGGTTGTTGCTATTTAAACAGAGTGACGATGAACAAGAGAATGGGCTGGTCCGTTACGCCCTGGACGTACGGTAACAACGCTGTATTCTGTTTACCCCAGATTGCTGGGAGGTGTCCACAAGCCGTGACAATCTCTCTGATCGAATCGATCGAGCACGATCGAGCACGATCAAGCCTATCTCCTCACAGCGGCGACAGCGCGGAATTCGCTACTCACGAAACGCGCGTTGTTTATCTAATCAGGCGTCAATGACGCGTCATAGCAAAGCCCCAAAACAAGGCCAGGTGGACGGAAAACACGCCCACAGCGACCACAGTTCTGCGTTAAGCCCATGTCTAGTGCGCGTAGTGCATGAAAAATAAACAACAACAACGAAAAAAAAACTAACAAACGAACGAAGAGTAGGAAGTCCATAGAGGAAAGCACATAGAAAGAAATAGAGCACGCTGAAGTTTTTGCTGCGTGGACGCGTTGCACACTAGCCGCATTCCACAGCGATCAGTTATACTTAGTCTTCAGCAAAAGCCTGTCAGCCCGCTTTTGGCGCGTAGTCCGCGCAGTTTAATAATTATCTAGACCGTTGACTTAGTACAAACGAACGTAGAACATGTAGCAATCATTGGTCGATTACATCCGTATTCACTATATATATATTTATATATTTATATATATATTTATATTTATATTTATATTTATATTTATATTATTATATTTATATTTATATTTATATTTATATTTATATTTATATTTATATTTATATTTATATTTATATTTATATTTACTATTTATATTTATATTATATTATATTTATATTTATATTTATATTTATATTTATATTTATATTTATATTTATATTATATTTATATTTATATTTATATTTATATTATATTTATATTTATATTTATATCTATATTTATATTTATATTTATATTTATATTTATATTATATTATATTACTTTCCTAGAACTCGCTGCATAAGCACATCCAGTTGGAGGTGTTTACAATTATAACAACAACAACAACACAACCTGGCAGTGCCGTGTAAGCCGTGTACAGCGCAGTTGTAAGGCAGACTAACACGGAACGAGAAAAAGGACACTCGAAACGCACTTACGTAAGGTTTACCATCATTCGAATTTGCTGATGAAGCGTCGTCATAACAGCGTATTCGGATCTGATAAGCTGCGGGCTAAACACATTTCGCTTGGGCGTCTTTCTCGACGCTACGAGCTTCTGCGATCGACGTGCATCTGCAGACGTCAAGCCAGAGAGCCCCTTTCCCTGACAAGACCGGTGATCTCCGTGAGACGAGATCCTAATCTTGACTTCGAACCAAGGAAAAAGGAGGAGGGGCTTTGTTGTGAAAACTCTTTCTTTGCACACATCTGACTCTGAGTGGAGCCACATAACAAGGACGCGAAGCGTCCAAACAGCGCATCCTAATGACGCGGCTAGTCGAGCTCGCTCAATAGAGCGCGATTTTTAATGAGCCATACTTATGCCGTTTGCCCTGCAAGCCAGGTGAGGAATCGATATGGTTAGTTGACTGAATTTTTCAGATCTGTTGCTTTTGCCGTCCAAGTATAGTAAGTTTGTCTAAATACATGCATGCTCTTGAGTGCGGTTGACCTCTATCAGGACTGTGGTATATGACACGTGGTAGTGGTTGTTGTTGTTGTGGTTACTGTGTTGGTCGTTCAACTTTGTCGTCGATAACAACAGCAACAACAAAAATGTGAATAATTACTGTTGTTTTTTATTATTCGTTTTTAATCCTTACAACGGTGCTGAATAAACGTTTTTGCTGTAAAACAAATTAAATCAGTTCATATCGTGTCAGTCCATGGCTCTAATGATAGAAGTCACGTTCTCTCCACAAAAAGCCAATGACATCATCTGCCGCAAAAACATTGCTTCGCGTCGGTCGCTCGTAATATCCTCCCTCCGTACGTTTGCGATATCCCTCAAACATTTCACAGTGCCGACACCTATAACACACTGTGTGTTCACTGTTGTCATAGTCGACAATATTGTTGTTGTGGTTGTTGTTGTCAACATTGTTGTTGTTGTTATTGTTTACATTGTTGTTGTTGTTATTGTCCACATTGTTGTTGTTGTTGTTATTGTCAACATTGTTGTTGTTGTTATTATTGTCAACATTGTTGTTGTTGTTTTTATTGTCAACATTGTTGCTGTTGTTGATGACGTGGCCGTCAGTTCTGTCACGGTAATGATCAGTAAGCATTTGAAAACCACAGCAGGG
This sequence comes from Dermanyssus gallinae, assembly GCA_003439945.1. NCBI lineage: Eukaryota > Metazoa > Arthropoda > Arachnida > Mesostigmata > Dermanyssidae > Dermanyssus > Dermanyssus gallinae. The sequence continues at coordinate 22,373 of QVRM01007171.1, read as the reverse complement.
ATGAAAAAGAGCGTCTTTAGAATCATAACAATAATACTGTGGCACGGAGGATCACGCCGCTTGTGGTGGTAGTTAGGTATGCAGATAGGCAGGTAGTGACGCTGATATGGCGAACGTCCGATCGAAACGAGCCAGACAGAGCTTTGTACGCAGTGGCTTTTGACGTTTGCGGTGAACTAAGCGCGACCAGGTACAACAAATCACGATGTTGTTGTTATTGTTGCTGTTGTTGTTGATGTTGACGACAACGACGACGACGACGATGCTGATGACGATGATGATGAAGAAGGCGATGGTGATGAAGTTGCCATCACTCGTTGGCACTAGTTAGCTTATTAGGTTCGACGCACGGCAGCAGCAGCAGCGGCATCAGCAGCAGCGGCGGGATCTTGTGGGATGACACGACACGACAACGTCAGCAAAATGAAACAGCGAAAAAAACGAACGGATAAAGCCTCTGAACACTGACTGAAGCCGATGAGATTTACATTTCAACCGGAACTGCTACTGCTGCTTCTAACTAAGTAACTGCTGTTACTGCTGTTACTACTACGACGATGGGCCTTTTGCCGCGCCACCGCAGTTACTGGCTGTTCAGTGTCTTGGTCGCAGAACAACCGTAGCAGCGTTTGTTCTAACCGTAACAGTCGCAGTGATGGGATACTGTCCATACCGGCCGGTCTCTCTCTCTCTCTCTCTTGCTCTATATCCCTCTCCTCCCCATCTCTATCTCCCTCTCGATATCTCTCTCTCTCTCTCTCTATATATATATATATATATATTTATATATGTCTCTCTTTTAGGCAATCACGCACTATCTCACTAACTAACTGCATCTCTCTCTCTCTTTCGCTCTTGCTCTCTCTCTCTCTGTGGCGGTGTTACGCAAACAAGCGCTACCTGACGGCAACTATACATGGATAGATGGACAGATAGACGTACAAACAAACAAACGGCCGGACACACAGACGGACGGACGGACGGACGGATCGATCACAGCACGACTGTCAAATCCACAGTTAAACTGACGGCTGACGACCACCAGCTACTGTTGGCTGAGCTGCTGCTGCTGCTGCGGCTGCGGCGGCTGCTGTTGCTACTAATGTTGTTGTTGTTGCTGTTGTTGTTCTTGCTGTTGCTGCTATTACTATTACTACTACTACTGATGATGTTGTTGTTGTTGCTGCTGCTGCTACTGACGCGTTTGTTGTTGTTGTTGTTGCTGCTACTGATGCTTTTGTTGCTGTTGCTGCTACTGATGCTTTTGTTGTTGTTGCTGCTACTGATGCTTTTGTTGTTGTTGCTGCTACTGATGCTTTTGTTGTTGTTGTTGTTGCTGTGGCTGCTGCTGCTGCTGTTGTTGCTGTCAAAACCACTGGTCCTACGACAACGTACAACGTTTACTATGAGCTTAGCAATGCGCTGAGCAATGCCACTTAACAGGCGTCGTGCGTTTCATGGCTATGGCCGACGCCGACCGCAGCAGCAGCGGCGACGACGACGAATGGCCTTTTTTCTTGTGCTTCTTCTTCATACCGGCTACCGAAATCGTCGTGTCCGGGCGGGGGGGGGGGGGGCGAAGCGGAGGCGCATTTTGTCACGCCGCCCTGTCATCCATCCGCATCGTACTGATTCTGATCTGTCTAAAGCTGATTAACTTCTCGCTGCCCTTCTATATGTCTGTCTTGTATTGGGCTGTGCATTTATCTATATGCTCGTCTGCCCGCCCGGCCGCCTGCCAGTGAGCGCAGTGCACGCGGCCCCAGGCCCACAACCAGGCCCCGACGACGACGACGACAACATCATAGAAGCTCCAAGCTCTCTCTCTGAGCGTGGAGAATTTTATGCGAGAATGTTTAGCCAATGACCCAGCCAACTATACAACGACGGCACGACGGTGTATGCGGAAGATGATCACGACACGCTTGTTTGAGCGACGGAATGTTCGACTTGGACTCTTGTTTTGACTCTTAGATATGTATATACATATATATATATATATATATATATATATAATATATATAAATAAATATTTGTTTTTTATAAGATTATATATATATAGTCGAGTAAAATATTCATTATATGGTCATAATGCACATTATTGGCCTCATGCTAGAGCAGATAGTCGTCTACCGTGTCCATACGTGTGTGATATATGTTTTTAATATATTTTTAACTCATAACTATTGTCCCCCAATACATGTTTGCCCTATTTGACTTTTATGGCCGGCTAATTGCGCGCATCAGCTTTTCAGGATATGAAACAAAATCTAAAACCCACAGAAATTGTACAAAATATGGCCCGAAATGCTGCAGTGGATGTCGATGGGCCTTGTTTCGTTTCGATCCTAAGATTGTATTTGCGCTTAGTATTATTTGTAAACATATATATTAATAATAATATTTTATAATATAATATTAATAATATCCATGAAATAACGAGGATACACATTCACACCTCACAATTGTATTGTCCTAACACATATTAATGAAAATAAATAATAATATTTTTCTTGTTGTCAAATGTTAGGGATAAATAGGACCGAATCTGTGTGAAAAAAGGAGGCACGGTCTCGTACACACTTAAAAAGGCCACGTATCAAAAACATATATAGGGCGTACACATAAATAATTACAGAATAATAAATATTATTATTCTGTAAAATCAGCTACATAGTGTGTGTGTGTGTGCGTGTGAGAGCGTGTGTACTATATTACTCGTGTTAACTGGAAATGCTGACTACCGATTTGACAGATAACCACGGAGATAAACTTGCAGCAAGAAGATTCGCCTTTACTAGGCTAAAGCCCTGTGGCTACCGGTCCGCGTTTTTCACACATTATTGTGTCGTGGTGATCGTATGTGCTCCACATTTCCACTTACCTGACCACACCTACACGGAGGAGCATTATATAAACTGTCACTGTAAAAATATGCTGTAATAGCCAATGCTGAGAAACACGTTGAAACCAGAACCGATGCCGCAGCACACATACAGGCCGGATATCACAAATATGTGGAAATCAAAAAGGTGTAAGAACATATCGGGAGTGGGACATTTCGCGACAAGATCAAGTCTCTCAACGCAAAGCAACAAGACGCGGTTCACGCGGTAACCTTAGGCCGATCATCTGTGCAAAGCAGTAAGTGCAACGTTATACGTCATCCAAGCCAGTCCTGGTACTCCTAATTGTAATTAATAATAGGACGGAAGCTATAATGGGTGACCGGCGCCAAGTAAATCATCACTGAGTCAACTACGATCTCGTGCTGTTTGTAGGCGAAACGGTGTGATCATCTCTGATGCCATGGATTGTGAAGTAACCATTGACACCACTTTACATCTCACACAATGCAACCTCACAGGTGTAAATAATGAGCAAAATATAATGCATGACAGTGATAAAGTGAACAACACTGCTACAGTTTTATATTAGGTTTGTGAATGCTTTCAGAGCGTTTAACAAGTCTACAGAGTGTAACTGTACAAGCCATTGTTTATTTTGTCCACAATAAAGAGCCGTCTTGTCAAGCCGTCCATCTGGCAAGGTTTTAATTAAATTTGAGGAACTTATCTAGAGGCGAATGGACAAACAGGTGCGTAAACCGTGGAAAGATTACGAAGCCCCTCCAGTAGGTGGTGGAGCGTCAGAGGTTACTCATGTCGTGCTCTTGCCACTCGAGCTAAACGAGTGTGCTTACATTAGGTAAAACAAAACGAACCGACAGGATAAATGTTTCAATACTCAGATAGTCTAGCATGGAATACTTTCTGTTTCTTTATACAGATGCAGATTAATACGTACACATTTTCATATGTTCTTAAGTACGAAAAAAAACGCACGAAAACATACAGTATGACAAATCTAATTATATGTTTTTGTTGCGCACGTCTCTGAATTTGTCTTCGGTTTTTCTATTTGTGTCAGTTTACATTTTGAAAACAAATTTTTAAAATGCTGGTTCCTAATTGGTTTAAAGCAGCCACAGTTTTTGCTCAAAATCTGTTTCTAAACACAGTGGTTATTCTTTTGAATTCAATATGATGAGAGGATTTTACATAGTCCTGTTCTAATTGTATCGTATGGCACCAACACTACCAAATTAAAGCGAAACACGACTGACAATCAATCGAAACCTAACTCTAGCTGTCGCTGGCCGGTGGATGGCGCACCTAACAGTCGCACAAGAAATATGTCATATATATATATATATATATATAGAAAATATTGTGATAATTTATTAATCATTTACAATGCGTTTGCACACTCAGCAGTGGTCGCCTTAATAAAAATTATGGTAAAAAGGTGTCACGTGAGGTTAGGAATCAGCTGTCCGTGTCCTTGCTTGATGGTAGCCTCTGCTCTTATGAACCCGGTGCGAGCGGTATATCCCCAAGGTTCCTTGCAACGTTAAAACGGTAAGATCCACAAGATTCCTCTTCGTGACGCCGAGCCTCAAGAGCGTCCTCGCAGATTCAGAGTCCCATACACCACTATATATATGCCGACACAAGCGATAAACTTTTCTGCAAACTGCCCTGAATGTTTACAATTGTTTGAGTTGTGTAGTTATGGACATTTCAAGCTCAATGAGGGATTACTGAATTTAAATAAAATTAGCGTTTGAAACAAACGACGTCATAAAAAAAAATTATATATATATATATATATATATATATATATTTGAAATATAGATCAACTAGGTTCCCTGGATCAAACGCAACTAGCGCAGCTGCCATGCACATCTTCAGGAGACGCACATCAGCTCCGCGTCTGAGTCTGCTGTCTCCAAATGTAAACAAATTACAACAAATTAAAACAAATTGTTTCTTTTTACAATATTTGTGTTTAAACCGCCATCCGCCTGCTCACAATGTAAATTTATAGGAGTCAGTGAAAGTCTGTCACGGTTTACATCACATTTTTGAGCCACTTTAATTAGAAATTTAGTTTGGATCTATTTAGTACTTCCAATTTGTTTTCCAAATAAGAAAGCCAAACGCAGCTGCAGAAAAGTTTTTGGTAGTCTGTCTTATTGCAACAAAGACCACTAACCTAGGGAGTTATATTTCTGCTTGCATGACCTAGCATAACTGGCAAGATGCTTACATCAGACTAATGAATAAGGTGTAATTTCTACTCCGAGTCAACTGAAGTTCTTGGAATGTGAGCGGTATTACGACTGTGTGCAAGCACTTTAAATTCGGGTCTATTCGGTACCATTTAGCGCATATATATATATATAAGGCGAGCACTGCCGAGTGTGCAAACGTATTGTAAATGGTTAATAAATCATCGCAATATTTTCTATATATATATATATATATATATATATATATATATATATATATATATATATATATATATATATATATATGTGTGTGTATTCATATGCATTTAAATGAATTGGGTTATTCAATCATTCAGCTGGTTAGTGAGCTTCACTTTATTTAGCAGATCCTGGTGAAGGCGAGTGTCTAAACACGGCGTTCCAAGTTGAATACGGATAAAAATAAATTATCTCAAAGGTTTTAGTACGTACGTTACTAAGTTAATTTGCACCTTGATAACAGAGCGTACAGGAAACGCGCATATGTATAGGTAATTGAATGGCTCGCCAAAAACGACGTAATTAATCGTCTCGAAGCAGTGATGGTTTGGGAGGTTAACGTTCGATAAAAAAATTGTTAAATCAGTTTGACAATTTATATGTTTAGTATAAGCATGATAAAGGTGGCAAAAAGGTAAAGGTGAAATTATGGTACGTCGTAGTATTCAGCCAGTTAACACTCCGTACATGTGGAATCGATTAGGTCTAAGATCGTTCCCCTTGAATAAGCCTTGAGTAAATGAACTACACTGCCGTACCGAGGGGAGTCATATATAGGAGGCTCGCGCTAATAGGTTTCACCGACCAAGTATAAAAACGTATAATAAACTGTATTAGCGCCCGCGCTCTTATTTCTTAAATAGAACAAAGTGCATTATTTTTAGAGGAACTTAATTACCCGAGATGTGAGCGGATCGTCCGCAATAACGCAACTTGCACAATTCTACGATCGCAACAAGACACCGGGCCCAATTCCGTAAGCGACTCAGGCCGTCACGCTAAAAAGATTTTATGTCTGATGGAATTAGAGAAGCATGGTACACTTGGAGTTTCTACCCTACCCCACCTTAAACTAATATTTCTTATAAAAATGTCTTATCGGTTATGCTGAACTTAAAATATTTAAAAAAAGAAAACCTTGAACTTTTGGACATGATCAAAAGCCCTATAACCTTTGGAAAATATCAAAAGCCCCTTGACCTTTGAAAAATATCAAGAGCCCCTTGACCTTTGGAAACGAATAAAATCGCTTTGACTTTGAATCGAAAAGCGAGAAACTCTAGAAAGATGGCATTTTCTCATTGAGGAAGCGAACGTTAGGCGGATGTTGTAAAAATACGTAATGTACATATTATTCATTCAAGTGACATTATACATATGAAATAAGTAAAGTAAAGTTTTCGGGCTGACCCCCAACGTCCACGGAACTGTATTTCACGTTGCTTCATAGACGGACTCCCATAAATACAAATGTGCAACGGTGGGGCTCGAACCCGCGCACCTATGTGTCTCCTCCGGTTGCGAGGCGGAGACTTAATCCACCGCGCCACCGGGCTCGACATATGAAATAAGTACCTAAAATTCAACATACGTTATGCAGCCGCCTTGCGCATCTTCAGGAGAACGTCTCGGCGCGGCATCAGAACGACGCATACTCGCCCACGTTACCATAGAACACCGCGCTGAACTCGATGCTTGAACTAATAAAGCCACCAATAAAAATATCAAACAGTCAATTGGTACGAAGACAATAAAAATATTAGACAGCCAATTGATACGACGTTGACCATTGATTTTTCAAGTGTTATCTGACGTCCATAATATATTTTAAATCAGCAAACTGTCTAGCTTGTGGTGCAGCGCTTGATATGTTTGAAATACGAATAGCCATTTTATTCTTATTAAAAATGTTTTCCGTTTTTATGTTTTTTTTCTGATTATAATATGCAGGCTTCTTTTTTTGGGTATGGCATACCATTACAGTTAGATGTGGAGCTAGTATTATGACCACGTGTCTCATTTGGATACTTTAAGTTAGAACTTTGTGTCTCATAAATCCTCTTAAATTTTGTTTGGTTGATTTTTGCCTATAGATATTTAGTGTAATTAGTTAAATCAATTTCTATGATAGACACTCTATGTTCTAAATATATTCTGAAAAATCCTTCTTCTCTCAAGACTGCCAACTCCTGCCTTTTAGTCGCTAAATAGTTAATTTGTGAATAGGTAAAACCTCTCACCGCTTTTTTTTTGCTGCCTCTGCAGTCTCATAGGTGGAAACGTCGCTTCAATTGGCACATCTGAAATATTCAGGTGACAAACAACAATTTACGAGAAAGTTGTGTCATGTTGTGTCGATAATACTAAGGAAATTACAAGCTGCGCTGCAGAAGTGGAAATCATGAACGACGGGGTAACAGAACACATCCCAACTAATCAGAGTACATGGGTCGCACAAGGCGATAACCTTAAGCCTCTATTGTCGCCAGTGTTGGAAAGCGATGATCGACCAGTCAAAATCCAGGGACGCCACTCGCCTGTGAGTACATTTATGTATGCCAATCACCTTGTCCTTTACCCCCCGGGGGTTCGATTTTACCGACAGATATCGCTTGCCTCACGGCAAAAGCTCGTTGACGGCAACTCTTTAGTGAAAACTGCATTAAAAACTAAAACGATAAACTTCGCCGCATAGGTAGGCTCGCCGAAACAGATGAACTTCGCTTGAGTTCAGCACGAATAGCATTTGTTCAAAACTTTCCACACCCTAAAGTGGACTTTCCAATGCAAGGATTACATTTGAGTAAACATACTGAGGAAAGAGCTCGCAGGGCATTCTGCCTTTTTAGTTTTATAGTGAACCAGAGTCTCAGAGGTTATTGCTGGACGTCGCTATCGCCCTATTTCATTTAGAGATTGCACCGACCGCTGCTTACGGCATACAGGTCATATGGCCTCGCTTATTCAAAGCGAACTTGAATATACTCGACAACTTTAATGCGAGCTCTAATTTTGTCAAAAGAAAAACAGAGTGCTAGTCCACGTCACTGGCAGCAACCGGCTTGTTTTCCTCGATACCATTCTCTGTGAGGGACCTCAGACTTAAGCCCTACCGAGAACGGAGGCTGATTTGATATCATTTGTGATCATCTCGCTCAATAAGAATATAAGTTTGCGGATATTAATGAACGTGTTTTTGTGAGACTAGAGCGATGACCACTAATTGTTGCAAGGGTCCATGTTGTAAAAATAGGTTTTTTTGTCACCGGGCTTGTAATGTATAGATTCCATATGAAGTTATGTACACGAAATTAGTTTCACAAAATGCGAGTGTGAATGCAAGCTATGTGGAGAATCGTGTCGTCTGCATTACTTCTACTCAGAGTAGAAGAGCTATACCGCTGACGAAAGTGAAGTAAGAACGTTGTAATAAAAACGTGTGTAAACCAAATGCTGGTTTTAAAAATAAATATAAGATTTATATATATATATATATGAGAAGAGCAAAAATATGAAGGGAGTTCATAGGAGAAAAATAAAACAAACGAGTGAAAACAGGCCATACGACGACTCCATTGAATCGAGCGTTATAGCGATAACCTACAAAATAATACAGTGCAGTGCGTTGTGTTGCGACATACGGGCATGTACCGTATCGGGCAGTCGAAGCCATAATTTCGTTCTTTATTAGAAGTTGCTTTTCACCCAGCGCTAAGATAGTCTAGCTTCGAAGAGGCACTCTGGACTGAAATCTAATAAGAGGCCACATACGATATAGAGTTACTGTCTGAGTACATTTAGCCATAAGCCGCTGGTGAGGCTGTTTTAGCCTAGAGAAAAACCGGGTCTAGCCAACGTAGTGTCCATTTGGTTCGGATTCCAGGTCAGCCTGTCCGTTTGCTTCGTTTGCAAACTCGAGCAGATTACGCATGTTCCGGTGCCCCTTTACCTCGAGGTTTCTTGGTTTTAATCGAGCATTAAGGGAAACGCTACTGTGCTATTGCGTTTGGAACGCTCCGCAAGCTTGGGCGCGTTTGTTCGGACATCAATTCTTGTACGATAACCGCCGCGGAAAGCCGCAATCCTCTATTTGCTACGCTCACCTAGGGGCACCGCGTAAATGCGTGGTCGCCGAGCCAACCTGAAGCCTGAGCCTGCAAGCAAACTGCATTAGGCCTATATCGTAATGGTGAACAGCAGTGCATAGCTTGACTATAGTTAAAGCGTTTCCTTTTATATATATTGTTTATTTCGCAATAACATTGCATTTCAAGATGGTACATAATTACAGTACAATTCATTCATTATATACAATTTGAACCCTTCAGCGACCGTCCCACCGGGCGAAAAAGTGCAGACTGCCGATGCGTCTGGCAGCTCGCTGCGTGGAAGCGTTTCCTTTTTGAGGTGTACGACGAAGATTTTTTTTGCTCACCGTGGATTCGAGCCTCTGCGTAGACTGAATGACAATCACGTACAGCATGCTAACCAATGCGACGCGTCTGCGTTACCTATCAATCAGCATCGGTATGTAAAAGTGCATAGAAGTGCATAAGAAGAAAATCTGCTGGCAGTGATTGGGAATACATTGGGGCTCTGAGCAATATATTCCCTTACTGCTTTCTTGCTCTTCTTAGATAGCTACTTGAAACGAGAAGCATAGAACGTTGGCTGCAAATCCTCAGTGAGATTACGAAATCAAGTCATTCAGCACAAGTGCGCCACTTTTCTTCGGCCAATTTTGTTTGCTTTCACAGGCTAAGCACGTTTAGCAATAAGCCGCTAGTCTGCTTGATGTGGCTTTGGTTTAGCTGCTTTAGCAAACCGTGGAAAATTGAAAAAAAGCTCGGCTAATCCGCAAATATAAGCTTTGCTTTGGAATGACAGCAACGGACAGTTAGTTATGTCTTCGCGCTGAGTTCGTCAAAAATTTCACTACGAAAACATGATATAACCCTGATACCAAGCGTCATGGGTTTGATACCGATACAACGCATTGGGTGGTTAGTTGTCACGGGGCTGATTTTTTGTGCATTCCAGTAATTCCAAATAAGGGTAGACCTATTGAAATGTTTCCACCCTTAAAAGAGCCCAATATAATGCTTAGTTAAATTCGTTTACCTTTAAATGTTTACTTAAATACGTTTACCCTTAAATGGGAAATACTTGGCCAGTTAAAAGTAAAGCATAACAAGCGGGATTTTTTTTACTTAAACGAATACATGCTCTAGTTTAAATAGTACATAAACATTTGCGAGACACTTATGCCCATGATCAGAAAACATACGAGCAAAATTGAAAGCAAAAACAGGTAAACAGTAACAGCCTCATCGCACGTGCGATGAACCTAAAACCGACGACATGTGATTGCATGTACTTTCGCAACAGAATTTCTGTCAAATATTAATCTGTAAGAAAAAGAGTAGATTTCGTTGGCGAACTGCGGAGAGTCACACGAATCTACGGATGCGGGATCACTATAAGGTAGCTCATCGCAGCTTCATCGGACCTGAGTTTGGTGGCTGGCTGGAATTGGCAACAGTGGTGATATACAGCGGCCAGTCAGGTTTGCAAGAACTATACTCTACTAAAATGGCATAAATTGAAATTCAACATATTTGTTGGTCTCTCGACAGTAATCAAACATTACCCAAACCTGCTGATATATTTTGCCTAGTTAAGATGTTTTTATTGTTAAACGTTGAAAGACCTAACTTAGGTAAGATGCCAGTCAGCTAGAATCAAGTTTATCGATGTTATGCTGCAACATATTGTCGCAACGGAAAAAATTAAACTCAACTAAAATAACAAGAATATAATTTGTATGCTGCTCATAGGTCAAGGGCAGGTCAAACTGTTTTGCCTTTAAGACGTCGGGCCTTCAATTTCGAGATCAGCCACTCTTATTGTTTTTCGTCGCCTCTAATATAGATAAACTGAATGTCAAAGAAAATGTATAATCGACCATATTTCTATATAAGACAAGCAAGCAACTTGGAGTGCACATAACACAATAAAATAATTGTACATGACTATTTGGCAATATCCTTGAACAACAAACAGAACTAACGTTATTACGATACATCTGTTCCTAGATGCGTAAAGAAAGACGTTATTACATTTTTTATTAGTGTTATAATTGAAGTTGTTGTATGACAGAACAATAAAGGAGTTTGCGGTGAAACGCAATGGAATGCAGCACTTGTTCTAGAACATTGTGCGAAAAGTGCGTGGCAATATTTTGCACAACGTTCCACTTAATAACATCGAGAGATACTATTCCAAAAATAAGTACTGTAAGCATTGCGTAGTCTAGTTCTCAACTGCATGCTTAAGTGTCGAAGGTCCAAGATGATCGTGAACACACTCGTGACCATACGAAGCCATCTTCCGACGCTGGGGCTGTAGCCAACGTGGCGTTTTTACGGCTTTAACAACGACAAAGCCAGCAGCTCATCAGCTCAATTAAATCGCAGCGATCGACGTGATCGTCGTGTATCATCGGGTCAACATCATCCATTGTCGAGCGGCGCCTTGTGATGGCGATTCTGTGTCGCTTGACGATTAACGGGAGATGCCACCACCAGCAGCAGGTCTCTTTCACGTATCAGGCTTTCGGCCACAAACACAGCTACGGCACCCTTATGCACTGGCTGGACGACGTTCGAGCTGGGATCGCAGCCAACACGATCAGGAAGGACTTCAGTCCTAGTCTTCGGTTCTTCCTCCCTTGGGTGCTTCTGTACTTTCTTTCTCTCTCTCTGTCTCTATTGCTCTCAATCAACGAGAGGCATTATCGTTACTGTTGTTGTTGCTGCTGTTCTTGCTGTTGTTGTTGTTGTTGTTGTTCTTGCTGTTGTTGTTGTTGTTCTTGCTGTTGCTGTTGTTGTTGTTATTCTTGCTGTTGTTGTTGTTGTTGCTGTTCTTGCTGTTGTTGTTGTTATCGCTGTAGACCCTGATGTTGTTGTCGTTCGTTATAGTGCCAGTGTTGTCGTTGTTGTTGACGCCGCCATTGTTGTTAAGCTTGTTAGATCATCAGCGGGTCTGCGAGCGGACCCGCTGCTATAATTGGCTGTGCGAGTGGTACAACTAATAGTAGTTGTAGTAGTAGTAGTTAAAGTCAGTAGTGCTAATGATAATAGTAAAAGATGGGTGGCAGTGGGTCAACAGCCAATCAATCCACCCTCCTCGTCTCAGGCCCACATCGCCGCATATCGGCGGTCACCGCCGCCGAGAAGCAAAAACCAAAAACCGGATGAACGAGCTCTGATCAACCAAAATAGCAGAAATAGCTCTGCAGCTTTGACACCTTCAAAATGGTAGTTTTCTGTTTTGTTTTTTTTTGTCTCTTTCTCTCCCGTCTCCTGGCCGCATCGCCACCACAACAAACGTACTGGAACATAACGGTGCGTTGCCCAGCCACTCAATGCTGACAACGACGATGACGGCTCACGCTCACAACTTCGAATTTCTGAGGCGGAAGCTGAAGTGAACCTGTTGCTGCCCTCTTCCCCCCTACACACCGAGGCATTCTTAATCTACTTTGCAAATTTAGAATCGCTGTTGTTGGTGGGATAGTTGTGTTTTTTTTTGGTGTCCTGTTGTCGTTGTTGTTGATATTATCGTCGTCGTCGTCGTCGTCGCTGTTATTTAATACTGATCTTACGCGGACCTGAGAAGTAGCTGCAGCTTGATCCCCTACTTATATGATTTTATAATTTTCTTCTTACTCCATGATATTGCTGTTGCTGCTGTAGCTGATAGTAGCCGTGCTTGTTGCACTGTCGTTCTGTTTACTTCCCTCGGATACGTGCGAACACAGCGGCGACGGATGAAAGACGAGAGCTTGCGGTTTAGCTCTACAGGTGACATTATTTTACTACCAGTCATCAGGTTGGACTGATGACTCGCTTATCCCTAGAAACAATAGTGGCAATACAGATATGTAGTAGTAATAGTAGAAGTAGTAATAAAATGTAGGAACAAACGGATAGCACACATAAGAGAGTGTTAAGAATGCAATAGATTGAAAAAGCTTGGAGTTTCTTTATAAGGATCCCAGCTGCAAGCCAGAAGAATGGAGGCCTGCAAACAGGATGACATCGCCAGAAAGACTATTGACAAAATCCCACACAAGCTCAGAAATGAAGCAGAGCGAATTTGAAGTAAACTAATAAGAAGTTGACAAAGCAACTTACCGACGAGAAAGATGCCCAGACGTAGCTGAGAGCGCAAATCGAGCAACTGGAAGAGATGTCGACAGGTTAGTATGAAAATGCCATTATAAAACTGACGAACAGCAATTCTGCCCGACGAGGTAAATATAGCTCTGGGAGAATAGGGCTCTAGCTGCGAAACTACCGACATAAACACCGCGGGCACTGATCGTGGAAAGGTCGGAATCATAAAGAAAAGCATAGCAAAATCAAAAACCATTAAAAGAAGCTTTCCAGAGCATAGGAATAATATATTGAGCTCTATAGCTCACAGAAGAAGAAGATGCCGAGCAGACAAAGATGGCGGTTAAATTTTAGCTATTGAGGGCTGGAGAAAAATCAATTTATGCGTAAAGCGCAAAACTGCAAAAACCAAAGGGCGGAAAGAAGACTCGCTCAAACTAGTCAATTAAAATAAAAACTACAACAAAAACAAATACCACACAGAATTACGAATCACCTTGCAACAAGGAGCGTAATATACGGAGTACGAAAACACGAAGTTATGGTAAGAAACACTGCATAAAGAAAACAAAAATAGGAACAACAGCAATCCTTCTAGAAATCATTAAGGATAAAGCGTCTGTCGATGTCAAAGTGAGCCCGCCGAGCATAAGGATACGCACGTTAGGTATAAACAAGGAGGCCAACGAGGAGACCATTGAACAGGCTGTTTTAAAGATAATATAACCAGACTCACTCGGATAAAGTTATGAAAGAGAGGAGCTCTGACGAAATGGGCAAAAACAAGCCACCGCTCAACTAACAAGGCAGCAAGCAAAAGCACTGCTGGCCAGCGCAAGTTAATAGTAGGATTAGAAACAAGGGGGGAAGGGTTCAAGAAACTTGGAAGAGGCATCAAGCAGCGAGAAAGGTTCTTAAATCAGAAAAATAAGCTTGTCATGCAAAACTAAGGTGACTACGATCAACGTTTACAGAAGTCCTTGGGACAAGCTGCGTAAGGCGAGAGTTCCCACGTCACGTCCAACCCACTCGCCCAGAGATAGACACGGAGGAGAAAAACATACTCAAAAGGGGAAAATATCGGTCACTATAAAACTGTCATCCCCTAACGGCGGAGCACTAGGTCCGCATAGAGTCGCGGCTGGCAAAACTGTAAAAACCCTGTTCAATAGCAACCGAAAATATCGGGCCAATCTGGAGAGCAGAGATCAATCTAGGGTCGTCGAAGATGACTGACTATCCTGGCCCCTATAAGAAAACTAAGCAAGCCTCCCACTGATTCCAGAGCGTACCGCTCAACATCTTCTGTATGCTTGGGAAAGCCACTTCAAATAACTATTGGTATGAAGATAATGGCCGAAGGCTAGAAGAAAAATAAGTTCTTTGGGACAGGCCATCCAGATAATCGATAACTTGATCGACTGGACGGTAGGGCACTACTTAGAGGTCACACCCAGAAAAAGTGAGCCAATGCTTCTAGCTGGCCGAAGGAGCATGTAGACATATATATATATATATATATATATATATATATTTATATATACAGAAGCGCCAGCAATCCGGGTACGATCCTGCCATGAACATACAAAGCACTGAAGGCAAGAAAAAACTTCTTGCCTCGGTAGCTCGGGAGTTTACCGTCGTCGTGTTCGTCACTGCAATGTGGTGACCAACAAGCGCAAGGATGAACCTCAAAATACAGAGTTAAAGTAAAACGAAACTAAGCCCGATGGAAATTGTTGCAAACAACATCTATTCAGTAAAAATCAACGTTCAAATTGTTGTCTCGTAGCTGAAGCAGTTGCAGTCGACA
This sequence comes from Dermanyssus gallinae, assembly GCA_003439945.1. Taxonomy (NCBI): domain Eukaryota; kingdom Metazoa; phylum Arthropoda; class Arachnida; order Mesostigmata; family Dermanyssidae; genus Dermanyssus; species Dermanyssus gallinae. The sequence goes on along the minus strand of QVRM01007171.1, from coordinate 7,267 downwards.
TTGCCGGCCGCTTATTGTCCGTCAGTTAATTGTATCTCGGCAGACATGCGCGAGTAGTTTGTCACTTGTCACCGTTATGTGTAACAACAGTCACTCAGTCAACAAGATGAATGCGCACCACGGCCAACGTACGGGTCGCTCAGCTACTGTTGCTTACGTGTATGTACGTTTGTTAATGTATATATATATTAATATACATAGTATATATACTATATATATATATATATATAATATAGATTATAGATATATCTGTATATATATATTATATATATATACGATACACTATATTAATATATATATATATACATATGTATATATACACATGGCTACGTGTGTGCTTATCTCTACGACTCCGTTATCTGTCTGTGTGTTGTTCCCTCAACAAACTACTCACTAGGACTTCTCTGCCACCAGCGTAACGCAATGAGTATTGCAAGCTACTTGTTGTTCGTTAGTCGTGTAGTATTAGTTAATGTTTTAAGATGAAACGGCTGTTTTTGTTTTCTAATTTCAATTTTTGTTGTTTCGTACGTTTTTTTTTGGACAAGCGACGTGCTGCTTGCTATATGTCCATTCGTCGTCGTCGTCGTCGTCGTTTCGTGACCAGACGTTTTGTATTTTTGTTTGTGCTGTTGCTGCTGCTGCTGTGCGGTGGTTGTCGCCCGTATGTAGATAGACGTGGTGGCGTTGATTTAGGCTTTGGTGGCCCATCATCCTCATCATTAGCACTGACGGGCGGCAGTCAACTGCTCAACCGAAGCGCCAACAACAATTACAGCAGCAACAACAACACCACTTATAACAACAACAAGCGCAGCAACAACAATGACAACAACAGCAACAACAACAAGGCAGCAGCAACAGTAACAAAAACGACAACAACAACAGCAACAGAAACAACGATAGCAACAACAACAGCAACAGAAACAACGATAGCAACAACAACAACAACAACACCAACACCAACAACAACAACAACAACAACAACAATAACACTAATAACAACAAGCGCAGCAACAGTAACAAAAACGACAACAACAACAACAACAGCAAACAACGACAACAACAACAACAACAACATGACGACGACGACAACCGCAAGATCCACCATAACCACAAACGGGAAGAGCTAGCGTCTGTTGACGTCGTCTCCTACGGCAGACGACCACACAGATTCGGACCGTCAGCAAAAGAGAGACAGAGACGCGCTGCTTTACTTGCTTTGCTACTCTCTATTAATACGACGAGTTTCGCGTGCTTATAAATAGTCGTGCTATTATTATTATGTTGTGTTTTTAGTTTTTTTCTAAAGTAATTATTTGGAGCGTTTTGGATAGACATTCTGTTGCCGATTTGACCAACGACAGAATCCGATAATGCGTTGCAGAATCGGTCAATCGTGCCCACTCTCTCTCTCTCTCCCCGGGGTTCTTCCTATACTGCTCTGGTTTATTCGCTCCCGCTTTGTGCGCTCGGACACTCCTGGCTGCTGCCAGATGGGTTGTCCTGTTGGTGACGCGCGAGAGAGTCGCACACAAAACGTGTCCTGTAGCCGGACACAGTCATCGAATTTCCCCGTCTCTCCCTCTTCTCTCTATCTCTCCCTCTCTTTTCTATCTCCCCTCTCCTCTCTCTCTCTCGCTATATTTGTCTCTCGTTATCTCTGTCCGTAGGACCAGCATAGACGGCCAGCTAGCTTGACTGACCGGCGTACGACTGAACAAGTCAAGCTTGTTCACTTAGTCACTCACCTGCCTGTCTGCCTGCTTGCTGATGATTCCGTGGCACTTCTCCGGCACTTGCATAATTACCCCTACTAAGTAGCAGCAGATTTAGTCCCAATTGCTAGGACTAGGACGATGCAACAACAAGCAGCATCCACAACAACAACAACAAGACAATGACGACAACAACGGCGTCACGGCAGTAACAACAATACAAAGATGAGACCACCTATAGAATCAGCAGAAGTTGGACGCAGATGAACTACTTACTTACTTCTGCTACCCCCAAAACTCACTATACATATATATATATATATATATATATATATATATATAGCGTATATACAGTGTAATGATGGTAAGTCTAAGCTGTAACCTGCATTGTTAACCTCATCTATTTCAACACGCACACACAGAGCACGCGTTTTTGCGCAAATATATATAATATATATATATATATGTATAAATTGAAACAAAAATATAGGTTATGAAAGTAGAAGTAACTTATATATAATATATATACTATATATATATATATATATATATATATATAATATATATATATATATATATAATATATCTATATATATATATATATATATATAACTCAACTATATAAACAGATATAACGCGTCTCGATTAGTGGTTTTTATCGAACAAAGTGTTTTCGCTTGTTTGAATTATTGTACATGACGGAAGTCCTACATATCAGCCGGACATTCTCTTGTTTTCCTTTGGACCCGTATTTCAAGAACAGCTTTGGTTTATCAAAGTGGTCCTTAAGTGTCAGTATAAGCGTATGCTAACTTACACCTGGAAACTGAAAAGGCTGCTTAATAAATATCTGCGGCTTTTTGACCATCGTTGGTTAAGTCTATAGTAACTGGGACAGCTGGTGCCGGCAAGCAACACGTGCGTAAAGACGACAAGCCTTGCTTTAGTCAGTAGTCAGCAGAAATTTCGCAAGAAACACGGCAATAGTAATATATATACCGGACTGAGCCAAAGGAATGCCCTCAGAAATGCGGAGAAGGATGCCCTGGCGGCCTTAAACGGAAGAGCATTTGTCGTAGCAGCCTTGCCACAATTTTCCCGGCACCTCCTATTGCTCAATAATCTAGCGGTTGTTGTGGTTGTTAACAAAACCAAACGTCCCTGGGGCCGTGACGCCCCCTGGGACAAGTTTAGTTTCGTTTGTCTCCTGTAGGAGGCAAACGTCCGTCTTCTAACTCTAATCATTCTGGGCGATCAGTTCTTCTCTGCTTAACACACCGATGGTGATCGACTGTGTTGTCAACAACGTCGGCTGCTTGGGTTCGTTGACGTCATTGTCGTCGTCCTCGTGGGGCGGCGAGGTTATCGTGAGGCGTCAAGGCGTCAAGGCTCCTTGCTTGCGTCAGATCAAGAAAAACGCAGCAGATCTGGCGCAGGCCCGACGCCCGCCATGAGTCCACCGGGAGTCAGTCCGTCCGCTGAGGTCGTGCGGAAACTCACTGAAGTTGAAGCTGCTGCTGTTGCTGTGGTCGTCGTTGTCGTCGTCGTCCCCATCCTATCTGCAAACACGTCGCCTGACCGCTGACATCTGCAAACACGATCGTTTCTCGGCAACCGCCCGTCTTTTCGCATCTGCGTCGCGTCTCTAATTGAGTGGCAGAGAGATAATTAGATTTGCAAATGAGAACGAAAACGGGCGCAATTTCGCTTCATTTGCGTAAGCGTTTGAGGTTGTTGTTGCTGCTGTTTTTGTTTATGTTCTTGTTGTTGTTTGTGTTGTAACCGCAGCCGCAGTCTGCTGTTGCCGGTATTGCTGATTCTGCTATTGTTCGTTTACACCTCCCGCACGTGAAAATACTGCAAAGCGTAACTTCTGCGTATACCTTAGTTGCAATACTACAATAGATATTTAGATAAGAAAACAACTGTCAACCAGATGGAGTGGGACAGATGACTGGCAACTCGGGCATCAGAAGTCGCAGGTTCGATCTCCGGTTTTGCAACGGATCATACCCTCTTGGAAGTGATCTCTCGTGAGATTCACTGCTTGGCTAGTCGACCAATACAACGTGAGAGTCTATACCGGCCGCAGTAATACTAGTAGCAACATACATTTTTTAAAGGTCTTTAAATTTATTTCTATTATTTCACAGATTTATTTTATTTTACTAATATATTTTTATTTTTTACAGAGCAATACCATCGGCCCGTAGTAAAGATCTTCGTCGCCGAGAGGCAGAAACAGGTGAGGCTTTAGTAGGTTTTTTATTCGCGACATCGCTATATAGGCCGCATTGAGTCCACATCGTCTCATACTTATACATCAAAAGAGTGCATATTGATCAGCTGTTCGAATGTAAACAGTAGACGTGTTTTGGCAAGCTGCTAGATAATAGCCTATACTTAACCGTCACAACATAACCCGTAAATCGAGAAAAGGACACAGAACCAGGAAAATGAGGAAAGTGAAGCTTAGCAGCGACAACAGCAACAATAGCGAAAAGCGAGAAGTGCTTACCTGTCCCAATGGTATAAACGACAGTGAAGTGCACCGCCTGCGCATTGTGGACTCATTTTAAGTGTAGTGGAATCACTTCTAGTAATATTAGGCCACCAAATAAGGATAGGCTGAACTCTGTTAAGGGTTATAAGTGCAAACCGCCAACACAGTCAGACTCTCCAATGGAACCCAGCGCTGGTTAAAACGGCTGGTGATGTGGAGAGAGCCCAATGGCTCGCTGATGAATCCGGTTTGCCCTGAGCCGGAGTGGACCTGTCCAATTGCACCTCGGAGATTGTTGCAACCGATCCGCACATGTAGGACACTAAAAAGTCTCACTGCTGCATATAACTCGAGTCGAAAGGATGTCAACTCTAAGTAAAAAACTGACACATTTGGTGAACGTGGACTGCGCTGTCGTAATAGGCAGCGATATTAAGTTACGCTCTACTAAATGGAATACATACGAAAAACCCGGCGGAACGGACGACACCCTCTTAATGGAGGGTCCGATGCTAGGCATCTGCGCAGAAGGATTTAGGAAGTTATTAGACAAACCCGCGAGGCTTGGCTTTACACTTTAAAGGTTATTTTGCAAAATCCGGGCCTGGTCGAATTAGATTATCAAATGGTTGTCAATTGTTATTTGAGCTTCACGCCCGGTTGATATGCATTGCTCACCCAGGTTCGAATGCGAAAAAGGAAGCTACAAGCTGATGCAGCTAATTTTGGATTTAACAAATTGGGATATGTTTTTTCAAAGCTAGACTTGGTGAATAATATGTATCTCAAGTTGCTTGAGTTTATGTATCTTCTAACAGAAGTATGTAAACCTAAAAATAGACAAGAAAAGGGTCAACACAAATCTATTCTACGTAACTTCACAGTACCCTTGAAGCAGTCTTTAAGTCACCAAAAATAGCCTAGTTAAAAAAATAGCCAGAGCTTCTCGACGTCAACGAGTACTGGACGAACATGCAATCAATTCGCAGCAAAGATCTGACGATAGTGTCCAGCCATGTGAGCTCGAGAATTATGATCAACGACTCACTTCCGTCCATCAAACGTGAAGATGGATTATTTGCAACGAATGACGTCAAAAAGGCAGAGATTCCTACGAGAATTATTTTGTCACACTTATCCGAATGACGAAGAGTTTACAGAAGTGCAGAAGCTACAGCCGACTCCGCACATTTTTTCCAGAAGCTTCCTTACAGCTCCCAGAGGGATCACCATTCTCTCACATTGTCAACGATGTACATGTTTCCTCACAACTTCTCGGAAACACTTGCGGAACCTGGCTAACACAACGGGCACGACCCCTGAGGAAATTCCGGCGATCACGTTCAAGAAACTAGATATGTAGCCACTAAACCGCATTTTTCGTCATTCAATTGGAAGATGGTACAGTCGGGACTGGTTAAACACCGCTATAATCTAGCCCGTACATAAAGAGACAACAGGGCCAATGCAGCGAATAAGCGTCCCGTGTCGCTAACGGTGATAGCCAGCAAACTTATCGAAAAGGCGTCATTGCGACAGCCATTTATACAATTGAGGATCTTATATCGAAAGCCCAGTTTGCTGCTATTGCAAATGCTTAACCACGACGCTCCAGATGAAGAATTGGAATTGAAGAACATATACTAAACTGGCTCCAAGAAGAACTTGTCTGGTGTTGCGTAAATTGACAGTATTCTACGATGGGTCTTCTTCAGGCTGTCCGCAAGAAACAATCGTCGGACCATTGATGTATATTCTAGACATTGATTCACTGAAATATAATTCTACGAGGAATTGAAGCTAAACTATACGCTGATGATGTGAAAATTTACCGTCGAGGTCCCTCACTGTAGACAACAGATGCCGTTTTCAGACGACGTTGAACCGATTTTTAAGGCCTAGACGTCCATCCGTAAATGAGGTCCTGCATTTTGGACATGGAAATGCAAGGCATCCCTACAACATCGGGAGTCAGAAGCTGTGCAATCGTTGGGTTGTAAAAGATTTTGGAGACCTCACGAGCAACAAATTAAGCTACTCCGAACATGTAACGGATGTTGTCACGAAGGCTTTTCAACGCGCAAATTGGATCGGCTAGTATTATGGTTTCTGTGTTCGTCGCATGCAGGCGCACATTAGCGACCTATACCCATGAAAGATATCTAGCGTATCCAGGGGTGCTAGGAGATGTCAAAAACACCCTGTACTACATGGAGATTATAATTACGTATTGACACATGCCATACATGCATATATGCAAAGTGTATATTTGATTTCTACCGTGAATAAAGCGTTTCCATCATAAATGCAATGCCCTTTCACTATAAATACTAACAGTAGTTGCAAATACACTTACAATTACAAGTTGCAAATACAATACTATGGTAGAGAGTAGCCGCACTCGGAGAACGGGTAGGTGACATGCATAGTGACAGAAGCAGTGAAACTGCAGCGACCGACTTAATGACGTCTCCTGTCCTACCTCACCCTACCCTATCGAATCCTAATACGTAGGCAGACGGTATTTTCCCGAGATACAGGCATCGCATTAAAAAGACAGTCTCAGATTGCTATGTCTTAATGTGGTCAAGCAAAAGCGGGGAATGCTTACCGGCGTACTTTCGAGGCATTTGCTCTTTTTTCAAACCAAACTTGTCACCGGTAGCTGGGGCCATGTTAAATTTACAACCCTCCCCCCCTCTGATGTGTGTCACTCTGGTTTCCTGCATGCACCATGCATTAAGGGATCCTGCACCTATCTACAAGGGCCGCGAGGGTCCGCGCTGAGATAAGATTGGCAGTTATACTGTCCCGGCCGTAGTAATCCGACCGCAGTAATAGTGGCAATATGACCACGTTAATAAGTGTCCCGGCTGTTGTAATAGTTAGCAGTAAGCGTAGTTCGTCACGCATTGTTAGTGACTTGCAAACGACTGAACCACGACGACAAATGGCATGCGGTCACGACAAGGTAACAGCAAGCAATCACAACAACAGTAACAACAACCAAAATTACAGCATCACGGAAGCAGCAGATGCAGCCACA
>QVRM01007170.1:0-55078 GCA_003439945.1 Dermanyssus gallinae | reverse complement strand
TGCTCATCTATTGTGCGTATGACGGGTAGCTGATTTGGCCACGCCATGCGCAACGCTGTAACCGTGTGCACTGTAAGGGCGACTTTCCTCTCAACTCTGGAGACACAAGCCCTTTAGTTAAACGGAGTGGACAACGAATAAACTATGTCATTTTGTAGATATTCAAGAGATGATTGCGCTGGTGAAGCATTCAGCTTATTCGCGAGACCCGGTGTCGTGTTAGTTCTTTCTTTTCCGAAAATTGGAAATTGAGAGGAAGACGAATCGGTTCACGCGAGTTAAAGAACCGTAGAACGCAATTTGCTCAGAGCATAAATCGTACGAACATCAATTCGTGTCGTCACTTATTAATTCAATAAGCTAGAAGATACATACGTTTTCGACCACGATGCAACTAGTCACAGCTCACGAGCGGATAGATGATTGTGAATGTTGATAAATAAATAAAAGTCTACTATTAAGACTGCAGTGGGCAGGAGGCAGAGATCTGCACGCGACGTTTTACGTATCAAGGTATGGAAAAATCCACGAATCACTGATAATCGGTACCAAGTGCGGTGCTAATTCTTACAACAAACCTTGCCAACAGGCCCATACAGCATTACGAAATTATATGTGTGCCTTCATTTTGAGTTAGCGAGTTTGCATAACCGTCTGTCGGTAGGTTTCAGGACATCTTGAATCTATTATTTATATATCAAATTGCTTTCAATAAAAAACATTGGTGCATTTAAATCCCACTTATATATACGTTTAAAAGCGTATGTCTATATGTATATATATATATATATATATATATATATATATATATATATATTTATATACGTTTTTAAACGTACGATAGATTAGGCAAAAATTTATATTGATAATATAGTTGCAGTCGGCTGCAAGTATGCATGCTTATTCACACCTCGGCTAGGAGTTTATCGCGGCTAGTTACGAAACAACACCACTAAGTTGAACAAGGTGACAACAAGCAACGACGAAGCGGCCTCAGTTATGATATAACAATAAGAACGTTCAAGAAATAGTGGAGGCCATCCTTACGCTGTATTACGGTTGGAAAAGTACTTATACAAATAACTAATGTCGAAGTTATACACTGTAATTCGTTTGGGTCGAAATGTGGGACCGGGTTAAAGAGAGGACGTGGCTTCAATCAAGTAGGTAAAGCTGAGGCGATGCAACCCAGTAGTACATCTTTGACCAGCCAAAAAAATCGCCCAAGCGGGTTTCATTAAAGCTAGAATTTTTCTCCACGCCCCTCGCCCATTTCATCTACCGACGAACCTTGAACTAATAAATTAAGTATCTCAGGATGGCTCTGACTGAAAAGCGTGTAGGGAGGCGACGAATGTATTCGATGCCATTTTGAGCAGCTCCAGACAGGATGATGACCAGGCGAGAGAGGCTCCGGCACCATCGATTCAGCGCTAAATGAGATGAGGAGCCTGAAGACGAGAAGCAGGTGGTGAAGTAAGATGGCTGACGGATATGCAGCCAAGTTCTCAAGATCTTGACACCCGCCTCACCCCTCACCCTCACCCCCACCCCCTCGGGATGGAGTATTGATCTTGGCATACGAGCGCTATCTCTGGCCACATGTAAATACGCAAAACGATAGGCAGAAACCAAACTGAATCAAAGGATCAAATGGCAGGGACGTAGACGTTGATGTAGTTATGCATGCGCATCTCCTCGATGCATTCCCGAAAAACACCTTCCAGAGCCGCTACACAAAACACAGAACAAAGAAGTGCAACAAAAACCTCCGTCGCCGAGCAGAGAACCACTTAGGACATAAATCGTTAATGGCACGTGGTGGCAGTTGGTGGTAATAGCGATTCTGGATGTGGAGCGGGAGCTGTGTCTTTCTTGTCGCTGTTATCATGTCGGCCATTGTGGCCGCGATTGTCTCGTACGTCGTTGTAGTTATCAGCAACAGAACAAGTACTACGCAGAAGCACCAGCCTCAGCAGCAGCAACACCGGTAGCAGCGTAGTCATTTGGCTGTTCTTCTCTGTTTGGGCTTATCGTTCGATGACCCCCGTTGACTTTGTCGTCGATTATCAACATTTTCTTCTGCATCTATGTCATCATTTTCTTCTGAAATTTACCTGTATCCGTGCTGCATTTTCGCCAATCTGTGCGCATTGATATATGAGAAATTCTACCCAGGCGGGCTAAGCAGCGAATATTTATCGCTACATAAATAGTCGTTGTCAATTAATCAACTGTGAAGAGAAAGAGAGAGAGACGCAGTCTGCAGTGAAAGATTTAACAAGAAGGTTAATGATATATATATATATATATATATATTTCGCAAGCCACATTATTTGACTCACAATCAACGAGAAGTTCGTGCCACCTCCTCAACTCCTAACCGATCACAGACTAATAATTTGATTTTAAGTTCCTCACAAAATGACACTGCTGCTTCTAATAATAGTTTTACCCCTCTAGTACTTTACGCATCTCCCAGCCAAATTGTAAATCTCCATCTGGTGCTTGCTTAAAGGCTTTTAATTCTAAATCATCATCATCTCATTTATTGACCAAAAAGGTATATTACACGTCATAAGATTTAAAACAAAATGGTTAATGAATTCTAAATCAGGTCTTAATTTACACCGTCGTCGTGCCCATCCGGACGAATATAATGAGAACATTTTAGCCCCCCCCCCTCTAAGAAGGCCAGATGGAACTCACAAGACCGTAAACTTTTAACAACATTAGAAGCAGATTTTATATTAGATAATAATAACGAAACACCTAGAGAAATTGGCTACCTTTTAGCTATTAATTTTAACTCACGCACACCTGGGGCGATTAGAAGCCAACGTAATTGGGCCAACACGATGACACAACCACCCCATTGCCCCGTATACACTCCCAACTCTGATCTCTTCGAGGTTTCCCCCCCTATCTCCCTAAAGGAAACCCACGTAGCTCTCCGCGGACTTTCTAAAGCACTAGGCTTGGACGGGATTTGTTATTCGTCCCTCCGTAAGCTCCCGTTAGAAGTAGTCTGTTGTATTCTTAACATTCTATTAATTAGCGATATTGCCTCAGCCCATGAAACTGCTTGCTTAGCGTTCATCCCTAAAATTAACAGTGCCACATCCCCAAGCAATCTGCGACCCCTATCTATTAGTTCATACTTACAACGAGCGCTTAACAAAATTCTCTCTAGACGCCTCCAGAACTCTATTAAGCTTCTCCCAATCCACCGAGCGTTTCTCCCCTATAAAGGTACCTTCGAGAATCCTGCGGTTCTGGATGGTATCCTTAACGATGCCAAGTCTGCAGGACGTGAGCTCAGACTGGCCTCAATCGACCTCCGTAAGGCGTTCGACATGGTGAGTCATGACTCCGTCCTGTGGTCACTCCGGACTCGCGGATACCCGGAGGTATTCATTAATTATATCAAACGCTTGTACCTCTCATCTAAAACTCGCATTGAATTTGGACAAGAATGTCGCACATTTCGGCCAACTAGGAATGTTAGGCAGGGAGATCCTCTGTCCCCCCTTTTATTTAATCTAGTTCTCGACGACATTCTTTTAAAATTAGACAAAACTCGTATCGGGCATCAACTTACTGATGACTTCCGCCTTATGAGCTTAGCCTTTGCGGATGATCTCATCCTCCTAGCCTCCACGAAATCTACTCTCCAATGGCTCCTTAATATTGCGGATCCCCTTTTGAAATCCCGAGGCCTTGAAATTAATACTAATAAAAGCTTTACTATCTCCCACCTATTTAATAAGAAGGAAGGTAAAGGTTTTATTAACACCGTACCAGAATTTAACGTTGGAGATCGGCAATTGCCAGCTAAAGGTATGAGCGATCGATGGAGATATCTTGGAGTCGACTTTGACAGCAATGGCAGAGTAGACTCCACCAAGGATATACTCCTTAATTTACTCAACAGACTCACGATAGCTCCCCTTAAACCCCATCAAAGCCTCATATTTTTGAAAGACTTTCTCATTCCCCTCCTCCACGCACACAGCACACGGCGGTCTGGACATCCCCTGCCTCCGAACATTCATCCCCAGACTCCACCTCTCCCGCCTGACAGCATTACAACACTCCACGCACCTTGGGGTCCAATGGATGCTAACCACCGAACACTTCAAAAAAGACCTTGCGAAAACAAGACTTCTTTGCGAGCCCTTGGGAACCTTCATTGAGACCGCTATACAAGAGACCGATTACTGGTCTCAGCAACTACACAACACGTTCGATGGGGCACATTTTAAAAAAGCACACGAAACGCCCTTTGTACATTACTGGATTAAGGGTATGCCCTACCTATCTGGTAAGGAGTATTTAAACCTACTAAAGCTCAGGGTCAACGCACTACCAACGCGTGCCAGATTGGCCAGGGGACTTCCGGGTTACAACAAACGTTGTAGGCAACGGTGTCATGCGCCTGAGACGTTGGCTCATGTCGCTCAGATGTGCGATACAACACACAAACAAACTATAAAGAGACATGACGACGTGTGTGATCGCGTGGCGCGTCTTCTTCGCGAGAGGGGTCATGAGGTGGTTCGTGAGCGAGTATTCCGTCGACCGGGCGCACCGGGTCTAAAGCCCGACCTCGTAATAACAACACCTACCGAGGTCTATGTTTTAGATGCCGAGGTTTGCGGCCCGAACCGGGACCTGGCAAAACGCGGCAGGACAAGATCACCAAATATGACGTCGAGTTCCTAAGGGCGGCAAAAACCTCGCAGATTCAGATCCATTACTATCTCCATAAGTGGTGTATGGGACTCCGAATCTGCGAGGACGCTCTTAGGGCTCGGCGTCACGAAGAGGAATCTTATGTATCTTACCGTTTTAACGTTGCAAGGAACCTTGTGGATATACCGCTCGCACCGGGTCCATAAGAGCGGGGGCTACCATCAAGCAAGGACACGGACAGCTGATTCTTAACCTCACGTGACACCTTTTTACCACCATTTTTAATCAGGCGAGCACTGCCGAGTGTGCAAACGTATTGTAAATGATTAATAAATCATCACAATATTTTCCATAGGGTTTAACCTTGAGAGGTCTTCGGCCAATTGATTCGAAGAACACTCACCACTCCTCCTGTCGGCTCGTAGTACTATTGAAAGGAGAGCCGGGCTGACAGAGAGTGAACCTTAAGGGGGAAGGTGCGTTTAGTAGGTATGATCTCGGCGGAATAATGTCCAACCGTCGGAGGTGAGTCCCACACTGCATAGGGTCTGAGTTTCCATCTACTTGCCTTATGCATTAGTGCTTAAAGCAGTTAAATCCTCCTCCTCCAAAAAAACGCTTGACCTTATGGGTACCGCTATGAAGTCTAGCGATGACGGCAATGTACAGGCCATAAGGCTACGCCGCCCTGGCTTTGACGGCTATGTCGTCGGAGTATACTCTAATGACATACGATCGTCGAACACTCTCATGGAGATACTTGACGATATTCTGCCAGCGACTCGGGATTTGCCTTGTGTTTTTATGGGGTACACCAACATGATCTACTAGAAGGGGACCCTATCTCTGTTGAATGTTGTACTGCTCTTGCAATATGATAACACATCCAAACCTCAGGTCCAATGCTGTCTCTTTGGGCTCGTGCATTGATCACGTCTTTATTGCAAACTGTGAACGATATCTACAGATTACTCCCTTCGTTGTTGATACGGTATTTTACGATCACTGCTCCACTAGGAATCATGTTAGCGGGCAGCACGACACTAATGTCACAGTTTGTGGCAAAACCTGAGGCTTGCCTTGTCTACCGAAAGCTCAATGATGAGGGCCTAGGGCGTTTTGAGGACGGTGTCTCCAGGGTGGACTGGTTCTCAGTTCTTGCCTCAGATGACCCCAATGAGGCTTACGAATCCTACAATAGGGAGCTTCGACACCTGTTCGACGAAAGTTTCCCGTTGAGGCAGCGCAGGGCTCCAAAAAAGGTAAATTGTGCTCCTTGGTTTGGCCATGAACTGGCTGAGCTAAGACTAGTAGTTGACAGAGCACGTCGTCGGTGGCTTCACAAACGGACCGTAGATGACAGGGAGACGCTGCAGCGGTGGCAGGCAAATTATAGAAAGAGGCTCCGAGAAAAAAGGGACGCCTACTTTGAAAAACAGTTTGTAGCTCTCAGCAATCGGCCTGCAAAACTGTGGGCGTCTCTTAATTAAATTTGCGGCCGTGGTAAAAGCAAGGTCACGATACCCAAGCGTCTGCTAGTCGACGGCCAAGAGCTTGAAGAGGCCCAGGAAGTGGTAGAGGCACTAAACGAGTTTTTTCACCTCAATCGGTGCTAAAACCGCGGCTGAACTTTCCCAACGGGAGGCGGTAGACGACGCCATTTCTGGCATAGGGAGCTCCGACCCCAATTCATTTTCCTTTAGTGATATCACAGCTTAGGAGCTGCAGTGCGCTGCAAACAATGTGAAATCGGATCTATTTGAAGCCGGGGGAAACGTGCCTGGTCGATTACAGTTGAATTTAATCGACGCGTTTTCAGGCCCTCTAGCTGTGATCTTCAACATGTCGATCAGGACCGGGGTGTTCCCAGAACGCCTAAAGACATCAGTAGTAATCCCGCTTTACAAAGGCAAGGGCGATAAGAACCAAGATTTTTGAGAGACTTATTAAGAAGCAGCTCGAGGAATACATAAACGCGACCAATTTTCTTTCTAAAAACCAGTTTGGTTTCAGGGAGTCGCGATCAGCAGAGTTGGCTCAAAACCATGTCTGGTAGGAAATACTCAAAGCTGCTGAAGACGAGAAAATGTGTCTCGGCGCATTCCTTGACGTAGCGAAGGCCTTTGACTGTCTTGACCACTCTATATTTTTTAAGATGCTGCGAGAAATTTGTTGTGCATCAGATGTAACTGCCTGGTTTAAATCGTCCCCAGGCGGACGTAAGCAATATGTGTCGGTGGAAGGCTTGAGCTCCACCCCTGGGACTGTCTCGATTGGGACTCCCCAGGGGTCGGTTCTTGGCCCCTTCGTCTTCATAATCTACATACATTTCGTCTTGCGTGGCATTGAAAGGGATATAGAGTGTCGACCAGTGGTTTATGCGGATGATACAACTCTGCTGTTCCGCATCTCACCTGCTCAGCTATCAAACGGTCAAGTTAATCTTAGGCATGTGGAAACCGGTATCGAAACGGCAACTTCATATTTTAAACGGCTTGGCCTTGTCGTGAATCCGACTAAGACGAAACTCGTCTTGTTTCATACACCTCAGCGGGCATCAAGGCTGAAACTGGACACAGGTAATATATCCCTCCAAGTGGGCGGTGCAGCTGTCCCTCTAAGTCGAGAAGTAAAATGTCTCGGTATCACGCTTCATGAGAACATGAAATGGGAAAGTCACGTTCGGTCGAGCGTCAGGGTCTGCTGTGCTGTGGTGACATCGCTGGCCCGTCTGAGGAAGGCCAAGGTCTCCCGCATTGTTCCGCTCCTTGAATACAGGGCGCTCCTGGAATCGATTCTCACTTACGGAATCACTATATGGGGCGCAACCTTCTCGGGAACCCTGCACTCGTTGCGAGTGATCCAGAACAATGTGGTGCGAGCCATTACTGGTCTGTCTCGTCGGGACGACGTGTCGCCATGGTACGGCAGACTCGGACTACTCAAATTCGATCAGCTGGCACGAATAAATTTAGCCGTGCTTGCCTATAAGGTGGTTAAAGGCAAACTACCTTCAGATTGCGATTTCGAATTCCAGCTCACCCACTTCAGGTCTCAGCGATATGAGGGCCAACTCAGGGTTCCCAGATGCAGGTTGACCTTAACGCAGCATTATCTAGCCTGCATGCTGCCAAAAGTATGGAACGAGCTCTCGCAGTACCTCCGAAATACGAAGCGGGTCGGCGTTTTTAGAAGACGTTTAATCAAGGAACTTAATGCTGAAAACAATTGTTCTTAGTTTTGAAATCAGTAAATTGTCGACATTGTGCAAGATTAGATTATATAGCTTTGTGTGTGTGTATAATATTGTGATTACACTTGACAGATGCAGGCGATCCAACGATAGGTATTTTTAATGAAATATGACTGACATAAATTGTGACAGATTGCCTGTAAAAGAGCATGTCAATAAAACAATCTGATATATATGTATATATATATATATATATATATATATATATATTATCATCATTATGTGTACCAAAACATACATTTGTGATGTAAGAACGTGTGCACAGCCCGCTGGGGCATAACTCAAGGCACTAGGTCCAGGCTTGGGCTGGTCCACCTAGCCAGGGTACCTCTCACCGAAGCGGCATTCCACCTCTGAACATCTAATGACAGACGTTGCAGTAAATACTCGCCCGCCCTCTTGTCTCCTGTAGCGAGCGCCAATCTTTTCCCAACATCCTTGAGTAGTTTCGTCGTGAGCGACCCAGGCCCCCCCAATGTCTCGAATGCAAGCGGTGAGAACAAGTGTGGGTAACCGATGCTTGAATATTTTCTGCACTTGGCTGCTTCCGCTAGGGCTACCGCGTGTCCAGGGCGGGCTGCGCCCGTACCGACCATTGAGGGGGCTAAATAGTCGGTTACGGTCGCGTCCCACACCAGCATTTGGCCCCGCTCGAAGGGACTCAGGGTCATTCCATCCGGCCTCCTTCCATCGTCTCTGACTAAGCCAGACGGCTCCAAAATGCATGGGCAGCTTGCCGATCGAAGCCCTCTGCTAAATGTCTCGTTCAACGCCGAGTGGCGTGCGATTCTGCCTGAACTCTGGAGACAGGAGAGTCCATGGTGACCTAGGGAATCGACCCTCGTCACCGCATCTGCACCGGTGTGGGTATACTAACTCTGCTCCCAGAATCAACCCGACTAGTATTCGTGTAGACTCGTCGTCCAGGACGGTACCCAGCTGAGGGCTCGGGAGGGCGTGCAACCATGCATCTGAACCCGGTGAAGAAACCGCCTGTAACCTCGCTTTGTTAGTGAACGTGGTTGCTCGGTCCCATAAGCCATTCCTAAGATATATATATATATATATATATATATATATATATATATCCTGTTCCTGGCAATACTTCTAGATGTCAGGAACGCCTTTAACAGCCTCCCGTGGAGGACAATACTTGACACCCTAGTGAGAGAAAAGTCTCACATTATCTTGTCAAGGTCATCTCAGGATACCTGGAGGACCGAGCTGTTTTCAACGGTGAAGTGGAATTATCAATGACAGCAGGAGTTCCACACGGCTCAATCCTGGGTCCCCTGCTCTGGAACCTAGCGTACGATGGCGTACTCTGCCAGGATAACCTTCCACAAGGAGTAGAGATGATCGCGTACGCGGATGATCTGGCTATCACAGTTCAGGCAAAGACTGCAGAAGAATTGGAACTTAGTGCTAATGAAACACTAGAGTCTACGAGAGATGGATGGACGAAGCCGGCTTAGCAATCGCTCCGGAGAAAAGCAAGGCTATACTGCTAACGGGACGGAAGAAGGTGAGTCCCATCAGACAGGTCAAGGAGGCCCGGTACTTGGGGATCCGCTTGGACAAGAACATGACGGGCCTCAGCCACCTGAAGATAACCTCGGCAAAGGCGGCCAAGGCGGCTAATGCAATTGCAAGAATTCTACCAAACATTCACGGACCAAGAGAATGCAGGCGTAGATTGCTGATGTCAGTGGCCGAATCTATAGCGCTATTCTGGTCCCCAGTCTGGCTCAAGGCTTCTTTGAAAACAAAGAAAGCGAGAGGGATCCTTGGAAGCACTCAGAGAGTAGCGGCTCTCAGGATTATCCAGGCGTATCGCATCGTTAGCACCAACTCTGCTCTCGTGCTGGCCGGAGCTGTTCCCTGGGATCTAAAGATGGAGGAAAGGCGAAAACTCTGGGAAAACAGCTCGAGCAGAGGTAAGGAAGTAGAGAGAGAAGACATTGGAAGCATGGCAAGCCAAATGGGACTCCATTCCTTCTGAAGCACCGGGGCACACCCTTCGATCCCTTATCCCAAACATCAAACAATGGATTGAGCGGCCGGGGGGAAAACTAAACTATTATCTCACGCAGATCCTCACGGGACATGGGGACTTTTAGACATACCTCTTTCGAATCGGAAAAGCTCTCTCATCAAGCTGCGTTTATTGCCAAGAGGGAACGGAGGACGACTCGACCCACACTCTTCTAAAGTGCCAGGCACTGGAACAGGCTAGAGCCACAGCAATTGCAAAACTCAGGAACAAATTGACCAATGAGGAAGACGGAAGAGGAGCAAATATTCCAGATCCCCCGAAAGGAACCCTTAAGGAGTTCGTAGACTACATGTGCGGCACGACTTCTGGGTGGAAGCTAGGAGCAGCTATGGGTACGGAGGTAATGAAAGAGAAAGGAACCCTGAGAAAGCTCAGGAGAGCAAGATTTCTGTCTACTGCACTAGAAAATCACGTTAGTCCGAATGACGCGGCTTTGCAGGTGTTAGTACAAAACACGTCGAACGTTGGGGAAACCCGTAAGTGACCCCGGCCAAATGATCCGAGTGGCACTCGCCACTTCTCCTGTCTCGGCCCATAGTACTGTTCTATGAATATCTGGGCCATCAGAGAGTGAAGCTTAAGGGGGGAGGTGCGTTTAGTGGGTATGGGTCTCAGCGGGCTAACACCCATCCTCTGGGGTCGAGTCCCACACTGCTCGAATGGAAAGTGGGATCTTCTCATTTTCTACTCGTAGCAATAGTACGTAAAAGTGTTCAACCCTCCTTCATAAAAAAAAATGTATATGTATCAGTATCAGATTATAATATATGTATATATATATATATATATATATATATATAAGCAAAATAAATGTATAAGATATCAGTATAATTCCAAATTGTCTACGGAATCCAGTACAGTAGTTATCTAAAGTAAAACAGCGAGTCCGTTACATACTTGTAATTAAGTGCACGAGTTTCTGTCAGTAAATTAACACTTTAATCACAATAAACGTTCATTGGAACTCCGCTATGCCGTAACGGGGCTGTGGCGCGAAGTGGGACGAAAATTCTTCACAACTTATGTTTTGAATTTACGCCTGCTTTTTACAGGCAGAACGTCATGCTAAGAGAAGGGCCTATAAATGCTATGACCAAAATAGAAGAAAAACGAACACCATCAATGTCTCAATATTATTTGTCCAACACGGCCTTTATTACATGGAAAGGCCCGAATCGTACGAACCGGCACTTTGTAACTCCCTACGCGGTGCCTGTTTTAATATATTTTTGGTTTGTATATATGGCTTATATGTATAGTCTGCATTCAAGTTTCAACCGCAATTAAAAGAAAACATTGTCCCTTCTGCACGGTTAATTAAAACCAGTCGGATGATAAAACTAAAAATAGTACGCTCTATACAGCTTATTTGTTAGAATATGCATATGTTGTCAAAGTTCCCCTCGATCAGCGTAACATCAGACGTAAGCCCAACCAGACCCAAATAAGTTGAGATTGCATTTTTTGTCCAGTGTAGTCATGTTTGCAGTATGTAGGAAGAAAAGAAAACTCTTCTGATATGTACACCTATCAGAAGTGAATATGAAAATAAACGATTATTAGAGCCACATGCATTATTAGTATTAGAAACGAAAAGAAAATGTTAATTTTAAATCTGGCTCGCAAATAATGTGTTTGAAGTATTTGCTTCATTTGTTGCAAAATGTAAAAATCTGTCCATCTTGATTGGTAAGTAGTAAAGCTGCAGCCGGATTAATAATATGCGGAAGGGTTTTGTTGTTAAAGCAAATTGGTCGTCTAACGCATTCAGTGTTAAAACGTACACGATAAACACCTATCGTCTTGTTATAATGCGATTAATTATTCGGCTTTGGTAAGAGATCCAGAGACGCAGATTATAAGTTGCAGAACGCTTCATTTTGCCTGAAATGATAGCAATTTTTTGCAATTAGCGAACCCTGTGCCACACCTTAATAAATTTAACATAATGAATGCAGCTAAGACAACATGTAGCATTTGTATTTTCTTTAGTGCATCTAGACTTAAACTAGGTATGTGTGATATTTGTTGCAGGATGCTACAATAGTTAAGAAAATAATAATACAGCAGAAACACTAATTGCTCGAATTTTGCAACAACGGTTGGGTATATTACATATATATGCATTAGTGTTTGATACAGTGGGTAGTACCAATATTAAAATAATCCTATGTGTATAAAAAACCGTTGGGCGACCTGCACGCTCTCTGCCGAGCTTAGCGAAGTCAATGTGACAACAACTATAGTGCCGCATTGTCTATCCTAATCTCCCGAAACAGGCAGGGATGTTCATACGTGTATTCGTTGTAGAGTCACACACACAGGATTTGTCTCGCTTCATCTTGGTGAGATGTATTGAACTAAGTCTGTAGGATTTTTATTTTGCCAATTTAAGATTTTGTTTAAGCGAAACTATTTCGCGAGTGTCATTCCGCATTAAGAGAGAAATTCTAAATGATAGCGCCTGCAAGATAACGCATTATGCTTTTATGTGCTTGATTCGATAGTTTACTCAAGTGCCGAATCCTCTAAATCTATGCTTGTATTGCTAATAGCTCTTCTAGTAACAACACCAGTAGCAACAGACCCCTCCACTCCAAACCCACGCTATATCTGGGTTGGATAGAACAAGACGAAAATACCTCAATATTGAACCAGAGTTTACGTATAACGTATAACGGACTCTCCGGTATTATCTCCTATTTTATTCCGGTCTAATGCTCGACCCCCGGGTAGCCCTCCTGACAGACGGCGTGGCCCTCTTCGACATGCATGGCAGAGGTTATCTACCTTACGACTACCACATCAAAAAAAGGCAGTAACAGGCCTTCGGGATATCTGCGCTAGCGTGCGGGTGCCAAGTTGTCTTCGAGTCTCCTTCATAGAATTGTCACGCCAACCCGTCGCCGCCGTGACGACCGGACTTCGAGTGAATCTGACAAGCAGGCCAATCGGCGATACTCGTCGGGGCCATTGGTGGCGAGTGGTGCCGAAGCTGCTGCTGCTGCACCTGCAGGCTAGGCGCTAACGGCGGCCTTGGCCGAAGAGCCACTAAGGATCGCCACTCGGCATCGGCGACGAGCTCACGAGGTTCTGGGTAGCTACGGTACGATAAAGCTGCTTCTCGTGTTCTATCGAAGATGCCGTCGAGATGGGCTCCCGAAGCGTCTTGTCCCGCTGGCTGCTACTATCCGCGGGAGGGTTGTTAAAGCCGCCGCCGTCTTGTGTAACCGTGAGGCTGCAGTCGGCAGGCAGGCCTGACCCATCATTGTTTAGCGAGGCTCCGTAGCGGTGATCCCTGTTTAGTGAATCCAGGATCGCCTGTAGCCGGCCGGGTGGCACCAGCTCATTGAGCGTGACCAGTGCCGTAAGCGGTGATGCCTAGTCGGCGCTAATCAGCCACTAAGTGCCAAGTTGTCTTCGTGTCCGCATGCAATAGTCGGAGCACTCATTTTCTTAGTGACACTTATGTATAGTCCGTAGTACGGACTCTGCTCCAACAGCTACGTTCTGCTCTCACGAGGTCCGCAACCGTACGGCAAGATCGTTGTAATCGGCTCTGCTCTTCTCGAAGTTTTTGCCGCCGCCCATTTTATGTGGAAAGGTACCTCTCAACCTTTTTGCAGGGTTAGCAGGAGCACTTCGTTCGGAAAATTAAATAGCCGACATCGACCCGCTGTTCTATGAAACAAAAGCAATGACGTCGGATTCGTGGAGAGCCCGTGCCTGCAGTTAATGGGAACCGACATGTAGTCACCAGACTTGCCGTCCACGGCTTCCACCTGAAGATCTGTGTGTACGAAAAGTTTCATTAGATCTCGTCGGAGTGCACATGTAAACTTTGTGGCCGTCCATGTGATCTATATCACCTTCCGTTATCTCAACTCTAGAAATGTAATGTCTATAATGTATATGTGTAACACTCAGTTCACAAATCGATTTTCATACACCGCTCTCAAACGCAGATTTTAAAATATTCTCAACGTAATTAGCTCAGGAAACAGCGCCTTCCTTTTGTTGAGATTCTATGATAAATATTCTTTTTTTTTGAGAAATGAACAAACGATCGTGCTCGGGCTTAGATAATTAAGATATATGTTATAATATTTATTATATATTCTTATCAGATAAAATGTTAAATACCGAAATATTTTATTATACCCTAGGTATATTCAAATTTTGTTCGTTTAAAAGGTCGTTTTTTGAGCTACCTAGGTAGACCCAAACTATAATCATGGGTTGTTGCCAACCAACACAAGGAGGCGAAGTGTTAGTAGGTGATCATTTGGTAGCGGCGGTGGCTTAGGCGGCTAATGCACCGTTCGAAACGGAACGTTGCCGTGGCCACCATGGTTAGCAAAAAACAATCGCAAGTTTAAACCCCGGCTTTGCTGGTTGTATTTTTTGGACGTGGTAGTAATTACCCTGCTGCTATATACCTCTGCTGACAAGCCTTAATAAATCCAATAACGAGAACGCGATGACGATAGATACATTTAGACGATATCGTTCTACAGAGAACTCAGCCAATTGCAAGCGTCTAACATGCGGTTGTCAAAGCGTCAAATAATAATAAGTGCTCGTCGAAAACCTTAAAGCGTAGTCAGCACTATTTTTAAATGTGCGATCGATATATCCGAGCCGTACAATCAGATGAAAGTAGGCAATATATATATATATATATATATATATATATATATATATATATATAATGTTTTTTTATTGTTTTTATCTTTTTATATAGCTATTTATGTTAGCACTCTGGAGTGAACAGTGCTCGACTAAAAGTGTCATTTAAAGCCGAGTGCCGTGCTTTTCGGCCTGCAGTTAAGGCGCACGGCATCGGTGAGGAACGACTAGGTCAACACCAGGCCGCAGTCCCGTGCTAATGCGCGTCGTCTCTTCATCCAATAGAGTCCCTATTCGTGGACAGGGTAGGGCATGTAACCAAGGTCCAGTCCCTTAACTACTTACGGCTCGAAGCCTGGCTTTATCAGCCAAGGTGGGGCCTCTCGATTAGGCTTGCTAATTGCTTTTCTTGCAAGGGGGCGGTCTAACTGCTCTGCTTAGACCTTTCATCGGTAGGGGAGTCGAATAAAGACGATAATCGTCTTGGTCAATCTTGACAATCGACAATTGGTCAGCTATTGTAGTTCCACGTTTTAAGTTTCCCACCTATTGTTATCCAATAATGCCCTAACCCTCTACGCAGCCTGAGTCAATGATGAAGCAATCGCGAGTTCTGCTATCATGACCGCGCCCGGGATACCTAAGCTGCTTAGAGAGACCGGAAGCATTACCTGATCCCTTGCCACAGCGGTAAGCAGAAGATTTAGTACCTTCTTTAAAGTGTCTAAGCTAAGATCATTAAAGGGCTGTAAGAGCTCAGGCGATGAAGATAAATTGCAACCTCTAGGTGTGCTAATCTCGTGGCTGAAAAGCAAGATCTAAGGAGAAACAGCCCTCAGTGGACTTTTGCAATCCCATCCGGGTACACCTAGCAGTTTCAGATCAGATTTGTCAACAACGCGATAGCCAGAAAGGAAGCCACTTAAATATAATAATTTAATTCCGTTATGAGCTGTAACATATACTTCACATTTGCCCGGGTTCAGGGTCAGGCCACTAATCACACCAAAATCAATGACCTTTCGACTATCGTCCAGTACTGACGGGAGATCTCTGCCTAGAACGCCGTCATCGAGGTACCAGGCATTAAGGGGGGATCGCAGTGCGTCCACCATTTCCTTGGTACACAGACAGAAACGTGGAGAACCCAGGGAATCGTCCTGCTGAACCCCTCTTTGCGACAGCATAGGGTTATGGGGCAAGACCAGATATGATGACTGATCAGAGATATTGCCTTCTGACAGCTTAACCCTTATCCGTTTGGGCAGGTCATCGTCGAGGTAGGCCTCAAATTCTGATTCCTTGTGCACCAGGTCCTTAAGCCTTTTTCCCACTAAAAATTCGCCTAAGTTTTTCCTAATCAAGACAGACAGGCACGGAGTGTCTTTTACAGCTCGAGGAAGCAACACGATCGGGGCAAAGGAGAACAACGAGTACCAGGCGTAAGAGTCGTTGTCTTTGGCGACGTTTGAAAAGATGTTTATAAGTTCCTCCGCAACAGTAAGTCTCACAGATTTGGGTAAAATCCGTAGCAGCTTGATTTGGCGCATGTGTGCCCGAATGTCGACGAGTGTGTCAATATTAGTTTTTTCCATCAAAGCCCGCTAGGATGTAAACGGCGCGTTGGCAGCGTCAGCATTCATGGCCGATATATGCCTGGCAAGACTCCTCCTCCTGGAGGCCGTCTAGGTGTATCTCTGGGGCCTACCATACAGGGTGGTCATGGGGAAGCTTCGGCGCCCACCTCCACCCATCCGGCCCGACCAGATTGCGACGACGGTCACGACGCTTTTCCCACGTCAAGCTCAGCACCCGCCAGACGACATCGCGGTGGCGCTTAAAGATATACCACCGGTCACGCCCGAATAGGTGACTGCTGCGCGGGAAAGACTGGCAACCGGAAAGGCACCAGTACCCGACGAGATCCCACCAGAGGTGATGAGGCTATTTGCCGACCGACATTCAAAGAAAGTAGCCACACTCGTCACTCGACAGCTAACCGAGGGGCGCTATCCCCAAGACAGGGGCGGCGACGGGTTCCACACAGACTCATATGCCTGCTAAACACCGCAGGCAAGCTTGTGGAAAATGTTTTAGTTGCACGGCTAAACGCGCACAAAAAACGGAGGCACTTTACCTCACTGGGCGGAAGCGCACAAGGGGGCAAAACCTGACTGTCTCGGGCCAACTCATAGCAATCAAGAAGGAACCCAAGTACCTGGGGGTCATCCTGAACACCGGACTTACGGGTGCGGTGCATATCGCCTACGTCGATCGCACGGTCGCTGGGGTCGCGCAGAATCTTGGGCGGATTCTTCGCGAGGGGTAGGGGCGTCTGAGAAACTGAGGCGGCTTCTGGCGACCGTGGCGGAATCAACAGCGATAAACGCGGCGCCAGTTTGGGCAGACCTTGCCCTCCGTACGGCGCGCAATCGGGGCGCACTCAGAGCCGCGCAGCGAAGTATGGCCATAAGCGTCTGCAGGGCCTACCGCACGTTGTCTACGGATGCCCTGATAGTACTGGCACGCCAGCTACCTGAGGATCTGCTGGCCAGAGAGAGACCGGATCTGCTGGGAACTGGGACCTTGGGCGAGCACAAGAGAAGACATTGGAACTGTGGAACAAAGAATGGCGTACTCCCCGGGGCGACGCCGGCGGTCAATGGACTCACGGACTCCGGCGTACAAAGCCTTGATGGAACTACCGGGTTGTACGTGTTCCACAACAGTAGCTGTGACATCAGGTCCCTCGGTAATAGATGCAGACGTATGCGATTCCTTAACTTGTTGTAGAACTCTCGCCTATGATGATCCTGTTCCGCTCATAGGCGATCCGGCCACGTGGAAGCCACTACAATTTACATACCTCGACTGTTTCGTGCAACTTGAAGGAAGGTGATCTCCACTTCTCCAGATGATACAATGTGCAGATTTATTTATATAACTTTGCTTTGTTAGCACTTTAGAGTGGACAATTGTCTCCGCGCGAACGTGTGATACAATGATCACTACGCAGATTACAGTCAAGTCTCTTGTAGTACCCAGTTTTACGAAAAGTAACACGAATTACGACAGAATTTCGCCGCATCAAGGAGAAGTTTAAACAAAAAATATATATATAAAAATTATATATATATATATATATATATATACATATATATATATATATACATATATATATACATATATATATATATATATATATATATATATATATATATATATATATATATATATATATATACATATATATATATATATATATATATATATATATACAGGTAGTTCAATAAGTTTCTTAGAATGAAAACCGAGAATTTTCCAAATCATGTTTTTAAATTATTCTTATTCGATATACTCCCCGAGAAGCTCAATACACTTTTCCCACCGAGATTTCAGAGCTTTCATACCTTTTGAGTAGAATTCCGCGTCGTTAGACTGAAAATAGGCATTGACAGCAGCCTTAACTTCTTCATTGCTGGAAAAACGTTTTCCACCGAGACTATTCTTCAAATGTCCGAAGAGGATATAATCAGAGGGGGCCAGGTCTGGAGAATAGGAGGGTTGTTCAATAAGTTCGAACCTCAGTTGGGCTAGTTTTGCCGATGCTTGCCGGGACTTGTCTTGCATAATATTCTCCTGTGATCGTTTTACAGCTCTCAAGGTAGTCGACTAGCATTATTCTACGTTGGTCTTAAAAAACTGTAGCCATCACCTTTCCGGTCAATGCCGTTGTCCGCACCCTCTTCGGAGGTCCTTCATCAGGTGCACACCATTGGCAAGATGCTTCTTGGGTCTCGGGAGTGTAGTGATGAACCCGGCTTTCATCGACGGTCATGAATCTGCACCAAAAATCCGACAGATTGTTCGACATCTTGGCCAAATTTCGCTGTAAAGCCAAAACAGGCGCGTCTTTTTGGCCTTGGTTGAGCAAATGCGGCAGCCATTTTGCTCTAAGCTCTTTCATCTTCAAGCTTTCGTGTAGGATAAAATGCACACTGCCTAAACTAATCCCTAATGCCTCCGCTGTTTCCTTAATGTTCATTCGCTTATCTGTGGCAAGAATTTTTCGCACTTTCTCTACGTTTTCCTCATCAGTTGCCGTTTTTTGTCCTCCTGGACGTAGTTCATCCTCGGTGCTCCTGCGACCCTCTTTTTAACACATCAATCCAGTTGGAAACAGTGGCAAAACATGGCGCAGAGTCACTGTACGTCTCGTCTAACTCAATTTTTACTTGGGTCGCATTCCAACCTTTGAAATAAAAATTGATAACCACTCGAAACTCTTTTTTTCTCCATTTTTAAAAATCACGCCGATACGTTGCATGGGAAAAGCTATCAAACAAAATCGCAACGGCCAATCACCATAATATATTGAGTGCTAGCAGTCAACAAGTTGCAGTTCCTATTAGCGGTGAAAGCGTGCCAAAATTCGAATTCTAAAAAGCTCATTCTAAGAACTTATTGAACTACCTGTATATACAAACAAAATCAGAAACACTTATTTAATACTTTACGTAATAATAATTTTTACGGGCGTCCGCGCCACAGGCCTTAAGGCCCATTGCGAGCGTCGAGACATGTTTTGTACTGAAGATATGTTAAATAAATATGTATGTTATAGAAAAAAATTATAATATTATTCATACTTATATCTATTAAATATAAAATATTGAACTTACCGTGACTGAAATCTTAAAGGACTCAGTTAGGCCTTGTTGCATCTTTGCAGATATATTGCCTCTTCGGTGCTCAAAGAAGAAGGCCACACAAGAGCGCAGACGTCGCGAGCAGACAAAAACAGGCAGCTAACGCTAGCCAACCTATGACTACTCCGTGCGTCGTAAGCAGGCCTATAAGTCTGTCCCTGTCCGACAGTAAATTTGCCTAAAGAGTTTATATATGCACACACACACACACACATATATATATATATATATATATATATATATATATTTAGTCGATTCAATAAGCTCCGAAGCTACCTCGAAATTAAATAGGTAATCGTTGCATAACAACATATATTACTTTTACTGGTCGATATAAGTGTATGGCTTATTTAATGAGGTTTTCGAGGAGCACACAATGCTAACGCCAGGAGCACCCAGAGTTTTAAACGCAAGAGGGCAGAATTCGTAGAGATACCCAATTGATAAGTATTTTCTCAGCTTTCTAGTCTCCGCAAGGCGGGCTGCATAACCAGCTTCGGTGAGAGATTGCCCTGCAGAAAGTAAGACCTATTACAATCTAGGCCGTCACTTGAGCTCTTTGTTAATAATCCAACTGCATAGTAAACTTCCTCTACCGATGTAGGAGAAGGTAAAAGTGTGAAATGGAGGAGACTACTAACCGAAAATCTTGCGCAGAAGTTCATTTACCATAACGCCGCCCGATAGAAGGTGAGCTGCCCCTGGCATGTCCCGATCTAATAGCTTGGCCGACACGGCCCGCATGATCAATCAATTCCGCTCAACGCCAGGGCCCGACTTACCCGCAAATAAAACAGAAAAGTCAAAATCTGCAAGCCCAGGTTCTTCCTGACGATCGCTGCCAAGGAACGTGCATCCTGCAGCTTCAGTAACCTTACCACGACTGGAGCAAAGAAGAACTTTCAAGCTAAACAGTTCATGGAACATACCTCTAGCATTGCGTAAGTCACTAGGGCTTCCTGACTAGCTTAGGCAGAATGCGTACCAGCTTTCGCGGCGGCATCTTCACCGACAGCGATGCCGCGCACCACCGAGGCATTTGACCACCCCTCTAGAAGGGAAGAGGTTGGGCCAACGACACTCAAGCTCCATAAAGTTTACGCGCTGTCAAGGATTTGTTGATAGTTGCAGCCGAATGGGTTGTGCAAGCCTGGTGAAGGGTTCTG
Source organism: Dermanyssus gallinae (assembly GCA_003439945.1). NCBI lineage: Eukaryota > Metazoa > Arthropoda > Arachnida > Mesostigmata > Dermanyssidae > Dermanyssus > Dermanyssus gallinae. The sequence goes on along the minus strand of QVRM01007170.1, from coordinate 34,570 downwards.
GCCTCTATCACAATCCGATTCCTCGGGCAAAGGTCACTTGGCATTATGAGTTCCCCGCAGCTAACACAGACTCTTTTTTTTAATCTCCAGTCGAGACTAATTCCGGGTACATACTTTACGTACGTTAGGCGTTAGAGCTTCTGAACCACGTCGATACAGGAGACATTAATAAAGATGCTTTTTTTGTTGCCTGAGATTTGTCCGTCTAGCTTCCGACTGTGGATTGCCTTAAACAAGCAAATATCCAACTTTCTTTAAAGTGGGTCAAACTCCTGTTCGGATTATCTCGGTATCTGAGTCGAACCCTGAATGCTCCTGAGCTCACCTCACGTTTCAGCCTTTGTTTTTGTTTCAGTGTGATAGCCTTGTAACAACAATGACACAATCGTGCTCCAAGGGTTCATCCACAACCGATACGCACCGAACCATCCGGTCGTATGAGCGGTTTCACCGTCTAAATTGACGGAACGGGAACTGTGTCATGACGTGGCTCTAAAGGTGAACTACACACCCAAGAGAACCAATGAACTGAACGGTGTCTTATGATTCACCGTCTGAACGTCGAAAATACATAAGTAAGGCATTAGAATAAGTTTATAAAAAAACAATCTACCTATAGATATATATATCCACATATTATTATATTTTCCAGCAGAGTCGAACAAATGCGAACTATTTCGACAGATGGTTAGATTTGGTTAGATGTGTGAACTCTCAATGGTACCAATCCCTAGACCCGGTGGCCATGGGAGGCAAGGCATACGATAAAGATTATGTGACGAATTTATATTTTGACGTTCGCGTGGTCCATTCGAGGACTGCCAAGGCCAATAGAATATGGGGACGGTGCTTAAAATGCGTAATAATATGAGAATACCCAAAAATTCTTGTTTTACCTATAACCTTTACTCTTTTACCTAATAAACTTACCGATAGTATTTTAATTAAATTGTTGAAGCATTGACGTTTAAAATACGGCTAAAATAATAATATCTTGTAAACTATAGTACATAAGGTATACATTGGTTTTAGCGTAAGTACTACTACCAACAACGCTAAGACGCTGACGTTAAACGTATAGTATTAAATAGATACATACATCTTCTGTCCAAAAGATAGGGAGAATCAGCCTCGGCACCCGCTCTGTTGGCAAAGACACCAGCCTCAAATTTACTTGCATTCGCCATCTCATGTCAACTGTCAAACCAGATCTCTGAAAAGACAACTGGCCAATTATTGGGTGTAAATAATTTATATTAGATATGCTATAGATACCATTGCTGCAGCTTTTGGTGGTAAATCATATTGATCGGCAAGACATAACCTATAGAGAGACACACCAAGTATATACATCGAATTTATCTTATCTAAAATATGTATACTGTGCATGGCCGATTTCAGGAAGAAATGTCACGTTCGACTAACATGTGACAGATTTTACTTAGTATCAGAACTCCTCTGTGGCCCATGCAGTTATGTCTAGAGTACTAAACAGTTGGCACCGGCAGCCGCATACATTTCGTGTTTTCTAGAGCTTACAAATTCAGTTTGCGAAAATACGTACTTCAACAGTGAAATGGGTTGCCCGTAAAGTCTGCCAAACATAGTGAGTAGCACAAAATCACGTTAAAAAATCCATAAAAATTAAATATCTTATATCAGGAGACGCAAACAAGAGCAAAGTATATATCACAAATAATACGAGAACAGTATAAAGAAAATCTCACGAAAAATAAGTCATCAAAGACTGACGAACTTACTGCATGGACGTCAATGTAAAACTGATGTTTGTTCTCATTAGGATGCAAACCGCTGACATTGGCATGCAGTGAAGGATCTCCATGAAGAAAGTGAGGCAGGCTAAGCACAAGCGGCAGAACGTACTGTCTATCCTCAAAATTGGTTTCGGTCCGGCTTGCGTCGAATGTCCCCTTTATGTGCGTTGGTGTTCTGCAAAAACACTTAAACGAAAAAGAGTGTTATGCACCCTGTAGTAGGTCGCACCTTCTGACAAAAGAAATCCCCTTCAAAAAATCTGCTTATTGCTTGATAAACTGCTGTCAAATAAACTCAGTCCCTAACAGGCAAACCTTACAAATTGCGTAAACGACAGAAAAGTTCTCTGGCCGCGTTCTGCTAATTTACGATCATACCTGCCTAGAGTCAATCCAGTTTGCGAATAAGAGTTCTTATTTTTCGCGCCAATTCTGGTCGAATCTATTGGCTTATCTTTAGCTAAAAAAGGCTCCGACCTTGTTCGCTGGTGCTCTAGACTGCGACTATTGAACGCTCACCCAGCCCTCTGTTTCGCGCGAGCTTCGCTTCCAACTTCCGCAGGGGGCATGGGGATTCGCATGGCTTCGCAAGTTGCCTTGTCTGCTAACCTCGGGTCTCTAAAGAACACTGAGACTATAGTGTCAGGGATGCCTACACCAGTTTATCGCTCAACTTGAACAAGCTCGCCGCTTCTACGCAGAAAAGTGGGGTCCATTGCCCGAACGAATGTCACAATCAACTTTAGACTTGCAAGTAGTTAAGTCGATCCAGGAGCGGTTAGTAACCCAGGCAAACAACGTTAAAGAGCAGGCGCGATTGAAAGCCGTGATAGATCCGATGAGCGGAAAGTGGCTTCAGGCCATTCACCGCAGCTGGGGACGATGCTGGACAAAACCACACTCCGCATCGTCTCCGGCCTGCGCCTGAGGGAACCAGTCTGCTTCGCACATAACTGTGCCAGATGTGACCTACCGATGTCTTCTACGGGTGAGCATGCTCTCGCTTGCAAGAGGAGCGCCGGTAGGTTCTCAAGACATTCAGCTTTGATCGACGTAATACACCGAGCAATGCAGTCAGCCCACATACCGGCAGTCAAAGAGCCGGTCGGTCTGTCAGCCAACAGCCAACTGCGTCCTGACTCTAGTTCCATGGAGTGAAAGTCGCTGCCTTGTGTACGACGTCACCGTGTCTTGCACGTTGACCGCTTCTTATGCTCGCCATACCAGCAGGGAGGTCGGAGCAGCCGCTCGCCTTGCTGAAGATCGCAAGTTGGAAAAATATCGTGAACTGGAACAAAACTTTATCGTTCAACCAATTGCCTTCGAGACATAAGGCCCAATGGGAAAAATTACAAGGAGCTTTCTGGCGGAGCAGGGATTTAGAGTTGCTGCATCAACCGGCGATAGAAGGGCATGGCGTTTTTTGCTACAAAGAATATCCGTTGAAATTCAACGCGGAAACGCGCGTCGATAATTGGTTCCTTGCCCACGGACAAGGGACTCTGTTTTCTGCCGTAGCCGAATCAAGTCGGCTTCAAAAATTATATGTGCATCTAAAGAACCTAAATAAATACAATATCTTCTGAAAGTAAAAAAAGAGTTCTTATGAATGCATAAAAACTTACTTATCAAGTTGGGGGTCGCCGGTTTCATTAAAGAGGTCCATGTCTCCTTGAAAACGAGCGATTAGTTCACAATTAACAACGTATTGTTTCTTAAAATACAGAGGCCACGGCCTAGCAAGTGCACGTGTATAAATCCTTACGCTCCTCGGCGGTTCCTCGAAGCCTGGAAATAGCTCGCCATCTGCAGTAGAAATAGCCCTGATAGAACGTTAGCAAAAGCTAATCTAAATTCAAACTTAATGATTTCACCTGCTCGAATATTATGTAGAAAGAGTGCAGTCCGTTCTTTTGGACGTAATCTACATTATATCTATATATATATATATATATATATTTTTTTTAGGAGTGGCATTGGGCCTTGGGAAAGAAACGCGCTCGCCGCATCTGCAAAGGATTCGAAGTACACACCTATTGTATCTAAAAACGGGATCGCCTACGAAGTGCTCCATTCTCTATCCGGATCTCTGGAACCTAGCATATGATATAGAGAAAGATCGAAAGTTAGCCTAAAGAGTAACACCCTGGCGTACACCTACGGTCTAGCCCTTTTGTAACTGTCTGGCGGGAAGGAGCCATCGAAAAGTCTGCCAGTGCAAAATACTGGATACAGGCCTCACGATACAGGTGGTCGGTCTCCTGCGCCACGCAGAAGCGAACTCTTGCTAGACAACTTCGTTCCTATCTTTATAAGTTTGAGCTGACAAAGTCAGCAAACTCACACCCGCTTCGTAAACAACGTGTATTATGTATGTTTTAGACATTTAAAGCTTTCTGCTACTTGAGTAAGTTAAATGCGCAGACAACCTTGTAATCTCTAGCCTCATCGAGTTTCGTTATGCCCATAATACGCTGCTAAGAGGCCGTTGACGGTGTGGCACGTCAGTGTGTAATAAATCAAATAAAACGTATCTAAAAACGTGTTGTAAATCATAACAACTAAGACTTTTATTAGAAAACCAAAAGCTCAAATTTTTCCTTCGATCGGCCGATCTCAGTTTTTAGCGCTCATATTACGCACGTTGCTCTTTTGTTTTTAGTAAATACAATTTGTAGATGCCTAACTATGAAGGACCTATGCGTTTAAAGGAGACATATGTATATAAAAATAGGCAGTAACAATATTACCCTCTACTGCTATATGATCACAATAAATAAGACTAACGGTTAATGGGTTTCCTTTAAGATTAAGTTGCTTTATTTTAGATCACCGATTTGAAAGCATTTTGGAAGCTTTCGTGGAAGTGTTCATGATACATATGCATCCCTTTCACCCTGCGAACATAACCATATCTATTTTACGTGCAGAAATGCTATACGTAGGGACCTTAAAAATGTTGGGAGTTGTGCTTAGTGGAAGCCCTAGAAAAATGTGGTTTCTCCCTAGACGGAGTCAAATGAATGCCGTCTAAGGGGCGGGGGATACCGAGTTAAGTGGGTCTGTAAGCTTCTCGATTTAAAAGTACCTCGAGTATTTTAAGTTAATATGTAAGGGTTTAAGGCTTTGTCGCGCACGTATTTATGCACCATTCGTCTAGGACGCTAGACCTTATAAGCTGAAATAGTACTGCAGTTTCCGATTAAATGCATTTGTTTGCTGAACGGGTCTAGTAGCGTGCGATCCTGCTTGCTGCGTACACAGCCGTTTTTTTTCGAAATGCTAAGTCACTTTTATTTATATAACTTTTTTATGTTGCTAAGTTAAAATATTAGAAAAGCAACCGCATTCTTCTGTTGCGTTAACCATTAGACGTTTATTTTCAATCTGCATGACGATTTTTGCCGGGTATTGCTTATTTTAAGAGCTATGTTCAATCAATGAGTCGGCAGCAAAAAACAGACATAGGATGCAATTCTTGTCTTCCACACGAGATTGTAATATTGAACTATAAACAACGTTTTCGATTAGAATACCTATGCCTTCAGTTTTTTTAATAAATATTAACAAGGTACCGAATAATATGCCGCGAGCAGCTGACTGTATAATTATATATTCTGTATAACATTGTTTATGTTATATGCATACTCAATATGAGTGAAATAAATATGATGATTAACAGGGAACCAAATAACTGGCATTTATCAATATTACCATAATAGAACACATCAATAGTAAGATAGTAGAACACTTATACCAATATTAACATAATAGAATTCGTGATATATGTTATGGTAAGGTTTATAATATTATATTACGAGTTCATGGTTCTGAACATTTTTACCATGCACCATAATACATGCTGATTCGGTCAGATTGTGCAACTGTTTTCTACGATATGGTTTGAGTTTTACGCAGTTTGTTGCTGAGAATATTAAAAAAGGAAAGTCTATTAGACTGTGAGATTTGCGCGTACATTTTAGAATCCGCTCCCAAATTTTAATATGGGTACTAAGTTAAGACGGCTATGATCTACCTTACGTCTCAATGCATCACGTCGAAAACATTTTGACGTTTTGTGAGTCAGAAATGTTCTGACTGAACCTTTTCAATTGCATCAATATGTTTCTTCAAATACGGCTGCCAGACTTTTCATAGCTGTACATAAATTTAGTTTACACTACAAGATATATAAAAGTTGGACATTCGATAATAAAGCAACAAATATCGTATTATATATAAGACTAGTAGATGAAATAGATTGCGTGATGTGAATGTTAAAACATAGCTCTGGTGTTAGTAATACCCCAAGATCGCGAATGCTGTTTACTCTGGGTACCTTTTTCCATCAACCAAGATCAAACGTGGTCCTCCTTCAGCGACATAGCTGCGCATTTAGGAAACACAATCATAACATCTAGCGCACTAATCTGAGAAAGATTCAGTTGTTCTCTGCATTATCTCCATCTCGTTCTCTCTGTCAGATGACCCATAAAGTTTAAGATCATCTGCGTAGAATTTGTGCTTAATGGTTTTAGGTATTTGTGCTTAAATGCGTCTAAATCTTCAGGCAGGGGCAGCTCCCCTTATCTGTGACTGCCACATAGCTTTGGAAGATGCTGAAAAAACAAAAGTTTTAAGACGTCATTTCGAAATTGTATACGGACCGTCTAACGACTCAAGCTTCGTAGCGCCTAAACAAACTGGTGCCTGCTTAAATGACGGCGTATTCGCCCTTGAAATTGTGTACACGAGGCTGCGCAGAACAAAGAGTTCTGTTCCCCGACGGGCTCCCGCCAATTTTCTTTAACGAATTCAACAGATCGCATCTTTGCCGTAAAAGTCACTAACTCGGTCTCGAAGCGCTCCCCATGCCCTTCTGGGGTTCCACCTATATACATAATCCTTGCTCAGGACTTGGGTGTACGTCTGCGCAACCTAAACATATAATGCAAAAAGTATGCAGATGATCTAAAAATATATGCTTAGATTAAAGGACACAAGGATCGCCTGAATATTCATGCGGCCATTATTAATATGGTGTGAGCTAAGTGATATGGTAACCTCAGTTTCGAAGTGCGCGGTTTTGAAGACAACCCGATCCAAAATGGTTTACCTATACCTGAGGTAACGTCTTACAAGCACCTAGGAGTTACGTTCGATAGGCATATGAAGTTTCGGGCACACATTGCTGATTCAGCAAAAGCTGCCTCTCGTCTGAGCAATCTGATACTGAGCGTGTCCTCATCGCAAGAGGCCTTTAAATGCCTGCGCCTTTATGAAGCCCTCGTGGTGCCAAAATGAGCATACGTGTGCTACGACAACTATATTGGCTTAGCTCGTCTCACATGCATTTATCAGTAATTAATAACAAAGCAGGTAGGCAAATCTATATATATATATATATATATATATATGAGTTAAGGGTTCCTGCTGCTAAGCATCACAAGAGTATATATATATATATATATATATATATATATATATATATATATATATATATGAGTTAAGGGTTCCTGCTGCTAAGCATCACACGAGTATAAAATATACCTATATATTATTTGAATGTAGAACATTTACCTGTTGCATTTATTGTGTTACATCCCTTTCCAAGTAAGAATAGTTCCCTGAAAATAGAGCATATAATAAACGCATATTTGTAATGAAACTTCTAACAAATGTGGGCTTGAAGATTCTTAACGGCTGTGAAACTTTGTAGTGCCGTTGGCTTAGGCAGCTAACGCACCCTTCAAAACGGGGCGTTACCCCATGGCAACCATGATTCACAGACTGACAATCGCAAGGAAGCTGTTTGTTCGTATTGAACGTAGTTGTCGCTACCCTGCTGCTACAAACCTCTGCTGGAGAATAGTTTTCATAGTCTCGCATTTAGACGCTATCGTTACGCCCAATTCGAGTACTTGCTTCGGTTTGTACGGTAGTACTCTTTAATTCTACTAAACATTTTATAGGAACCGGAATACGCATTCTGTACAAAAAGCCTGAGGCTTTCCGAATTCCGAAATTGTTTATGTGGTGTGTAAATGCATTCAGAGTAAATACATCAGTTGTAGATACCCCTCGTGGCGTGACAAATGAATACCAGGTATACGGTAGATACTACTTGCCACATATTACAAGTTACAACAGCGGTTATCTGAGACTGTTCTTGAATTTTTAGTTTTGTCCATTGATATAGACGATATGATAATTAGGATCACCACCCAAAACAGTATTCTTTAAAACGTATGTCAATACTGTATATCACATCTCCACAGGTCTGACACTGGCGCTGACGGGCTGGAGTAAAGAGAAACTATGTTAAAGTTATTCCCCTTCAAGACTCCCGTATCTATCCGTGTAGCTGGAGCTTGCGCCTAGGAATTTTCCCTTCTCTAGTACACCGTGACGCGACCCTCAGCTCATCGGGCCGCTCGGCCTCTCCTATCGTGAGCCGATACACCTCCTCATATATTAGCTGTCGATTCAGCCCAAATCTTCGCAACTACTACTAAGTCATAGGTAGAAACGACAAACTAGATTTGAATCTTTCACAATCCGATTGCGTTTTTGTAAATGAAAAATAAAGTTTGTTAAGAGTTGCTAGCTTGTAGCGAAGGAAAATGTGTATGTTGTGGAAAAATATGAGATCCAGCGGAGCCCGCTTGATCTAGCCATCTTAAAATAGTCCTGTTTTAAGATAAGCCATATAGTATGGCCGCGGGTTGAAGTTTGTATTTGCCCGTCATGATGGTGATGATCTCTGACTGTTAGCCGCAACCCGCCACTACACTGTTAGCCACAACCCGCCACTGCACTGTTAGCCACAACCCGCCACTGCACTGTTCGCGCGCTTTCACGTTGCCGGTCGCCGGCCGTATAAAAGGGGTGCGCGCCATTTCTTCAACCCTTTTTTGTGCTACCCCGAGCGTTCGGCGTAACGCGCACCCTGCAAACCCTTAGTCGGGCGGCGACCGGAACGTCCGACGGCGTGGCAGCGACAACGGCGTGAGTGTGGCAGTGAGACTGCCCTAGGGTGGTGAGTGATTGTGGCTGGCAGGTGCAGGCAGATTTATATATATATATATATTATATTGTAACGTTGTTGTGTTACGCTAAGTCAGCTTGGGGATGTAGACTCATCCGGACGGGTACTGCAGCCCGAGGGACTCAGGAACGATGAATGACGACACGCAGCATACGGTCTAATGCAAAGCACGGCCGAGCAACGGATGGTTATTAAGCCATGCTGCTCGGTCTATTTATTGGTTCACGACGCACCGCGGCGTGCTGACACCCCAAAGGGTGTCAGAACCCGCTCTCAAATCGGTCGAAATGCACAGCAGTTTGTTTGGTATAGGAATACAGGTTAAGTGACTGTTTGACATGGACTGCCGACCATAGGTCGACCCTCTCCCTATGTCGGCCGATGATCATTTGGACGGCGGAAGACGTTGGGGTTTCGGCGCGAAAGGCAGTGGCTGTTCTCGGCTGGCTGGTTGAGACATGTCTTGTTCGGTTGAGACATGCATCATTCGGTGAACGTTGTGTACGTTGAGATTCTGGCGCGGGCGCTGTAGCCGTTGGACGTGGTCGGTTAGAACTTATTTGAATTGCGCTATGATGCGTACACAGTAGCTTCGTTACAATATTAACTTGAGTAGCGGAACGACATTGCTAAGTGTGTAGTCTGTGTGAGTTCCGGCGGCGAAACAGCTTTGGGCTAACCGCCGGGACATAGAGTGTGAGCTAGCTAGGCAATACTACAAAGAGAGGCGGCGCTGCCGTATGGCTCTCTGTCGTAGCGTGAAACATAATAAATAAGATCAGTGAGTGTTTGAACCCGCGCATTTTCGACTGTCTTCCTTCTACGGTTCCGTTGGCAACAAGTCCCTTAAAATAATGAAACAAACTAACGACAATTTATAACACCAAAGCTACTGTATTTATAACAACGCGTTAGTTTTAAAGTAGCGCTTCCCTTGTCATGACAACGTACGATCCGTAAAAACAGTACGTAAATAGTGTAGTTAACGTATGATATAAATACAGCATAATCTAAATCAATTTGTAATTTATAATATAAAATGTATAACGTATCTTTTGTCTAATAAACTGCTTTCTTGCTGGCAATGCCATTTATAACGCACGACATCTCCGATCCCGAGCGCTGGACATTCGGCGTGACGGTATTATTAGGTAAGTCAAAAAGTTCGTCGGCTTTTTTACCCGATTTTAAAGAGCCTAATTTATGCAGACAACAGTATTTTTATTCAATGATATATTGACCGTTTTGTTCGATAACCTTCGCCCATCGCCTCGGTAGATCCATGATTCCTTTCTCCCAGAACGTCTTGTCCTTCTCGTCGAAATACTGAGTGAGGTGATTTTTTATAGCCTCCAAAGATTCAAATGTTGTGCCATCAAGGGAGTTCTGGAGAGACCTGAACAAGTGATAATCAGATGGTGCGAGGTCGGGACTATAAGCTGGGTGCGGCAGCACATCCCAGTCAAACTCCGCCAATTTTTGCCGGGTGGCCAAACTTTTGTGTGGTGTCGCCTTATCATGTTGAAAAGTGACGCCCCACCTGTTTGACAATACCGGGCGCTTCGTTGCTACTGCAGCCTTCAAATCTTCGAGTTGTCTGCAGTAGACGACGGAGTTGATCGTCTGACCCATTGGAAGCAGCTCAAAATACACGACGCCCTTACAGTCCCGCCAGCAGCACAGCATAACCTTCTTCTGATGAATTTCGGGTTTAGGGATAGCTGCGGCCTGAGAACCTCTGGGGACCCAACTTCTTTTCTGTGTTACGTTTCTGTAGAGTATCCATTTTTCATCGCCGGCTATAAATCTCCTCAGAAATGGCTCATTCGAGTTCTTCCGGAGGAGTGCGTGACAGGTATCGACTCGCCCTTCAAGCTGCCTATCATTGAGGTCGCGTGGTAGCCAGATATTCCGCTTGCACGAGAAACCTGCATCATGGAGGCGATTCCAAAAGGTTCCGTGGGAGACTCCCGTTACATCTTCAATTTCTTTTATGGTCAAACCTGGCTTCGAAGTAACCAGGCTTAAGACTTCGTCGGTCTCCACAACATTGGGTCGTCCTGACCTCGGTTCATCTTCGAGATTGAAGTTTCCAGCTTTGAAACGGGCGAATCGCTTTTCGACTGTGGATTTGTGTACTGCGTTTTTGCCGTAGACTGCACATATCCTCCGGGTTGTTTGCGCTGCACTTATGCCTTCACGGTAGGAGAACAACATAATGTGTCGAAAATGCGTATTTTTGTCCTCCATTGCAAACAGCTGCCAATTCCCCAAACGAAACGGTAAAGTTGGAACCGGTATACCATCGCGCCGCCACGGGTTTGCTCCTGAATGTAAACACCCAGTCGCACTCTCAAGCGGCCCTGCTGCAGAGCGCGGGAATTTCAAAAATGTGGTCCCAGAAAGCCGACGAACTTTTTGACTTACCTAATAGTTATTTTGGAGCGTGCCGGCAGTCATCGGGAGTGGCTGGCCGCCACTCTATAAGATAGCCTCGGCATATTTCGACTTCGGAGAGATTCCCAAACCTCAGTACGTACTACCTTCGCTTGGCTACCTCGAATGCTTACGATATCGTCCCCCCCCCCCCCCCCCACTAAATGTTATTAATTGGTAACAAGCGTACGTAACACCATTAATCTTACCAATAAACGGGTTTTCTTGTCTCCTGTATATTTTAGACATTCTGTAAATTACTTGTTTCGATTAATAATAAGATAATAGAAAGATAATAATCAAGTAGATTTCGAACGTTAACGGCTACTTACGTATTAAAGTTGAGCTTGGCAATCAGGTTGACCCTTTTGGTATCGGTATACACCCATAGTCTCAATCGTCTACTATGATTCCTATTTGCAAAATATCCGTGCACAAAGGGATATTGAATATCTCTCAGTAGATCTGGGTCTCGGTAGCTGTTGTGATGCGACACAAAAAAAGAACAAAGCTGTCTTAGGGCCTGGAAAGTCAAGTTTAGAACTATTAATAAAAAAATGTACGGCCAGCGCTATCACTCTTGCACACTGTTTAAGGTGATACAGATCACACGATTCTCTACATAGCTTGCATTTGCACTGTCTATATTTCATATAAAATAAAATAAAATATAGTTTGTTGAAATAACTGCATATTGAAACGTTGGTGTGTTAGGCTAAGTCAGCTTGGGTATGTAGACTCATCCGGACGGGTACTGCAACCCGAGGGACTGAGGAACGATGAACGACGACACGCAGCATAAGGTCTAATGCAAAGCACAGCCAAGCAACGGATGGTTCTTAACCCATGCTGCTCGGCTTATTTATTGGTTCACGAGGCACCGCGGCGTGCTGAAACCCTAAAGGGTGTCAGAACCCGCTCTTAAGTCGATCGAATGTTACAGCGGTTTGTGTTTGTTTCGTATAGGAATGCAGGTTAAGTGACTGTTTGACTGCCGATCATAGGTCGACCCTCTCCCGATGTCGGCCGATGATCGTTTGGGGCGGCGGAGAACGTTGGGGTTTCGGCACGGAAAGCTGTGGCTGTTCTCTGCTGGCTGGTTGAGACATGTCTAGTTCGATTGAGACATGTATTAGTCGCTGAACGTTGTGTACGTTGAGATTTTGGCGTGGGCGCTGTAGCCGTTGGACGTGGTCGGTTAGAGTAGGTTTAATCCCGTTGGCATAAATGATTTTAGCAAACTGAATAAACGAAGTCTGTCACGCGTCCGTTTCCATGTGGTCAGGCCGACACTTCAGAACTGTGCCCCGAACGGAGACAGCGTTTCCACGTTGTATGTCAAAATCCAGACGTTATTTCAAAAAGGACAATGACCTGTTATGACCGCATGACAGGTTTAACAAGGTGCCGACCTTGCAGATCAGCTGCTTGGTCCGAACGCCAGGGACACCCAGGGTTTCAAATGCGAGAGGGCAGAGTTCGTGGGGATACCCGACTGATGAGTATTTTTTGTCAACTTGCTAGTCTCAGCAAGGTGGGCTGCATAACTAGCTTCGGATGCGCCGCCACTGACCTTAGAAGGGGCTAAGGAGGCGGTAACGGTTGCATCCCGAACCAGCACTTTGCCTCGCTTGAATGGTGAAGTGTCATCCCGTCTGCACGTCTGCCGTCCTTCGCGCAGGGGCCTGGGGGTTCAAGGATGCACGGACGACCGCACAGCCTAAGGGCTCTGCTAAATGTCTCATTGATAGCGACATGTCTCGGGACGGGGTGACCACACCGATGAGGGGTTACTAGGTCTGCCCTTAGACGTAGGCTAACTGCTATGCGAATCCTCTCATCATCAAGAAGGGTACCTATGGGGGCACTGGAAAAGCGCGTGTAACCAGGCGGCTGAGTATATATATGGCGCCATGTTGCGACTGTCAGTTGTTACTTACGGTTGCTTTTGCACTCAAAAGCTTCTGCCGCCTTTCGATGCCTGCCCAATAATTGGATTAAGTACAAGCGCTTGTCCCACCGAACAGGCTTCTTTGCGGAGCCACTAGCGGCATAAGTCTTGTAATTAGTCAGTTCTCGTTAAACTCAAAGCAAAAAATGCCCCTGCTATTCTAGATACTTTGCCTAACCTAGATAAAGTTTGCAGAATCTGCAGATTTCCGGCAAAGCAGAGAGCGATGTATCACAATCGTTCAAGAGGCGTTTAAAACGACTAAACATTGCAAATTTGCTTTACAGTTATAGTAATCTTCAACCAGGTACGTCGTGACCACATACTAAAGGCAGTATTAGTCGACTGGCCAGAGTTAAATTATCTACCGGAGGTCACCAGTTCTTGGTCACGAAGGATAGATAGCTTAAAAAGATATACTTTTGACCAATTCTGGTTGACCGATTATAGGTTCAGATCCGAACTCTTACTTGATGATAGAACGGTTTGTTTTATGTACTAGCGTGCAGCAAGGCGACCCCTTGTTCCGCCACTTCTGGCGGCGTTCTGCTTAGCCATTAAGAGACTGGTCAATTCGATCCAGTCTCCCTTGAACTTCTGGTACCTAAAAGATGGCGCCATCGCGGGAGAAGCATCAGTGGTGCAGGCTGGCAAGCAAAAGAGTTATTGACCTCTCTGTGTTTAAGCTGAACCCTTAGAAGTGCGAACTCCTTCCCGGGTGCAAACTTGTCGAGGCAGCAGAAATCACGTTCCCGGGGTCTCCTGCGTGGTCGGCCGCCTGTCGTCCTAAACTATTAAAATCATCTATAGCTTCAGCAAGAGTCGTCCATATATTCCGCAAGACAGACGTCGAAGCAAACGACAATCTGTTGCGGGAGTTGGAAAAGCCTAAAACCTGCCTCAGCGACCTTTGTAATATAAATCTAGCGGACAGCAACTGGACTCAAGCTTAGGTCAATCAATCAAGTCAATCAAGGGAATTCGCTTTACAGCAGGTCCTGACAGCAAGCTGCCACGTTGCATCGTTACACGCCTCAGGGGGTAATGTCGGCACATCAGCCCGCCCTTGGCCCTGCAGGAGTTTAAGGACACCAGGCCTACTCCCTGGCAAACAAACACCTGCTGCGTGCGGTCGTCTAGGAAGCGGCCAGCAAATGGCTCCAAGCCATCTCCTCCTCAAACCTTAGCACGTTACTTGACCACGAAGTGTCACGTCTGTGCATCGGTTTACAGCTGGGAGCAAGGCTATCGGAGGAACACCGGCGTCCGTGTGGAACATAAAGGACATCTGGGGACCCACGGGCTTTTCTGCAGTAGAAGGGAAAAACGTCAAAGCCGCTACAGGCCGTGTGTTCGAGAGCCAACCGGCCTTCTGAGAAGCAATGAAAAGAGATCGGGCGGTCTGGTCTTACCCGTATTCTTCTTTAAGAGGGATTTAAGAGGGAAAAGGCGTTTGTTTGGATAAGACGACCACCGACACGCTCGCCTCTCGAACGTGGAGGCAAGTGCATCTACCGCAGGCTTCGCGGCACGCAAGGCGGAACGTCTATAGACCAACAAATACGCCCAGCTCGCAAACGAGTTTAATTTTGTGCCGCTAGTCTTCGGGACACTCGAGAGACCCGGCGTCTCTGAGGCATAATCGCTTCTCCATTAGATTGGCAAAAGCATCGAACTGGCGACAGGGGAGAAAAGAACTCTGCGGTTCAGTGCGGCAATGCGACAGCAATGATGGGCACAATGAGAGGACGCCTCGAAGATAAGCACGAATGGTAGCGCTCCTCACAAGCCTATGTGTAGTTAATTAATCACATTTCCCTGTAATCCTAAAATGAAACAATAAATCATCATTTGTGTACACAATATAATATATGAGTAACTTACCCGGTGAAAAAGTACTCGTTAACGGTAACAGTTATGAAGAGACTGGCCTTGTTGAGACCCCCACGCCGTGTGCCGTCCGAATGAAAATACCGTATGGCCTTATGGTTCACGGTTGTTATTTTATCATCCAGACTGCCGTTTGACATCTTAGGCTCAAAATATAGTGTCCGCATGTCCATAAATCGAGGATACCATTCTTATAGGACATTTTTTCTTGTCATATACGATCCTGGGGATAGTCAACGCAAATGTAAGCCCTTTAGGAGCTATAACATATGTATCTAAAATGACCATAGTAATTCCACATTCACGGCGCGACACAGGTTTACCAGAACCGCGCGACATGTAAACGAACTATTACTTAGTTATAAAATTTCCTACGGTCAAACAGATCAGCTTCTATTTACTGGCACCTCTATGGTTGTTCCTGTTGGCCAATTTTTTTCATAGCACAGCGCCGGTTCAATTTTTGTCGTTGGCCGAATTTTCTTTAAGCGATTTTTATTGCCACTGAGAAATAAAGATAGCTAATTCTTGTATCCAAATAGGTAACGTAAAAAATAAACAAACGATTGAACAAACGAGAAAGGACTTAGTTGGAACATAATGTTTTAAATAAGCGTACTAAGCGTGCTTTCGTAAAACCTGACTAATACCGGATACCGAACGATACCATTGAACATATATTTATAAGAAAGCTGGTAATAGTCATCACGAGTTAAGTTATTTACGGGAATTTACCAATTCTTTATCACGAAGGATAGGTAGCGTAAAAATATTAACATTCGACTAATTATTTTAGGAAAGAGATCGAACGGATAGCACATTTTAATATATTTTAGATAGATGACACAATGCAGTGGTTATGCATACAGGAAGGCGCTTGCGGCACAACGGGAGGTACACTTAAGGGAGTTGCTTTTAAGTCTCTTCCCCTTGCCAGGCAGTCAACAAACATTGCAATGTGAAATAATAGTGTACTGTGCACAGGCAGCACCACTGCCAAGTGATTGATATATGCAGTGCAGCGTCGCATGTAAATGGCTGGTGGAACACAACATAAAAGCCATATCAACGATGAGATCATTGCGAAGCAGGCACTGAGACGCACAATACGCGTTTACACAGGGATGATCGACAATAGATGCCCCTAGGCGGGTTCTACTCCGGGCCGAAGAGAAGAGATCCAAATGCCTCAAGACGCGCGCCTTCTTACATTTAATTCCACTCGATTTTAAAAACTATTTTAATACGAAGTAGAGACTGAAAACAGGGCACCCCAAAAACGTGGGAAATTTCCTTACCTCAAGGGTTTGTATTAACCTATCTAAAAAATTGACACCCACATGCTAACGGTGTATTGTACGGTGTAACGGCGGGAGTTACTCAGGGGTCAATTCTGGGATTAGTACTGTGAAACGTCCTATGCGACGATGGGACCGGCTTTGTTACCGAAATTATCACTCATGCGGATAATTTAGCCATTATCGTCACGGTCCACAGGGAGACGTTGCTACAGGTGACGGCGAACCACGCCCTTGAGATGAAGGGGCATGGATGGGATTTGTGTCACCCCGGCCGGACACGAACGCGTGAGATCCATATTTTACTTGCAGGTCACGGACTGCCCATCGAGAGGAAGACCAAGTACCTGGGAGTTACTCACACCACGGCTCTTACAGGAACACCTCATACTCCAGGACCAGGAACATCGCATATTCCAGGAGCAGAAACATCGCATATTCCAGGATCAGGAACATTGCATATTCCAGGACCAGGAACATTGCATATTCCAGGACCAGGAACATTGCATATTCCAGGACCAGGAACATTGCATATTCCAGGACCAGGAAAATTGCATATTTCAGGACCAGGAACATCGCATATTCCAGGACCTCCAAAACAAGACTGAGGCTTCTCACGCAGTGGCGGAGTCGGTCAGCACAATACGCCGCCACCTTATGGGAAGACATGGCCCATACGGCCAGGACAGAGTTCCAATCGTACATAATGAGGATTATCGAAGTGATGCACGGACGTAGTGGACACGGTACCGACACTGAGCGGCGCTCGCCAACGCTCGCATAGGCGCCAGGTTGGTTTTGCTAAGCCAAACACCTGCCGCCATAGTAGCACAGATGGCCTCGGTGGAGGAACGTGATCACCCGGACGTCATTATGAAGGTTAGAACAGAGCTCAAGGATGTTCGTCGGGCTAACTGGGAGCCCATCAGCAACGGAATCAAGAGGAGATGCCACAGGAGGTGCGGGAGAGGGGAGCGGGAAGCAGCTGGGCTTTTCAGAATATTTAGACGCATCCCATTTGTTTTTAATATTTATAAAACAAATTAAAACATTAAGTGCCCACCTGGCACCCCGCCGTGCAAAAGAACCATTGACGACACATATTCGTAGAGTGAAAAAGGGATGTGTCACTTTCTGGTAAACAAAATACAAATATCCATACCTAGTTAGAATTGCATTATGAAATTACGTTCCAGATATACACTCAACGGAACAAAAGCGGCTATAAGCAGCGTAGTAAGGCTAATTTCGTAGTAGGTTTCGTTTTCGAACACAGCGGTCGGGTTTGGTGGAGCTCTCGGAAAAGATTGCAAAATCTTAGTACAGAGCAGTTGTCAGCCCGGTTTCTGTTGTCAGTCAACCGAAAAGTGGTCTAGAGCACCCCTGTGCATCTGCCACTTGTGCCCCAGTTATTAATTTGTGACTCAGTTGCGAGACATTCCATATGTCAGTTGTTCGGCCAGGAAAATCAGCTGTGCGGTGCAAGTAGTGCTGGTGATGCTACAGTGAGACGGCCGGCGTAGTGCACGACTGTTATCGTGTCAGTAATCGTCATCAGTCCGGCTAACTGTCGCTGTGTCACCGTGAAGTGTCATCATCGTCATCGTCGTCGTCGCTCTCGTCGCTTTCATTGTTTATACCGATATGCGCAAGAGCGCTTAGTTGTTATTATTATTTTTGGTTGCCGATAGTATCGGCGCAGGTGTATTTAGGCAAGCGGTCCGGTAGCTAAGTAGCTAACACCCCTGCCTATGTAAACGATTTCCAGGGTTCAAATCCTGGGAGTGACCTTTTTTTTTTTTTTTTTATTAATATTAATTTTAATTAAGGGTGTTTCACGCAAACAGCGAGATGTTTTTGAGCCGTACCCCTCCGTGCAAGGAGCCGGACAAGGGGCAGGGCATTCTGCCAGATAAAGGGCAGGGAGCCCAGCCAGATAAGGACAAGGGCGCTGATTTGGGCAAAAACCAGGATCCACAGCCGGACAAGGAACATGGCGATGAGCCAGTAGCAGTGGAGGATGCTGACTCTGAACTAGAACTAGAGAAGGAAGACAAGAAAGATCCACTTTTGTGCCAATTGGCCAAAATGATGGGGCTGATCGAAGACATGTACAAGGTCACTTCAAGTACCAAGAACATGCAAATCGTACTCAAGAATTCAATGGAACAGTTAAGGTTCTTAACAAGAGATGTAATACGGAAAGAAAAAGTAAGACGTTCCGAGAAACGGAAACAAGCTGCGAAGAAACAGACCGGCAAAGACAGTCGACAGATAAAAGGCATAAACGACTTGATCGCGCGCTGCGAAACCGCAGATGACCTAAAAGACCTCTTATCGAGGGAATGGCCAGAGGGTGCGTACAACAACGTCTCCTACCTCAAAGCAAGCATTCTAAGGGAGAGTCCTCTTCGGATCCTTATTGCCCGGGAGGAAGACTCGGCCGACTCCGTCACTTGGAGAAATATGGCAAACCAGTTCCAAGGAATAGCCGGGGAACAGGGTAAAAATATCGGTATGGTGCTCTCGCGAATAATTCAAGAGACGGGTGACGATGGGCTTCCCAGTGCACGTGCGTTAGTGGCGATCCGTCTGCCAAAGGACTCTACGCAGTGGGATGATGGCGTTATGATTGAGAAAGCGGTCGCAAAGGCAATAGAGATCCAAGAAAAATACGAAGCGCTGCACGAGACGGGGCCTATCTCTTGCTATATGACGAGCCAGGGAGAAGCCAAGGCGGTCAATAAGCTCCTTGAATTTAATTGCACGAAAGCGCAACGTTCAGATAGCGGTCACCCAAGGGAGAAACAAGAAGAGAGACACAACGCAACAGGCGAGAAGAGCCATGAGGGCACCAAGCGGCACCTCGATTCTTCTTCAACGGGAGAAAGGTGTCTCCTACGCTGACACGCTCAAGCGTCTCGGCAGCACGGTCGACCCGACAGAATACAACGTCAAAGTTACAAGGGTCCAACGTTTAGCTAGCGGTGACATGCGATTGACAGTTGCAGAAACCGCAGAGGGTGCCACCGAGTCTTTCTTAGAGGCCCTTACGACCAAGGGGGGTGCACAGGCCTCCCGGGATATATCAACACTGCGCAGGTTTATAGTAAGAGACTTGCTTGAAGGAACGACGCAAGAAGATGTTGAGCACGCGCTAAGGCAGATTGTAGGCAGTGCTGCCCCGCTTGTGGTTGAGAAGCCTCAAAAGGGGTTCCGTGACCGATGGTCGGCCGTGGTTCGGCTAAACCACACCGACACCGCGAAGCTGGCGGAGACAGGAAAAGTCCAAATTGGTTGGGCGTCTTGCCCAATTTCCGAGTGGGTTAATGTGCCCACATGCCAGAGATGCCAAAGAGTTGGGCACCAGGCACGGACATGCACGTTTGAGTTGGTGGCAACCAAACGCTGCCACAAATGCGGCTCAAATGGATGCACAAAGGACCCCTCGTGCTATAACTGTGGAGTTGCCGGACACGCTGCCAACTCCTCCGCATGCCCAAACTACCGGGCTAAAATTACAGAGGCCAGGCGCGAACGAGACGGCGCGGGCCTAGTCTCCGCGCCTCGGGTTACCGTCGCAGCTCTCCGAGACCCGACTGCCCACCCGAAATCCCCACCGAACAACGCCCAAGATGACCCAGATCACACAGTAAACGCGCCTGCTGAAGATGACGAGGGTTTTAGACAACCCTCGCGAAAAAGGACTATACGGTCACCGCCAGTGGACCAACGGGCTGCTAAGTCTCAAAATTCCAATGACGCAACTTAAAGTAATTCAAGTAAACTGCAATAGAAGTCGATCATCCCACCTAATGCTAGATGAGATTGCGACGAGAAGAGGAGCGGCTATCTCTCTTATAAGTGAGCCAAACGTTAAACTGGCTGAAAGAAACCTATCAACATGGGTGGTAGACGACCGTAGAAACACGTGTATAATTCAAAACACGTTAAACTACTACCGAGAAACCGGCAGAGGTGCGGCTTCATCTTTCTCGTGGATTGAAATAGACGGGATTGGCCGCTTTTACTCATGTTATAGCAGCCCTAACGGAACGCTCAAGGACCTCGTAGGATTGCTACAAGACATGGAGTGGTCAGCTAAGAGCTGCTCACTGCCACTGGTAGTTTTTTCTGGAGATTTTAATGCTGCTTCAACCACTTGGGGGTCCACCAACACTAACAGAAGAGGTACAGTGCTGCTAGAATGGCTAGCGGCGGGGGACATGGTGGTCCTGAACAAGGGCTCGAATCCTACCTTCCACCGCCGGGGAATGGAATCGCACATAGACCTGACAATCTGCAAACGCGAGCATGCTTTTAAAATTTTAAACTGGACCGTACTGCTTGACAAAGAAAATCTTAGCGACCACTACTGTATAGAATATGACGTCAGTAAAACAACCACTTTAACACCCTCTCCGTTTTTAACAAGGACACCGAAGTGGAAGCCGCAAGATAACAAAACGCTCCGGGCCAAGCTGACAAAGATTTTAGACTCAAGAGGGAAACCCCAGTGCGCCCAGGACTTGCAAAAAATTCTGCAAGAGGTCTGTAGCGAGCCGTTCAAAGACCGCGGACACTCTATGCGCTACCGGTTAGTCTTACCAAAATACTGGTGGAACGAGGAAATTGCGTTGGCCCGTAGACGCTGCATCTGGGCCAGAAGAAAAGCCACCAGGACAAGGCGCAGCAACATAGATGAGGCTTGTGTCGTACACCTTTATTGTGATTTTAAGCGCCTCAGGGCTTGTCTACGCAAAGCTATATTGGAGAGCAAATATCGCTGCTGGAGAGAGTTTTTATCAGAGCTAGAGGAGGACCCATGGGGCCGGCCCTACAAGCTGATACGTGGCGTACCAGGAATCAGAAAAAAGGCAAACCTTTCCCCTGATGAACGTGTCCGAGTAATTAACAAGCTTTTCCCTCAACATCCTCCATTCGACCGGTTATTGTATGAAGTAGTAACGGCCGAGGATTACGTCCCAGAGGTGACCCCGGCAGAGGTACTCGCTGCGGGGGAAAGATTGAAGGCCGGTAAGGCACCAGGCCCAGATGGCATTCCGGTCTCGGCCACGAAAGTACTCTTTAAAGAATTTCCTGACGTAGTGGCCACTGTAGCCACCCAAATACTCCGCAGCGGCTCCTTCCCCATGGCCTGGAAGAAAGCGAATCTGGTACTCATCCCGAAAGGGATTGACTCCTATAGGCCAATCTGCCTGGTCAGCACGCTAGCCAAAGGCATAGAATCAATATTAGAGTCCCGCGTGCGGTGCTTTGCAGAAGAGCACGGCCTCCTCTCGCCAACACAATACGGATTCCGGGGGGGCCGATCAGTCCTATCAGCGATAGAGCAGGTGGTTACTAAGGCGGAAGCCCTGCGCCAGTCCCCGCCTCGTACTAGAGGCTTGCTACTGCTTGTTTTGCTGGACGTTAAAAACGCATTCAACAGCCTGCCCTGGAAGGTAATCTTGGACACACTACTCAAGAAGGGAGTCCCGCCCTACCTGCGCCGAGCAATCTCGTCCTACCTGAGCGAGAGGCGCATAGTCAGTGAGGGTTTCGAGTTCGACATGACGGCCGGGGTTCCCCAGGGCTCGATCCTAGGACCCCTTCTATGGAACCTGGCGTACGATGACGTCTTACGTTTAGACGACCTTCCAGAGGACACTGAACTGCTGGCATATGCGGATCGCAGTTGTGGTCCAGGCCCGCTCACCCCATAACTAGAACTGAGAGCCAATGACGCCCTGGCTGAGATCGCTGGCTGGATGAAGGGGGTTGGCCTGACACTGGCGCCGAATAAAAGCGAGGGCATCCTCCTACTCGGGCCAAGGAAGTGCACCTCCTTGAAACTAATCCTAGACGACCAGGAGATCAAGATTGTCAACACCGCCCGCTATCTTGGAATGCACCTAGACAGGGGACTACGGGGCACACCTCACATACGTCTTGCAGCAGAAAAGGCTACTAAGGTCCTTTTGTAACACAAGATAGCCCGGCTGATGCCAAACAACTATGGCCCACGGGAGTCAAGAAGACGCCTTATTATGTCGGTAGCTGAGTCCATAGTTTTATTTGCAGCTCCGGTGTGGCCGTCAACCACACTGTCTACAGCCAACAATAGGGCAACGCTGCGCAAAGCCCAAAGAGTGGCTGCTTTGCGTATCACGATAGCCTATAGGACAGTCAGCACAGCGGCCATTCTTGTTCTGGCTAGCACAGTCCCCTGGTACCTAAAAGCAAATGAACGACGCCGCTTATGGGAAGACCCGAAAAAGGAAAAGGCGGAGGAAAGGAATACCGCACTTGACATTTGGCAGGTCGAATGGGATTCCATTCAGGACGGAGCGCCCGGGTACCGGGTAAGGACTCTGATCCCGGATATCAGGGCCTGGATGTACCCGCCAGGTGGCGAGTTGACGTTCTACATCACTCAGGTCGTTACAGGACACGGTGATTTCCAGTCATACTTGTTCAGAATTGGGAAAACCACATCTCCTTTCTGCAAGTACTGCCAAAGCGAACCAGAGGATACGCCTGAACATACAATTTTGTGGTGCCCGGAATGGGCCGCTCAGCCTGCAGGTCTACCTAGGGCTGAAGACGGCACCCTTGGAACGATCATACAGCTTATGATTAAGTCACGCGACGACTGGACTAGCATTGCAAGCATTATGGAAAACATCATGCGCGCCAAGGAGAAGAAAAACCGTTACTGTACGACATCATCCCGCGGGGCATCCCGGGATAGCTAAATGCTTAAACTACTCTCCCCCGTCGATCGTTTGAAGTTATGCTTATGCAGTTCCCGATCGATTGGGGGATTAGGACATGACTGGTTTTTAGTGGGTTGGAGCCCCACACTACCGGCCCGCACTTGCAGATGAGTTTCCTGCGGTGGTGTCCGTGTGTGCGTACCGCATTTCCCAGTTAGTCCTCAAAAAAAAAAAACTCAACTTACTGAACTTGGCTAACAAAACATCAGCTGTATTGATTATATTACCGATTCGCGAATTACAGTGTCGTGTATTATCGTAAAGTTTGTGAGCTAATTATGCGTACATAGTGGTCCACTGCAGTCCACTGCTTATTACAATAAAAGAAAAAAAAGGCTAATTTCAAGACGCGACGAATTTGGTGTTTGCAAGAAAATGTTTCTAGATTCCACAAAAACCTACGTATGCCAGATCGAAACAAACGCCTTGCCCAGGAGAAAGAGAGTCAATTGAGATGCACTTAACTGTGACGCACGTCGATTGGAATACGTGAGAAGTTAATTTAATAGCATTGTATTAAACGTAACTACTACGCAGAATACGTGCATAATATATGAATGCAGAATAAGTCCGCAAGTCCCGGAAGACCTATTTTGTAGAATTATAAAGAAAGTACGAAACTACAAAATATAAAACTAGGAAACTGTGGTTGGATAAAGATGGAGTGTTTACATCCCCATCAGGGGCTTACGACTATATAGCAGCAAGCGTGTGCTAATTTGAACGCCCATTCAGAATCGATACAGCACCTATACATTTAGACGCCCGCTCTACGTTCTCATGAATAACCCGCTAGAGTCTAATATGGCGTTTTTATTAGGTGTACTACACAAGGAAATATGCTTACAACATATAGTATTACTTGATTGGACTTTATATAGGCGTATTCTAATAGGAAACTAACCTGAATACATAAGGGCCGAGCTCCCTTACGACAGCACGGCGCACACTTTTTTTTATTACAAAATCTTCGAAGTTGGTGAGATTAAACACGTAAAGTGATTGGTAGGAATTTATCGGAAAATTGAAGAATATCTTGTCTAGTGCAGAATTTTCCAAGAAAGGTCCAGGACGTTCTCGTTGTATGCTAATCATAGTCCAATGCAGCATATAGATGGCTGGTGGTAATAGAATGACAACTCCAACTGCAATTTCGAAAAACACGGCAAACAGATGCCCCACACAGAAAGAAAGCGGGCTGGTGTGTATCTTAAGACAGAGCTAATGCATACACTTATTTGCTAAGGCATCAAATCACCATTTTACATACATTTTATGCTACTATATATATATCATGTTTACAACCTGTCTTACCTTATACATAACACAATACAAAGACACCTAAAGGTATACATAACCGTTTTTCAAAGGCCAAAACTTACCAATGAAAAATATCATAATTAAGTGAGGGGTTTGTAAGTGCCCACGTGGCGCCCGTTATACAAGAAAACCATTGAGAACAAACTTTGACTGAGCCACAGCGTTTAGGTTAATGGAATGTTACGATTATTTAATTGGTAACAAAATATCTTAAGAACATTTAAAAAAGCTTATAAACTAATTTAATTGTTGTTTAAACATATAATGCTATACGTACAAGGTTAGTCACAAAAATGCCTAGCAAGATGTTACACAAATATTTTATACCAACCAACCAGTGGTCAATAGCGCACAGCTGCAAGCAGATCCATCAAACACACTAAGTACTTAATCTCAGGAGGAGTATGCTAAAATTGTATTTTAGCAGAGCCCAGACCTATATATATATATATATATATATATATATATATATACGCCACAACTAAAAAACCCTAGACATTATGAACAGACAAAAAATGTGTATGTTTGCACACCACAACTACAAGCGATGATATTGGTCTAGGTTTGGCCGCTCTGTACAGGTCAGCCATTATATATTAGAAGCATTGCACGGAACTTTTTCACAGCCGTAGCCACCTTGACCATCCCGACTAGTAATGAGTTTCGACAAGTTTTTTCCAGTGATTACTCCGTGGAAACATCATTACTTGACTTGAGAAGTGACTGGTGCCCATTTCATTGGCCCATTTGTGCTGCGGGCCCATTTAAATTGAGCTGGTCGACTCTGCGATAGCTCGAGTCGGCCATGCTACCGAGGCGCCTGAGCGTGTTGAAATGGGAGACACCTTTCTCCCGTTATAAAAGAATTGAGGTGCCGCTTAATGCCCTTTGTCTTTGCCCTCTGATTCGTAGGATTTTACTGTATCTTTAATATGTGGTGGCTATCTAGACGTTATGCCTGCATACGATCCATCCGTGGAGCCTATTGTCCAGCCTGAGGTTTCCCTGGCTTGTCGCGTAGCATGACACAGGCTCCGTTTCGTGCAGCTCTTGCATCCTTGCGACCTCTTTCTCAATCATCTCGCCATCCTCCCATTGCGTAGATTCCATTGGCAGATTAAGGCACGAGCTCGTAGTCGCCCATCTCTTAGTCGTTTCAATGAATGCGTCACTATAGTTGTAGCATGTTCTTCGTGTTTGACGTGTCCTTGTATATTTCGTTAATGAACTCGCCTTCTTTTTGTCCCTTCTCTAGTTCTAGTTTAGAGTCGGCATGATCCACCACTTCTAGCTGAGCGCCCTGGTCTTTATGTAGTTGAACGCCCTGCTCCCTGTTCAGCTCGCTTTGCTGAGGTAGACTAAGAAGGTCTCTCGCTGACATGCGAAAATCACTCTGCCTTAAAATAAAAGTTATCACTCTTAGACATTACACCCAGGAAGCTACTTTTATAGGCTCAGTGTCAGCTATTTAGCTGCGGTACGGCTTGGTACGGAATACAAACTGTGTGGTAATACTGCCAATCACGAGAATTGAGCTGTTGACAATTGCGTCGATGGCAACAATAACAGTAAAGGCACACACTCGACGCTAGCAATGCACCTGCCGAAACCAGCCAGAGTGATGGCGATATTCTGACGCGATGACAGTGCAGAGGCTCCACTACGCAGTCCATCAATACAACACGAGCACACCTGAACTGCACTGCTGACTTCACACACAGATTTTCAAGCAGCAGGATCTTAGAGGGGTACTAGACCGCTTTTCGATGGGCTTGCTACTTGAACCCGGGCCGACAGACCTCTGAGAGCTCCAGCAAGCCCGCTTGCTGTGTTCGAAACTACTCAGAAACATTTTGTCTGACGCATGGCCAAATGAATGTATTAAAATGGTGTGGCGTCAGTACTACATGTACCCTAGAAGGTATGCTAAATCGGGTGCTAAGTTAGTCCTATACATTCACTACTTATATATATATATTTATTTATCAAGTCGACAAGCAAGAAAAACAAAAGCTTACCAAGATACCAGTAGTCTATATGGCCTTGTAAGTAACCCCTGCGGGTAATCTTTCGTCATCCAGACTAACGAAAATAATTACGAGTGAAAACTTGCGAGATTATCTAAAACAGATTCGTGCTCGTTGCAGTACCCGTTAGAACAAGGACTTCCCGATAACACGCCATGAACAGTGCTAGAGAGCTTTTCTATTATGGACAACTGCAGGGTTTTTCAGTCACGTAGTTGAGTCGGTTAAATGTCTAGTTATACTACACAGATCACAGATCTACAGATACAGTGAAGCAGACGTTCTTCAGCTCGTACGATGCATGCTTCCAACCGATACAGTTTGAGGAAAACTTTTAAAAACATCTCTGATTTCTGTGAACAACTCACTAGAAATGACGATGTAAAACGTAATGTTGAACTAGCATTCGAAAATGTATATGCATTTGCAACTTAAAAATGTGTTTGTTTAGGAACAGGCTACACCGTCAATCTTGCTTCAAACCATACTAAGTGCACAAGAATGTGTTTTGAATAAATAAAGGCTATAACTTCAACACATGCGTTTCGTCACGCATGTTTTGGTAGGTAAAATGTAACGTTGGCTTACCGGCTGAAACAATCTGCACTGCGCACCCGTGCATGATAGGCAACGCAAGGACTGCTGCTGATGAGAACGAGTACTCACAAAATGAGACCGTTTGCAAAGCCAGGCAATAGTATTGCAGCAGATGCTCCTACTCGGCCTAGAAACACATGATCTGCTACACATCGTTATCTTCTGAGGTCAAGGTAAATCATTACTATATTTTTTGGCTAGTTTTCATTTGCATAAAAGAACGCAACTTCAATGTGTAATCACGATTCCTTCTAGAAAACGTATGACTTACATGTCGAGTGCTTCGGTTTTCTATATATAACAAAAGAGGAACAATTGTTTTTGCAGCTATAGTTCCTGCCACTCGACATGTCTACTTTGAATAATTGTGTAACGGTGGCATAACAACAACGAAGAGCTGGCAATTTTTTAGAGTGTTCAGTACACCTCTGAGAAGAACAAAAACTGTAGAATCCTCGAGAACTTTGTAAAGTGATCTCATTTGTTATTGTTATATAAATATATATATATATATATATATATATATATATATGTATATATATATCGTGAGAGGGAGAGAGAATTATATGACTCTTGAATTGAACTTGAGAATTATATGAGTGCCCTAAGTGTCTTCGAAAACATAAATAAGATACTTCGCACTGCCTGCGAAAACGTTCCGCATCAACAATTGTAATGGTCGCAAAACCCAAGTGTTCAATTATATGGCTTTGAAGAGGGCATGTATGTGTATTCAATGCAGTAAAAACATTATTGTCGTTCATGAAAATCGCAAGCATAAGATTACGTATTATCTATGGAAATAAACGTATATATTTAGTCTGTGGTATCTACAAGGCTGAGAAGGTGGTCAAGGGACGGTGCTAAAGTTTAGTTTGACGATGTTTTCTTATTCTGACTAGCCGAACGCCTGGCTTAAAAAGCTTACGCTTCGCGTGGTTGCACCGGCGCAGGAGGAGTCTGAGGACGCAGCATCTTGGTCATATGAAGTGCAGTGTTTTGAAATATTATAGATGTAAGGGTGTTTTGCTGGCATCTGGACATCTTTTTCAAAAGCTTCTACAAGAGACTGCCGGTCATAGAAAGGACTCTATGCAGGACAAGCTTTTCTAACCTGTCGTGTTGTTCGTATAAGCTTTGCCGGCATTTAGCTAGTCTGTTCAGGTGCGTAGTTGAACCTTGGAATAAGGCGCCGCTGATGAGAACCTTCTTCTAATAGACTATAAGTTATTATTTTCACTCAAATTAAGTACAATATACACTTCGTGTAAAAGGTTGTCTTCATAATCCTTCACCTCTCTTCAGCCTTCCGGCGAGGGAAGCAGTAGAAGTAATATTTTTGGAAATTTGTTTAGAAGTTAATTCTCATGGTAATTGTCATATGCACTCCGCAATAAAACATTCGTAAGGTACTGTACGCGGCATCTTATATGTGCTGTGTAATGACAATACGGGAGAGAGAAGACAAACTCCAACGGCCCCCATCAAGACGCGGTAGCATGTACTAAAATAACAACCCATTGCGCCAAAGTTATTAATAAGACACGACAGATTGTACGACCTGTGAAAACGTACGCATCAACAATTCTAATGGTCGCGAAACCCAATAAATTGGCTAAGACGTGCTCGAATATATAAACAGTGCGGGCTGTTCATAACTTATGTCAGAAAAAAATTTCAGATAGTTAAATATACAGGTAGTTCAACAAGTTCTTAGAATGAAAATCAAGAATTTTCCAAACTTTGTTTTTAATTTTTTCTTATTCGATATACTCCCCGAGAAGCTCAATACACTTTTTCCACCGAGATTTCAGAGCATTTATACCTCTTGAGTAGAATTCCGCGTCTTTAGACTGAAAATAGGCATTGACAGCAGCCTTAACCTCTTCATTGCTGGAAAAACGCTTTCCACCGAGACTATTCTTCAAATGTCCGAAGTGGAAATAATCAGAGGGGGCCAGGTCTGGAGAATAGGAAGGTTGTTCAATAAGTTCGAACCTCAGTTGGGCCAGTTTTGCCGTTGCTTGCCGCGACTTGTGTGCGGGATCATTGTCCTGGTGAAACAGGACAACCTTCTTCTGCAAAGCGGGCCGTTTTACGATGAGTTCTTGCTTCAGGCAGTCCAACAGTCTTGCATAATATTCTCCCGTGATCGTTTTACCGCTCTCAAGATAGTCGACCAGAATTATTCCACGTTGGTCCCAAAAAAACCGTAGCCATCATCTTTCCGGCCGATGCCGTTGTTCGCACCCTCTTCGGAGGTCCTTCACCAGGTGCACACCATTGACGAGATGCTTCTTGGGTCTCGGGAGTATAGTGATGGACCCAGCTTTCATCGACGGTCACGAATCTGCGCCAAAAATCCGACGGATTTTTCGACATCTTGGCCAAATTTCGCTCTGAAGCGGAAACACGCGCGTCTTTTTGGCCTTGGTTGAGCAAATGCGGCACCCATTTTGCTCTGAGCTTTTTCATCTTCAAGTTTTCGTGCAGGATGAAATGCACACTACCCAAACTGATCCCCAAGGCCTCCGCTATCTCCCTAATGTTCACTCGCTTATCTGCGGCAACGATTTTCCGCACTTTTTCCACGTTTTCCTCATCAGTTGCCGTTTTTGGGCGTCCTGAACGTAGTTCATCCTCGGTGCTCCTGCGACCTCTTTTTAACTCATTAATCCAGTTGGAAACAGAGTCACCGTACACCTCGTCTAACTCAGTTTTCACTTGGGTCGCATTCCAACCTTTGAAATAAAATGCTTGATAACCACTCGAAACTCTTTTTTCTCCATTTTTCAAAATCACGCCGATACGTTGCACGGGAAAAGCGATCAAACGAAATCGCAACGGCCAATCACCATAATATTTTGACTGCTGGCAGTCGAAAAGTTGCCGTTTCCAATAACGGTGAAAGCGCGCCAAAATTCGAAAAAAAATCTGAAAAGCTCATTTTAAGAACTTGTTGAACTACCTGTATTATGTCAGATATATTTACAGAGAAGCATGTATGTCAGAGAGTTTTCTACAATACAACAAGTGCATCTTTTTCCAGGGAGTCCAGTGGCGTGGTGCATTTGCGTGCGCCTTGTAACCGGAGGAGGCGCATGGGTGCACGAATTCGATTATCACCGCTGCACATTTGTATTTATTGAGGTCCGCCTTATGAAGCAATGCGAGAGCGATTCCATGGACGTTAAATGCTGCCTAAGAGTCAGATAAATTTTTTTATTCCAAACAGTGTTGATTTTGAAATATTGGGACGTTGCCATGCGTGGGATTGAATACCATTCGAGTAGAACTCTCTCTTCGTCCTTGATTGTTAAATTGTGTTGATGAGGATTTTCAATGCATTAAATGCGTGATTGTTGTTTAAGAAACCCGCAAGCATGACGTGTTCTCGTTGAAAATAAACGTACCTCTTTTGGTCTGTGATATCTACATGGCTGAGAAGGTGGTCAAGAGACGGCTTTAGGTGTTTCGTGAAAAATAACATCACAGCGGAAACCAGCTTGTCACCGGGGCCGAGTGTGATTCGTGTCGCCGCTGCAAGCCGTTTTTTGTTGAAGTCGCCGTTTTGTTTGACGATGTTTTCATTATTGTGAACAGCCTGTGTGGAGCTCTCTCCTAATCTGTAGTGTTGTTTTTTCTAAGCTCTGTTGTCTTTTAGCCAGTCTCTTTAGGTGGGTGGCTGTGCTGATGAGAACCTTCTTCTAATAGGCTATGAATTATTCAGCCGATATTTACGATTGCATACACCATTTAACACCACTGAACAGAGTACAGGTTGACAGGAGCAACTAAAATGTTCTTGAATACCTCTCCCATATGGGCACTACAAAAAAACGTAATTCATTTTGTATAAGACTTTATCACTACGGCGGATGAACGGAGATTTAATCTAAAATCCCGCAGCCATGTATGTACGCTACTAAGCCATGCCGTGCCGGAATACGAGCAGGAATAAAATACGAAGTATCTCCAAAAGTATCTTTGCTACCTTTTCCATTGTGACAGTTCCAACCCGCAGACGTGTAAATAAAATATTTTCCGACCGTGCTGACAAGAAATGATCGACGCTCAACTTTTTTATTGTATACATCATATAACGCAAATCTCATTTAGCTTTCAATTTACTGTTACGTAATATAGCAAGATTGTTATTATTATTATTTAAAGCGCACAATGGGTATCGATGTGTATAAACTGCAAACGGTGTATATATAATTATTCCTAACAGGGTTAATAATAAGGGAGGTAGAAACAAGGAAAGTATTTCATTTTAGGTATAATCACTTGCTTTAAATATGAAATAGACACAAAGAGCTGTATTTTATGTGTATAAGAAGATCAGCACAGGAAGAAGATTACTAATAAATAACGGTTAAACTAAAGTGACTCCGATATGCAAGGTAAGAATAGCTTCTATCGATTTTATAAATTAGTTTTATGATTCCTTCGTGAGGGCTGATTTACGGTTAATAACTCATTTTGTGAAACTGGTCTCGATCGACACTTCGACAGTCTCGATTTAGTGACGGTGAACCCGGAAATGAATTAGAGCGCACTCGGAGTATGTTACAAAAAGCTAACGATTAAAATAGCACATACAGTGGCGCAATATTCAGCCGCGTCCACTGAATTTAAGTTAAGCGACGTAAGCGCCTAATGCCTTTTATTCTAGTCATGACGGCTAGGTTTACACTGTAGCCGTTCTCGCCTTTATGGTTATTATTTAAGTGCTTGATATATAACTAATTGTTGAGGGTATTAAGAAGCAGACATATCTTAGGGGCGAGCGGGCCGTCAATAACTCCCTAAATGATCTCGTTAATCATTCCCAAATCTTAAGGAATCGTCTTATTTTTTAAATTAGCCATTAGAACTGGATATTTTCGGCAAACCCCGTGATAGCAGGCAGGCACTTAAGGGTGCTTCAACAGTAGGAGCAATTTTTGATATCTAAATAAAATACAGTTTCTTCATGTAATATCGAAATGTTTATTTATTTGAGTATTGAAAAAAATGTTTACTAAGTAGACATATGTGGGAATGATGTTTAGAACATATCTGAAAAAAATTCGTTCTCGGTTTTTGTGGCACGTTTGCGCTATCTTAAGGATTGTCGCTCTCCTTCAAGGGTTGGGTGGTTGTAGGTCTGTTGGCATAGGCTGTTGACTTCAAAATATGGCCTTCAATGGAGTTATGATTTAGGCGTCCAATTCTGGTCGTTCATACGGAATCAAACAGGTCGTTCATACGGAATCAAACATGTATTACACGACCAGGATGCGTCATGCAATAATGCGATTGTTTCATGTGATGGGTGGCGTCTTCTTGAAATTATATGTCTTAAAGGTACCATTCAATTGGGGATCAAAAAAGAATAGCAATCACCGTTTATTATTGCAGGACTGTTTACCATCGATCAGTTTAAGGTTTTGATCACACACACCCACACAGCAGAAGGTTTTCACAGCAGAAAAAATGGTGTCAAATTTTAGTTCCCTGGTTTCGTTGAGGTACCCTTAAGAAACTGTGGTTGAGATATTGGTAAGTTAGTATATGTAACGTATACAACAATTACTGATATTATTGTAAATTTAACTAGTATGTTGGCAAAAGCCACTTGAGCTTTATGCATAAGATATGTTTGACGTTTAAGCGTTTAAAAAAATGTGTCTTTGTTTTACTATTTTTAAACGTTAGTTGCTAAGGTGTTTGGAATTCTGGAATTTCCGTCGAGCTAACAATGTGGAAAAGTGCCAATGATTTTCGGACCTTCAAGGGGTAAGATCACAGCGCATGTACCAATAACCAGTGACTCTGTCGTCATAGCGCATCTTGGCAAGTGCAGAATCGAGTCGTGTTTGACCGTGTTCGATGTTGTTATTGCTGACACTTTGCTTGCTTTCAAGCGCGTTTTTGTGTGCCGCCGACAATCAATTCTAGTTTGATTGTCACATGCATGCGTCAATGCTGAATATCTGGCTGTATGTATCCGTGTTGATCTGCACGCCTGTATGTATGCGTGTACATGTACAATAGGATCAAAAACCTGCCGCAGCCTCCGATAACGATGATGAACGCGCTCGAAGGGCTCGAAGGCATATTGCCACCTGGAGGGGAGCAGCCACAGCATCAGGAGCAACCGTCACATTACACACAACAAAAACAACGGCAGGAACAGCAACAACAACAACACCAACAACACCAACAACCACCACAAAAACAACAACAACAACAACAACAACAACCACAGCAGCAGCAACAACCACAATATTGATGGACCACCCACGCGTCGATGAGAGAAGAAGGCGGCGGCTGCGTCAGCCAGCAACGGCGATGACGGCGACGACGACGACTTGTAGAGAAAGAAGAGCGTCGCCGGCCACCGTCGGCTACGTCGACACTCTCAGCAGCAGCAGCAGAATAAGCAACCCGAGCCTGGCAGTATTAGGTCGTTGGCGCTGCTGTTTCGGCCTCCTGGCTTCTGTATGTATCCACTGTTTTTGCTTCGGTCGGTTCAGCGCTTAGTACGGGTTCTTCTTCAGTTGCAGTAGTTGGTGTTGTTTTTCTGCTGCTGACTGAACAGTCGAGAAACTTATAAGAGGGGCAGTGTGACAGGCCGAACGGGGAAGGAGATGAGGCGAGAAGATGAGGAAGACAACGAAGAACGGAGGGGCTGGCTGGCTGGAATCGGCAACAATTGAAACATTTCGCGTGTCCCAGCGTCATCCGTCTCGGCGAGAGGACAGAAACACTGACGATGGAATCAACAACGACAACAACGACGACAACAACAACAACGAGACGTGTCGATGAAGACGGAGAGCAAATAAAGAACGGAGACAACGGTCAAATGCGGCGATGCACTGCCATATATATGTATATATATATATATATATATATATATATATAAATAAATATACATATATATATATATATATATATATATATATAGCGAGCGAGTTAGAACGAGATAGCGAGCGAGCGAGTTAGAGCGAGATAGCGAGCGATCGAGTTAGAACGAGATAGATAGCGAGCGAGTTAGAGCGAGATAGCGAGCGAGCGAGTTAGAGCGAGATAGCGAGCTAGCGAGTTAGAGCGAGATAGCGAGCGAGCGAGTTAGAGCGAGATAGCGTGCGAGCGAGTTAGAGCGAGATAGCGAGCGAGCGAGTTAGAGCGAGATAGCGAGTTAGAGCGAGATAGCGAGCGAGCGAGTTAGAGCGAGATAGCGTGCGAGCGAGATAGCGAGCGAGCGAGTTAGAGCGAGATAGCGTGCGAGCGAGTTAGAGCGAGATAGCGTGCGAGCGAGTTAGAGCGAGATAGCGAGCGAGCGAGTTAGAGCGAGATAGCGAGCGAGCGAGTTAGAGCGAGATAGCGTGCGAGCGAGTTAGAGCGAGATAGCGTGCGAGCGAGTTAGAAGCGAGATAGGCGAGAGCGAGTTAGAGC
>QVRM01007169.1:0-48024 GCA_003439945.1 Dermanyssus gallinae | reverse complement strand
AGAGGGCTATAGTACGTACATATACATTATATATGTATATATATAATACTGGAATTTTAGAATGAGCTAATGCATACTTAATTGGCATCTTGGCCCGCAAGTAGAAGTCTGCTGCATTCCTACCTAATGTGACAGCTGTCAATGATGTGACTATATATATATATATATATAGATATATTATATATATTATATATATATGTTATACTATATATATATATATATATATAGATATTAGAGTATATTATATATATATATATATATATATATATATATAGATATATGTATATGTTATATATATTATATATGTATATTATATGTATATATTATATAATATATATTATATATATATCGTATATATATATATATAACAGCAACATGGCCGTCGTCAGAATTGTTCTACTTGATCTTCCTCAGGCGGCATAGATATATATAATATATTATACAGGTTGTTCAACAAGTTCTTAAAATAAAAACCAAGACTTTTCCAAGACTTGTTTTTAATTTTTTCGTATTCGATATACTCCCCGAGGAGCTCAATTCACTTTTCCAACCTCAGTTGAGCCAGTTTTGTCGAAGCTTGCCGCGACTTGTGTGCAGGAGCATTGTCCTGGTGAAACAGGACAACCTTCTTCTGCAAAGCGGGCCGTTTCACTATGAGTTCTTGCTTCAGGCAGTCCAACAGTCTTACATAATATTCTCCGTGGTCGTTTTACCGCTCTCAAGGTAGTCGACCAGAATTATTCCACGTTGGTCCCAAAAACCCGTAACCATCATCTTTCCGGCTGATGCCGTTGTCCGCACCCTCTTAGGAGGTCCTTCACCAGGAGGCACCCATTTTGCTCTGAGCTTTTTCATTTTCAAGTTCTCGTTCTGATGAAATGCACAATACCCAAACTGATCCCTCCGCTATCTCCCTAATGTTCACTCGCTTATTCTGCGCAGCGATTTTCCGCACTTTTTCCACGTTTTTCTCATCAGTTGCCGTTTTTGGGCGTCCTGAACGTAGTTCATCCTCGGTGCTCCTGCGACCTATTTTTAACTCATTAATCCAGTTGGAAACAAAGGCAAACATGGCGCAGAGTCACCGTACACCTCGTCTAACTCAGTTTTCACTTGGGTCGCATTCCAACCTTTGAAATAAAATGCTTGATAACCACTCAAAACTATTTTTTCTCCATTTTTCAAAATCACGCTGCTAGCAGTCGAAAAGTTGCCGTTTCCAATCGCGGTGAAAGTGCGCCAAAATTCGAATTCTGAAAAGCTCATTTTAAGAATCTGTTGAACTACCTGTATATATATATATAATTTTTTCATAGAATATCGGACTACTGCTTTTCGACAAGGCTCATAAATCGAACCACCATAAATTTGTAGCCAAACATTTTTGTGAACATCCCCCAGTAGGATTTTCAACTGGTCTCTAAATAAACTGCCCTTTTGCAATCGCACATTTTGCAAGACGATTAGCCAGCTTGGTATTACAGCTATTTGCCTTTTCACCGACACTTGCAGATAAAACGTTGTATTTTAATTATTTTTATTCCAAAATAAAATGTCGATCCTGGCACACAACTCTTCAGGAAAAGTGAATATTGGTGGATGCAACACATGTTGCAGGAATTAAAAACTTTCTTGTGATAATAATACTGTTAAAATAATTCAGAACGGTATTGCGCACTTTGAAAGACGACCTTATTAAAACGGTTTTAAGACGTTTCAATTCAATGAAGGGCTCTTAATTAGAAAATAAAGTGTCGATCTTAGGACGCAACCCTCCAGGAGAAGAGACTATTTACGTCATTGATCAATACATGTTGTACAATTCTCAGATCCATCTCTAGCATTCATATTCATAATACCAAAAGATAACTTCCGTCTCCTGGTGCGAACATGTGTCTAACCGTTTGGGCATCATCTTTCTTTTGGATGTAAGTGGGGTCATGGAATTGTAATATATGCTGCAATATTTGCTGATTAGTTGAACAAACCTGCCACTAGATCACCAATCACTAGCACCAATCACTAGTGAAACCAGATGACCATATAACAGAACACTATGAAAACATTGGCACGACAAGGGAATTATGCAACGTTAGATGAAATTCTGGTTGCTTTAGGATGCACGCACGCAAACATTCCCCCGTTTCTTTTCGGCGAGTTTTACGACTCTTCAATGCACTCACTACTTGATACTTGGAATTCAACAGATCTTTTGCTAGTGAGTCCTAACTAATTGATTCCGGTGAGCGTATGCTCTAGCAGTTACGATTCCAATCGTCTAGAACCATCTCAGTAGAGTATCGCAGACGGAGGTAGCGTTTTCCTCGCTCTGTATCGAGGTTGGGGCGCACCGACCTTGTAGACATTTTTTTTATATGCTGAGCTTTTGGAATGCGTGATAAACATGCATCGCTAGCAGCGACTAGTATATGGCTCACAAACTCACTAAACCCACGGTTCCCCATCAGGCTCGGAGTTCTATGACATTACACCTTGCTTCCCTAGCGTTCTGTGCGTTCTGCGTACTTTGTCAATCAGCTGCTTGCTCAGCGGACCGTGTGCTCCCAGAAACCTGAGTGCAAGTGTAGGAAACTCATGGAGGTTCTTCATTGACTTTGACACTTTAATATATATATATATATATATATACTCTTTGAGATGTTATGCGTAATATTGCTCTTAAAACATTGCCAGGTAGGACAGTGAAACAGCACCTACTATGGTGCAGCGTGCTCACTTGCAAAACCCAGCATATGGAAACCACGCACGGCAAAAATAAAAGAAGAAGAGTAGGAAGAACCTCTATCTAGGAATAAGAAAAATGTAAGAAAGGTTTGGCTCTAACGTTTCTGGAGCAACCGCTAATCGTTTCAAATGTCTTCAACGGGTCAATCCATCTTGGCGGCAAGCTGGCTGGATGCTGTCGGCCGGTCGGACCGTTGTAATGGAGAGCTGCTTCCTTCACTCGTAAGGCCTTCGCAAGGCCGATCCAGGTGAGAGAAGCGGCATACACATCCGTAGCAGGAATAGTGGCGGCACTCTCCGAGATTGCCGAGACAGGGCAAGAAACCCACTACCTAGTTGCCTAAACGCCGTTCCTTTGCCTTTTTCCCTTCTTCTTGTTCCTTCTCCGTCGGTCATTTTATCTTTATTCCGTTCGTTTCGTGCCTCGTTTTCTCCATCTCTTTCTGTTCCTCGTGCACCTACTCAACTGCTACTACTACTACTACTACTACTCTCCTACCTTCATATCAATGTCGAACTGAGAAACGAACCCAGATCGTGAAAATTTATGAAGAAGCTCTACGCTTCGTGGAAGTTGTCTCGAACGGCGCGCATGACCCGCCATCACGATGCTTCAGCGCTACCCTCTATCAGCGTCAGTATGCGATTACGAACCAGCCATCTTAGCGCTACTTACCTCGCCGAAAAAGCGTCGTTCGTGCAGGCGAAAGAAGACATCATGTATCATTGGCAACGACGAACAATCGCGACGGCCAAGTCGACGGCGACTACCTAACGCCCGTCGAGTTTAGTTTCAACTAACTGACCGCCCTCCCTTCCCGGGGCGGGTAAATAGACCGAAACGCAGCCAAAAGATAAATAGAAATAGAGGGCTGCATGCATACCACTCATGTACATTACGAAAGCGTTTTGTAGGCAGCACACTGACCTTCTTGTGTGAATGATACCGTCAGGTTTGTACGCAGTGTATTTGCAAATTAGCGTATATATATATATATATATATATATATATATATATATATATATATATATATATATATATATATATATATATAAAAAGAGAGAGAAATATAAACTAATTTGTGCATTCGCTGTTTTAGAATTCTCATCAATTTTTTTGTAGTAAAAGAACTCGCATTTATTTAGGAATTTAATATATACATGTGAATGTTTAAATCCACGGCACCGATGGTCTCCTCAATTACTGTTAAATATTATTTTCCCATTATTTCCTTTTGACGAAAATAATGATAAAATAACTTATTCGAGTAAGCTAGCTAGAAAATAACCGCAAGAAAAACGAAGGGCTTATATATCGTGGAGTAGATAGCAGAAAATTATTGGGTAACAGTGGACGAGGTATGCCTGATACGCCCATCTTGCATATTAATAAAATCAAGTCGCACATATCGAGTCAAATTTGAACTTGCAGCGGTATAAACATGTCATTGGTGCAAGAGTTTAACCAGCCAGATACAAAAAAAAAATCGAAAAATACAGGAGACAGCGCGCCATACTTAAAGGCAAAGTAGGGATCAACGAAACCGCATCGTGGCACACAATTTTAGATGAACCAGAAGAGGGCCCATAAGTGTATTTGTATATACTAGTTAAAGTGACACCAGCAACCAGTTACACTAGCTATTTAGCAAACATTTGATCGGGCAATTGCGATACAATCTCGCGGCCTCCCGGCTGTTAAGTCCGCTACAATTTATATTACTACCGCGTGGATCCAACAATAATAAATAACTAGCTGGTGCCAGGAGCAAGTGCGTAAAGGGATTCCTGTAAGAAAACTCTTTTTTTAGAGTCATCATTCTAATTAGATAGTCAAAAAAATAGCAAGAAAAGTTGTCGTAGATCATTGACCTCGATTTTCAGCAACAGCTGCGCTAACGTTAGAAAGGGCTGGACCTCGCGCCAAGCTTTACTAAGGAAGACAATCTAAATCTATTGCTTGTCGCCGTATTATTACAGACATATATCCGAAAGTACTCAAGTACAGTCCAGTCTCTATGCAGAACATGCTCTACAAAGTAGTAAAAGCAGGTTCGACCATACAGTGATGATGTCTTGAAAAAAGAGCCAAAAACTAAAATATTGAGGCCGGAGATATCTTAAGATGGTAACGTCGGCAGAAAACTAGCGTTTAAGTCAAACATCGGACACTTAGCTTGGCTCTATTTACAGATACAGCTATCGCTTGGCAAACTCATATTTGCTTGTCTGACAAAGCTTGTTGTAAACCCGTGCACCGCGTATGATGCACTGCGTATGCATGTGTCTCCGCTCTTGACGTAGTTGTTTTAAGCAAAAATAACATGCAAACGCGTCCTCTATAAATCTGTAGGATTCTCTCGCATCTTCTGTAAACTCATCATTTTTCGGGAACCAATTGAGAGCACAGGAAGCAGAACAGCGGTACCGGCAAGCCAGTTCTGCAATAAAATGTTGGGTGAAAAACATGAACGTGGCTTCAATTGTATCTAGTGCTTCGCCCCGGAAAGCCATTACATCTGTAAAATTGCCCTGCCATTAAGAGCACATAGAACCTGTGTTTGGTTTGTGATAGCTCACCTTCGTGCATAGACTGTGATGTAAACTGTGTAGTGCTGCGCAGCGAGTAACGACGTGGCGGTTCCTGCAATAGGGTTCATTTCAGCTGTTTTGGGACAGCGCGCCGATGTTGTAAAAGTTCCCGTAGATTCGAACAAAATGCTTGCTCCTATAGTGTGACGCTTTCGAAGAACGCTGCTGCAGTTACTGCTAGCCCAAACCGTTGACTCATAATCTAACTGAACAGGCGTATCAGTCAGAAGGTAAGCCAGGCAGTATCGTGATGAGATGAGCAGACCCAACGCGCTCTTCAGATAGATGGTATTAATCCTTTTCGGCTGTTCTTTAACGTTCTTTAATGTTCTTTAACGTAAGGTTCTTCTAAATCATGTTCACACCGTACACTGGCGTTATCTTGTTAGATCGAACAGAGGGTCATGATGATAGAGATGCGAATGAGCGTCCTGATGGCCCACGACGCCGTCAGCTATTATTATTATTACAATTGTGAGGTATGAACGTTTGAGACAGGTTCATTCTGCTCTGCTCGCTTTCTGTCAATTCACGGCGCCTATGATACAAACCACGTCCACCCTGCCAACGGCCAAAGACATTATCTGTCTTAAAAACATGGCGTCGCGTTGATTGCCCGTAATGTCTTCTATACGTTTTTCGATATGATTCAGGATTTTCGCTGTATGTGTGCTGATGGGACTGAGTGTCTCCAGTGTACTGGCTACAAAGTGGTAGCTTTTTGAAAGCTCGAGATATCGAGCCGGGGCCAGTCCGGTCTCATTCTGATTGTGCATTCAGCTTCCATCTTATACTTGTAAATAATATGAACCATAAGTTTTATTTAACTCATAACGGGGTGTAAACAATTGTCCCCCAGCGAACGTGACGACGAACTACATCAGCCCTAGGTCTAGGCCTGGTGTCGACCACCTGGACAAGGTACCAAGCACCGCCGTGGCGTTACCACGTTGTATATATATCCAATGACAGCCTTTGCCGAAAAAAATCACCAGCGCGTAGGCCCCCCTCGGCCAACCACATTGTGCTTTATGAAAGCCAGCAGATAGTCTTTAATAAAGTGTTTAGAAGGCTTACTGGGTCATTATCGATTAAATAATCTCTCCCTCCTCCTATACCATCACGAAAACGGCGTCATCATTTAGTCGTTCCACCAATAAAGCTTCCACTTAGCTATTTACTGT
Source organism: Dermanyssus gallinae (assembly GCA_003439945.1). NCBI lineage: Eukaryota > Metazoa > Arthropoda > Arachnida > Mesostigmata > Dermanyssidae > Dermanyssus > Dermanyssus gallinae. The sequence continues at coordinate 41,503 of QVRM01007169.1, read as the reverse complement.
TATGAAATTAATGTATAGATCAGTCATTGCGTTTCTCTCCATGCCCTTTATGTAGTCTTGTGATTTTATAATAATAACGTAGCAATAAAACTGCGTTTCAATACAATACCGCGTCAACTTTTTTACTGTCTAACAATTACTGCTAAGACGCTCGTGGCTGGTTCTTTTGAGGAGCTTTAGGGTACAACATACATTTACGTACGACTAGGAAATAGCATAACAAGGGTTGAAAAGCCCGTTAACATGCCCGTACTCAGACAGTGTGCGACTCAGACACCTAACGGTAAGTCTCGCAGGCAAGCCAAAACTTGGCGCTTGATAAGTGTCGATCCTCCTCCTTAATATAACCCTCCGACTTGCGAGACCCGTAATGCTAAAGAGTAACTTCGCACAGGCGGCGGGAGAGCACCAGAAGCTTTAAATCATTGCGTCCTGCTTGTCGAGTCGCACGTTGGCAGTAACTCTCGTACGCTTTCCGCCATTTTTCTACACTTGCATATATTAGTAATAACTCTTTTGTAATTTACTTGTAGTTGTAAATTACCTTTTTTATGTCATGGCTTACCAACAATTCTGACAGAGAACCAAACTGGTTCAAAAAAGCAACGTAACATACAGATATCAGATCTATGGCACATCTTAAGCAAAGGCTATCCGCTCATGATCTCTCGCTGGCAGAAGTATCGTATGCTTTAAGTTGATCTGGGCAGAAATCTGTCGGTACACTCTGAAGTATATAGTTTAGGTTAGACTAGGTTTTGTATCGTCTTACTTTGTCGGAGAGTTTCCTCAGCAAAACCAAAGTTGTTTAGTAGCTCCATTTCAAGTGTGTCGTGTCAACTGAGCAAAGTTTGATCTATCAGACGATGTTGCGACTTGGATACTTCTGTAAAAAGTCAAATTGTGTTTTGCTTGACCTAGCTCCGCTGTGGCATGTTGCTCTCGCCGGCCTCTTCTACATACTCCATGTCTAGAATTAAAATCGTTTTTAAGGAGGTTGTTTTCCGCCACTGTCTCCACGTGTAAGCAACATATTGTCTGTCGATCCGATATTATAAACGCACACTGTTCCGAGCGCTATAACCAAGATACACTACAGACGTCAGCGTCTTGTTGGACCAGTAGACAAAGTCGAGAGTCGTAAATAGTAGACGCAAAGTTAGCCCAAGCGCCGTACAGTAAGTGGAAAACTGGTAGTAGTAGTAGTTCTGTGTTACATTCCTGCCATAATTTACCTGCCCAATCACAGCTTTAGCAACAGCAAGCAACCTGTTGTCGTTGATAGGCGCAAACCGCAAACCGAGAGGCGTCAGAGGCACCTGCGCCTACAAGTGGTGTTGCTTGCGTACTGGGACGGACGGACCGGAGGCAGAGCGAAAGATCGGGAGATAGATGTAAAGATGTCGTCTTCACCACGGAGACGAGAGAGTTCGAGCCTCCTTTGAGGCCAGAAGACATCATGAGACGCGAGCTAAATTAGAGGCGAGCGCACGTGAAAAGAAAATCCTTTCTCGCATACTCAGGTTGTGGCAATCACTGCTACTTCTACACACTGCTATTGCTTCTACTACTGCTGCTGCTGCCTGTCCTGCTGCTTCTTCGACACACAGAGCTTCTGTAGACTCTACTTGTGAGGCTACTGTGCCGCTACGTGTACTTATATCAACGACAGCAAAGCTCGCCAGCCAAATACGACAACGACGACGACGGCAGCGGCGGAACGGAAACGACACGGCCTGCTGAGAGATGCTTCGGGCCAAACAAGCAATTTGCTACACGTTCTGCTTGCTGGTCGGCCGATGGGTATTCAGCGAGCGAGCGAGAGAGATGAGACGACGGGATGAAGACACGGCACGGCACAGCGGTGGCTAGTGCCAGCCGTCGTGACGGTAGTCAGCGTAGTCGTAAGCGTAGTAATAGAGTTGTAGTGCGTAGTCGCAATTGCATGCAGTCGTCGCTGTGCTGTGCTGTGCTGTGTGTGTGTGTGTGTGTGTGCGAGAGATAGCTGTCTAGTAGAGATTCCCCGCAGAAGGAAGGCAATTCGGGGTGTCTCAAAAAGACCGGCAACCTCGATGCCGGCGCGACATTGAGAGCGAGAATAATGATGATGATGATGATGCCGATGATGCCGCCCCTGTCGACGCCGCCCGACGCGGACTTGGCATAGGAGAGGCGGCGGCCAAATCAGGCCCTGTCGGCTGGGAAATGGGAACGCTGGCATGCTGTCTGCCTGTTTGCCTGTCTGCCTGGCAGCTAGTTCTTCTGCTTAGTCCGGTCTCGCTTTCAATAGATGGCGGGGCATAGTAGCGGCGCTTCACTGGTGGGCGTCGTCTCCTCCCATACCCCCATCTATCTCGCTCTCTCTCTCTCTCGTTCCCTATCTATTTCGCTATCTCTCTCCATTTTCTACTTTTTTTTCTTGTTTCTACTTTTGCTTTCGTTCTTGCAGTTCTCTGTGTTTCGTCCTTCTTTTCTCCTTCCTCTTCTGCTTTTATCTCTATTTTTTCGTGCATTTGCCCGCTTTTTCGTGCATCGTCAATGTTGTTACTCAGTCAATCTACTTACGAACCAGCCAGCGAGCGAGCAAGCCAGCCATCCAGCTATCGGGCCCTCCATTTCGTTGGGTGGACGTGAACCTACGAAGGAAAGAGAACTACATTCAGCGGGAGATCTCTTTGAATGCTACGGCACGGGCCGCCGCCGCCGAGGGCCTTTTCTCTCTTCTTTCCTTCTGGTAGCCTTCATCATCATCGTCCTTTTCCTACTCCTCTTGTTGTCGTTGTCGTCGTCGCCGCCGCTCTTCTTTGGCTATTCATGCAGCGTTGACTGTATTGCGGGCACAACGACCGCGACCGCTGGGGCCGCCGTGGCGTGTCCTCATCTTTGCATGCTGCTGCTGCTGCCCGGACTGCATCGACCACCTCTTTCTCACACGAGCCTCCGTCCGTTCCCGACGACCACCCCAATCCTCCGAGCCCCCGAGCTGCCCGCAACGCCCCCGAGTGGCATGCGCCCGACTAGCATTCAAGGAGCCCAAGTGCGATGAGGGGCGGCTCTGTACACGAGCAACGGCGAGGGGGAAACAGCATGCAAATGGAAGCATTGACAGTTGCAAGCAGAGCAAGGAAATGCCACTTTCTATAATAGTCAGTTTGGGCGTATGTGTATTTGTTTCTCTCTTTTCTGCTGCTCTTTATTTTTCTTTCGTGCTCTCCACGCATGCAGCTTCCTTCTAGTCTATTGCAAAATCCGTAAGTAAGAGGTCTTAGATTTCTTGTTGATTATTTTGCTTTGGCAAAGGTTTTGGTACGTTAGTTTCTTTTCTCGCTAGGTCCGTTGGCCTTACGCCCTATTTCCGTAACCAAAAGTGCTATCGTCGTTACGTTTTGTTTGACTAATGCGCATAAGGACGTCCGTTACCTGAAATTTGCTTTAGTCGAGCACATTTCGTATATATATGCGGCTAGCTAGACTAAAGGTACAAAGTACCTATATATATATATATATATATATATATATATATATATATATATAGGTGCCTTGTACCTTTAGTCTAGTCCTGCATGTGACGGTTGCCACGTATACACTAAGTACATAATGCATGGTTATCACAACCTGATATGTTCAATGAAATACGAGTTGTAGACCTGCCAGTTACGGCCGGAGAGGTGTGCCAAATAGCAGTGAAATTCGCAGTACTGCAGCATAGACCGTTGCACTTCAATAAAGATAAATGAAGCTAACCCTATTTATATATATATATATATACGCGCAGCCATCTCATTAGGAGTCAGTGTATGTATACTGACGGCTACCAACGTGACGACGATAAAATCCTTTACGTCATCTCCAAGTAGCCATGGTGTGCGCTATGTCCTACCCTTGGTGTGCACTGTCCTACCCTTGGTGTGCATTGTCCTACCCTTGGTGTGCAATGTCCTACCCTTGGTGTGCATTGTCCTACCCTTGGTGTGCATTGTCCTACCCTTGGTGTGCAATGTCCTACCCATCATGTCGTCGTTCCCCATTCTGCTGTTTGGTAATGATGGCCTAAATGATGCCATTGAGTCTGTTTTCTCAGTGAAATGACGTCGTTATCGACCGCTTGCATATGCGTAGCGAGGAGCTAGCTAGCTTTTGCGGCGTCCCTACTTCAGTCCACGGTAATCGGAAACCCACCTGGCGATGAGCTTCGTTTGGCTTCAGTGGTAGACAACCCATTGCACTCGGCGCGTTTAGCGTTGCTACCCGCTGGCGGCTATTTGAGGCCATCCCCTCCCGAGGTTGCGATTGTTGGTGTATAGTAGTGGTAGTAGTAGCGACAACAACAGAGGCAGCAGCAACAGCAGCAGCAGCAGCAGTACAGCAGTAGTTGCACCACTAAGAGTTTGCCTAATGGGGTCAGGTTGCTGCCGAAGTGCGCCCCGAGCAGTTCGCATATTCTCAGATTTCAGTCCCCCGCACAGGAGTGACTGCCCTGAAATTTAGTAGGCACCAAACCGGCGTCCTGGCTCATGTGTCACGATCTCGCGCCGTTTATCCCTACTACGATGTTGTCGCTGTTGTTGCTATTGTTGTTGTTTGTTATGTGTTGTTGTTGTTAGTTGTGTGTTGTTGTTGTTAGTTATGTGTTGTTGTTGCTAATTGTGTGTTGTTGTTGTAAAGTGTGTTTTGTTGTTGTTATTGTTGTTGTTAGTTGTGTGTTGTCAGTTGTATGTTGTTGTTGTAGCTGTTATTGTTGTTATGCGTTGTTGCTGTTGTTAGTTGTGTTGTTGTTGTTAGTTATGTGTTGTTGTTGTGGTTTTGGTTGTTGTTGTTGTTGTTTTTATTGGTATTTTCGTGGCTGCCAAAGCTAGGTTGTTGCTGCGCATCGAGCAGTTTGCTGAATAAGCGAGCAATTATACAATAAAAGTTCAGTTGAAGTATGAAGTGAACAAACGGTATGCGAATGTTCAAGCAAAAGCGTTGTTAAGTTGACTACAGAGTGCCAAACGTGTCTTTGTAGCTCTGTGTGCAGGAGGCATGCTGAAAATCGAAGCGGTCATGTTGGCCGATAACTGTTGTGTCTACAAAGCAGTACATAAGGTCGTGCAAGGCCCAAGTAGTACTAGGCAAGCGGCGACGAAGGTCACTAACTGTTGCAAACGGTAAACTAATTTCTTAATGGCAACGCGGATATAGAGAGCATACACGCTGCTATTATTACGAGTGACGCATTTCGAATTCGAGTACGGCATTCCACGGTGCAGAAGCCACGAATAAATTGCAAAACGTATCATGAAACTAATGGAAATAAAACTAAAAGTTTTGTGTCCGAAATTAAAGTAATCAATTAGTTCGTGCACCATGATAGAGCAGCCGTTGCTCGCAAAACTCCAACCAATTGAAGAGACCTTCAGGAGGATGGAGGACAGAGAAAGATTATGCTGGCGGGGCGCAAAAGCAAGGCCAGTGCAACAACCGGCGAAGAGAGGGAGAGACGGGGGAGAGAGAAAGCGAGTTGCGTCCACAGTCTAACTTTGCCCGCCCAACAAGAGACACTAAGGACAATACAAGAAGTGCAGAAGGCACCCAAGCACCGACACCACGACAATGAGCCAGGCGGGTCACGATCGACGGTCGAATACAGGAAGGCCGCAAAGAAGCCAGGCTGCCAGGCTTTCAGTCAGCGCACGCAAGTCCAGGGGAAACGGTAGGCTGCCGAAGCCCCGGGAGACAGCCCCCCTAAACAGCGGCGATACCCGCGCCGGCAGCGCTAGGTCCGCAGGTATCCTGGCTCTTCCTGGTAACTGCCGCCCACCGAACCGCCACTGGCTACGCTCGCTATTCTCTGCTTGCTCGAGAGTTGCGTATCCGTATTGGGAAGACGATACAGGTCGAATCAACACGCTGGTAATGTAACACCAAGCAGCAGAGAGGCGAGCAGCTATGCCGCATCAGCAGCACGAACGGCAGCATTGACGACGAGCCTTGTGAAAGTTAGAGGAGGCCGTCGGAAGGCAACCAATAATGAGGCAATCAAATACATTTGGCATAGTATCAAATCTATATGGTGGAACTCATTCGAACTGGGCTCAGCTAGAATGTGTTGCCCGCAATAGACATCCGTGTTCTGTTTGCGCAAAAAAGGCATTTCTAATTAGTAGACAGATGCAGCACCTCAAATACAAGAGGCCTATGAGCTTTAAGCAACCGATTAGCTTGTACCTAGGCATACTCAGAATGTCAACCCTCAACGCAGTATGGCGCCGGAAAAAGGGACCGACTGGGCATCGTTGGTCATTCAATTCGGTGCAAACTTTTGGATCGTCATTTCCGTATGCGTAGCTCGTGCACAGAAAAACGATGACCAAAATGCGTATTTCTTGCTATTAATTTTGAACAGCAGGAAACATGAAGGGGCATGTGCTACATCCGGATGCCAAATCCGACTTCCGAGAACGATGCCGCCACTCACGGGCTAGCGGTCCTGTGCACTGCGAAGAGGTGCACGAGACGGTTCACTCGGGGAACCGCCATCATCAGTTACGTTCTGCATAACAGTAACCCCTAAACATCAACGCAAAATATGCGTATCGAAAACATGCGGCAGATTAGAACATTTTCAGACCCAGGTGTAGGGTAAATTGGAAAGTGGTATAGGCACAGCAAAGACGTCTACAATGAGAGTGGCACAGATAGTTTGAGCGCGCCAAAGATTTAGAGCAGACAATGACGACACCAGAAGTCAGAACCACATACGTAAGATTAGGAGCGGGTCATTCGAGGGTTGTACGGAGAGGACGATTGGCTTATCTTAGGATGTAAGCGGGAGCTGAATTATCGGCAGGCCTTCTCTAGTGGGTGATTTCCACTGCCGAACATTCACTGAAATGACCCATTTTTTCTTTAACGCTTTCTGTAGACGGGTATAATCTAGCCAAGGAAAGCTTCTTCTTCTCATTTTTTCGTAGGTCTTTTCTGTTTTCCGGCCTTTGACTCGGACCTCCAGGGTATGATTTCCAGTCTACCTGCTCACCTAAATGTTTAGGGATGCCTGGATATTTTACAAGGGCTTTCGTTATAAAAGTGATTTCAGCGGTTGTCTGGGTGGCCATAAACTATCTATACCTTCATGATTTTTCATGAAGAGCTATCGGGGCCTTCCTATTCATCTGGAAGCTTGACAATGCGCTACCTGGATGCCTCTTGTTCTAAGGGAGCTGCAGATACTGATCGTTACCTTCTTGAAAAACAGAGGGATCGACCTAAGGGATCATGCTGGCGTAGCACACTCGTAATGGAGCTGGTGTTGGAGTCTATTCATCCCTTCTCCTTCTGTCTATAGAAAATTAGCTTTACCTCTTTTAGGGTGTGCTAATGCATCCTGCAGTCCAGGAAATAAGGCGATTGCCTTTGCCGGATCCCTGTGATAGCCATAAAGCTCTTGTTTTGGCTGTCGAAAAAGCTTAGTTACTCGGCAGCTACGTAACGCAGCATCATAACTTTGGTACGAAAATGGTAGGCATTGATTTTGCAACTGCCTGAAAATGGTCTTTTAGCCGTATTTTTTTTTGTCGTAATGGCAACATTTTACGATTCTTTACGTGAAAGCTTTAACGTAAGACATAATAACATATACATTTTTTATGACTTTCCTTAATCCGGATATTCGGCTCTTGAGATTTGTGTCTGGTCACTCAGATTATGCCGAACACGCCTGTGTGATTTTGCACAGCTATGTAGGAGACAAAAAGGCAAGATAACTATTTTATTAACTTTTATCCTCACTCCTAGAAAAGACGTTTTCGTTTCTTCTTCTATTGGAAAAAACTATTTTCTTGTCGAGTTTTACCGAACATTATATTTATTTATATACGGTCTCTCAAACATTTTTAAACAGCGATATAAGGAATTGTACAGCTCGTTAAAGTAAATATTTTTTTCTAATGAGACATGGTCTCTTAGAAATCTTGTTTCGGAGTGAGAGTGACATTACTAAAATCCGTGTCACTGATGTTATTGCCCGACATAGGAGCACAACTTGTGCAATCGCAAGACAACCAGTCCTCCTGTACTGACACTAAGTGACTTGATTGTCTCGAAATTGCGTATTTTGTGCCCCTAAGTCGGGCAACAACACCAGTGTCACGAATTGTAGTTATATAATAACAAATATGTCTATATTTCGAATGCGATAAGCTATTGTACAGACAGTCAAGAAAGGTAAACCCAGACGATTTATTTTGTAGGTAGGTTGTTGTTGTCAAGTTCGGTAGCGTTGTGCACTCGTGCGTCTTGCGACCGGAGGAGACACATGGGTGCACGGGTTCAATCCCCACCATTGCACACTTATATTTATTAGGGTCAGTCTTATGAGGCGATGCAAGAAGGATTCCGTCATAAAAAAAATTAAGTAGGTTGTTGTTGTCCGTATTGTTGCTGTCTCTTTTGTTGCCCTGCTCTTGTTGTTGTTGTGGTTTGAAGTTGCCCAAATATTATACATGCATATATTAACAGAAAGGCTTGAATCGAAAGACGAAGCCATAGCCATCTCTGACAATTCTTACGTCAATAACACACGGCACTTGCGCATTCCGCTTTTTGTCAACAATATTTATACATATATATATATATATATATATAGTACTCTGAAATTTATTCAATTTCAAATCATTCACGGTCGGACCATGACATTTGGGTCCCTGCGAACGTGTGCACCATTACGGGGGGTCCAGTGTAGGGACCAGCCATTTCTGGAGGGTTCCTCGAACCGAGGCCGCATATATATATATATATATATATATATATAACAACTTAAGGCGAGAGCTCCCTACGCTGAGCCTTACCAGTGGCCAGCGGTGGCTGACATCGGGATCTTGTTTATGTTTGCCAATCTCTAAAAACAACAGGTCTACATTCAAGCCACAATTTGAGTTTAGTTGCAGACAACTACCTTTGCTCGCTTGTCCGCGGCCTTGCAGGCTACCACAGCTTCAACGCGATAGAAAGGTTTGGAAAACGATCATAAAAGAGAGGATAACAGAAGACTGGCTGGAAAGGTCAGAACAGCTGCCACTTACAGGCGAGGAGAGACTTTGTTTGTGGTTGAGTTTAATCAAGAACAATATGCTGTTTGCCGATTTGAAAACAGGTTATATCGTCCAGAAAGGAGTTTAAAATCCAGGCAGAGTGTAACATACAGATGACCGGTAGCAATAGAAGTATCGACACAAGGATTTTTATTATTATAGGTACACCCAGATTTTCCACCCAGATTAGAGCAGTTATTTTTGTTAGGAAATAGCCTTTATTGACTGCTTGCATACGGTTCGAAGTACTTACCTTTTGTATAAGAACCATAATGAAATAAAGCGTGGCAGTTGAACATCATGTGCTATGTCGAGATCGTCGACTTATGACAAGAAACGTGCTTATCGTTATTATGTTGTATAATTACATATACAATGATATTACCTGCAAATATAATATATTACTTGTATGTACGCACGTTTAATAGGCATGAAATCTAATGACGTAGTAGAATAATATATATATATATATATATATATATATATATATGCAATCGAACCCGAATAAACTTTCTCCACATCTTATTACTGTTCCATAGAAGATGTCGACGACAATACCGAATAGTATATATATATATATATATATATATATATATATATATATATATATATATATCTATACATATTGTCGCCGGCCAAAGTCGCTTAAGGATTTATTTTGAATTAATTATAAATAATGCCAAGAAGAGATCGAAAGTAGTGTATTTAAGGAAGACAATGCCGAAAGTTCCAGATCTATCTGACTATCTGCGGAGCGAGACACTATCTTTCATACAATATTTGACCGTACCTAGTCTATTTTATCCTTCAATTGATTTTTGCTGCATCCCTCCTCTCCCCCTCGCCCCCCCCCCCTCTCTCTCTCTCTCTCTCTATATATATATATATATATATATATATATATATATATTTTTTTTTTTATAAAGCTTGCGTCCACGAAACCAATTGCATAACCAAGTGTGGCAACGATGCCTCGCCTATGCTCTTAGCGTGCTAAAAACACAGCTTGTTCAAAGTGTATCGACCGACCACCATGATGTCAGATGCTAAAATCTTTGGAACTCCGTGTCAATGCATCTACCGGATGTGGCTACGCTTGGCGTCGTAAACAACGCACATGCTTAGTGCATATCTACATGTATATGTGTTCACGTTCAAATAATGCAAACCTTTGTGTCTCATGAGCGCTACTCCGCTTCACTTATAACAAACGTGATATATTTCTTCCTTTTCTTTGTAGTCGTTAGCACGACTTCTCCAAGGCGTTATCCAGGGCCTTAGGGCATAGGAAAACCATAGCCTCGTATGAGGGAGGCGGTGGCTGCTGCCGTTTGTGCAGTTGAATTGTGATTGGCGCAGAGAGAAAGAGACACATAGATTCCCTAGATAATCAGCTCCTTATGGAGAAACATCCTTTGGTAGACGCACAGTAGTCCCTGCGTGTACGGTATAAGTAGTCGCGACGATCCTGTCGTACTCTTCGCCGGAGAGACGATGGTAGGGGAGGAAACGGAGTCAACAAGGCGGGAAGATGAGAAGGCAAAGCGTGTAGACAAAGAAAAAGAAAACATGTTCACCGCGTAGGGCGGGGGTTGAACAGGACAAATTCGAAACTTCTGCCAAAAAGGCGCTGCTCCAAGCGCCCGAAATCGTCGCCATCCTATGGTGCGGCCACCCTATCCAACCAGTCAGTTGGCTCAGCCCTGTCTCGTCTGATCTTCCTCTCAAGGAACAAGACGAAGCAGGACAAAACAGAACGAAAGTTTCCAGCTTCTCTCAGTGGGCGGCTGTGCCTTGTCCCCGCCGAGAAATAACGCTCAATACCTTTCTCTCTATCTCAACCTAGTTCTCTTGTTTTCTATTCTCTCTTTATCTGTCGCCTCTTTCTCTTTTGTTCTTGCTTTCCTTGTGCTTTCTCTGGCGCTTATTCTCTCGCGGCCTCGATTCATATCGATACAATCTCATAAAATTCATGATCTTCTCATACTTGCGTACTCGGAACCTTGACCTCTTCAGAGCTGGGGCCATTTCGTATCATCGACGTATCGGTCAGTGGGAATTACGGGTTGGACTCACAGACCCACACACACATACATAGGAACATAGATGAGTGTTTGTCTTTATCTATGTATGTGTCAGAGTCTGTCGGCCTCAGCTAAATCCAGACAAATTTTGGCGGGCTACCCAGCATAGACGGAAGGCGTTAATTCAGATCGGTTTGCGTTAGCAGACAGCCCACTCACAATAGAACAAAAACGCATTGTCATCATGGACGGCCGCCGCAACCTGGGTCCAGAATATGACCGAAGAACAACCGTTATCCAATTGCTTTGTGCCGGACATCGGCCAGCCGAAATCGTCAACATCACTGGATTTAAAAGAGCAACGGTCTACGACATTGCCCGACGCTACAGAGATGCAGAAGAGACAGGGCTAGGTAGTGCAACACCTGGAAGGAAGATTCACAACCGCCGACGAGAAGTGAGGACGCCAAAAGTGATCAAAATGGTGCAAAACGGCGTTTTTAAGGATCCAAGTCTATCGATGCGCCGTTTAGCGATCAAATTCAATATGAGTGATTGTTCTATGCGTCGGATTATCAATGAAGAACTGCGCTACAAGTCTTACACGTTTAAAGTCAGACAGATGTTGTCTCAGGCCGCGAAAAATAAGAGGATGACTTGCTGCCATCTCATCCTCACGTTTTTGAGACACGAAATGGCGGGACATCTTCGATTCTTCTCCGACAAAAAAATCTTCACTATTGACCAAAAACATAACCCGAAAAATGACCGGTGGCTCGCAAAGAACCCTGAGGATGTACCAATCGTGCATAGAACCAAACATCCTGCCAGTGTGCACGTTTTAAGTGTTGTGTCGAATGAAGGAGACGTGATGCCCCCACACTTTTTTGACAGACACGAAACCGTAACAAATGAAGTGCATTTACGTGTTCTGCGAAGCGTGGTAAAACCATGGATTGATAGAGTGTTCAATGGAACACAATATGTCTTTCAACAAGACGGCGCTCCCGCCCACACCAGTAATCTCGTCCAGGATTGGCTACGGGGCAACGTTCTGAGACATGACGACGTGGCCCCCTAGCAGTCCAGACTTGAATAAAATTGTTCCTCAGGAGTGTACCTAACGGCACGTAAAAAAAATTACCGAAATATCTGTTTTTCTTAAGACATAAATTGCAAAACGGGCGATGACGTTTAGTCCGGATTTAGCTGAGGCACCCTGTATATATATATATATATATATATTAATATATTTATATATATATATATATATATATATATATATATATATATATATATATATATATATATATTACTAACTTATATATACGACTTAAATTACTATAGACTATAGATTACTATAGATAGAAAAAAAAAAATATATATATATATATATATATATATATTGAAATCTTCACCTGGGTAACGCATCATTTCTTAATTTTGCTTTGTTAAAACAAGGCTAACTTCAGGGTTACGCAACATGTGCACATCTGGTAACCTAACCTCTCATTGTAAAGCCATGCTATCACTTAGAAGGTTTTATAAGGACTTCTAAAAACAAATTATAAACGACGAAATATAATCGTTTTTCAATAACCTGCCTTGTCTCGTGAGAACTCCGCCGTAGTTCTTGCTCCAGCAGATATCCCCAATCAGGGATGAGCATGATCGATGGTAATGTCTCGGTAAGAATTAGCGTGCCGTACTACTCATGCAAAAGTAGAGATAACTTATTTTGAGTTCACAGTTTCACTGAGATATATTTGAGGCCACACGTTACTTTCAAAACCTTGCAGTTTGCGGAAAATTGATCCAGGCTAATACATTTAAAGCACTGCAATTCTGAATTAAACGGGTATTCTCCGAATATGTTATCCTATGCAGAAGAGCGCGTCTCACAAATCCTGGCGAATATTTGAATACTAGCTAACTTTTGCGGGTTGCAGCGACAGGAGTAGCATGCTCCATCTTAAAATGTATTGTTTATGTCTGCGCTGATCCGGCAAAGTGCTCTTGCGATATAAGCGTATTCTGTGCCCGCGTACGTTTTATTTGGCTCTATTCGGGGCGCTTTGTAAACCTCCATACTGGCAAATCCTGCGAATATCACTGTGGTACCGCTACATTGGCTAGGCTTGTGAAAATATAATAACGCATTAAAATGGTTGAATTTATTTATCAATTAATATTAGCAATTATATAGACAGTATCTGGCGCAAAAAATGTGCGGTTCTCTTGTCCCCAGTAGTTATCTTTAATCGTTTACCCAGTTTAGTAAGTATTCTCTCAGTCAAGGGGCCCGTTGGTCCCAAGGTCTCGAAGGCTACTGGGCTGAAGTTATGGGCTCTTGTCAGTTCGGCGTAGTTGTTCATCTTGTTATCTTCTGCTTGGGTCGCGGCCTGACCAGCTCTAAGTGAACCGAAACCGATCATTGAGGGGGAAAGTGAGTCGGATACGGTGACGTCACATATGAGGGTACGCCCTCGTTCAAAGGGGATGAGGGTCATCCCGTCGGGACGCTTGCTGTCGTTTCTGGTTAGTCCAGTTGGTTCTAACGTACTTGGGTAGCCTGCTGTCCTCAAGGCCCTTGCTATTGTGTCAATAAAAGCCGCGTGACGTGGTCGACGACCTTTACTAAGGGCGCAGGATAGAGCGTGGTCAGCTCTAATGCCGACCGGCTCCCGGCATCGGCATATGTGAGGGTGAACGAGCGGCGCACCAAGTCGGAGGCCAACACATATTTTTGTAGTGGCATCATCCAGTAAGGTTCCTAACGATGCACTAGGTAGGGCGTGTAGCCAATCGCTTGCATGTTTTGCGGAGGTTGCCCTAAGCCAAGCCCTAGTAGAGTCATTGTCAGCTTGATCAATAAGTAAACGAGCATGTTGATCGGCTAGCATGGCCGACTATTCACTCTGAGATGTGACGTCTTTTGGTGAAGTTCCAAGAACCTCAACCAAACTGCTCGTGACCTGATCCCGCATAAATGTAAACTCGGGCTGGCCGGCTTCATCAAGGAGCTCGCAGACCCTGCCGGAATCCTGATGGGTGGCAGCAACTATCGTAGGGAGCGCTAATATTGTCTGGTCTGGTAAGCCAAGTCCCCCCTTGGCTATTGGCAAGAAAATCTGTCGTTTGGCTGTACCGTCCAGTTTGATGTTAGGCAGATTGGTTATCGTCTCGGCTGTAAGATCATTAAAGCGTCGTAGCTCGTCCGTTTCGCAGATAAGTTCGATACCCCCCAGAATATGAGTTAGGCGTGTGGCTGAGTAAGAGCACCTCAACAGGTAAAGACCGCTATGGTATCCTATCAGAGGAAGACGCTCCGAAGCGGTACTCAATTTATCCAACCACTTCTGCAATACGGGAGAGACACCTTCCCGAAGTACGGGTACCCCTAGGAGCTCTACTTCGCTTGCGCTGAGTATCTTACAGCCAGTAACGAGTGCGTGATCTCAGAGGTTGTTGAGTCTGCATCAGGATTCCATACGAACAGTTCGCATTTCGAGGGGTTCAACGCTAAGCCGCTTACCTTCTCGAAATCGATATTATTCTGTATGTCATTAGCGATTGTAGAGGCGTTGCCTGCCAGTACGCCATCGTCCAAGTACCATATGTTAAGCGGGCTTTCGAGCGATTTAATCAAGTCGTTAACTGCTAACCAAAATAAAGGTGGACCCAGAAGGTCTCTTTGTTCATCACTCGACATAATGGTACATGTCTGGGGTGGAGTCCTTGACTGTCCTTAGCAAATGGTCTCTTCTTATCGTATTAAACGCATTTGAAAAATCCAGCTTGAGCAAGTACGTGGGGCAAGTCCTGGAGGCCAGGAAAGAGCGAGTTGTAATGTTGAAACCGCTGTTTCTACCCCGGCTTTGACCGAGCTGCGTAGGCATGATGGGCATGCTATCGGTCGGATAGAGCCGCACTGGGCCGTCAGGGTATGTAACCTGGTGCCGCACTCGTAATCCTGGAGGTTCTTCCTTATGATTTGTGCTAATGATTGGTTGATATTTCTGTTGGCTGGGAGGCGGAGGATGACCGGAACAAAGAAAAATAAGGCCAACCAAGAATGGAAACTGTTCTGAGTGTGCACATCATCGAGCACCTTAGTAATGGCCAGGGCTAATATATGTCTAATAGATGTTGCTATGATACGTACTAATTTAAAAGTATTACTAATGTCTTGAAGCTTGATAGGTTTAACTGAAGAATCGGCGTGGTGACTTGTATCAATATCGGGAGACGATGATATAGCTGTCGGGTGTTTTGTCCTAGTATGTCGTAGTAAGCCACGCTTGGTGTATA
The DNA here is from genome assembly GCA_003439945.1 of Dermanyssus gallinae. Lineage (NCBI taxonomy): Eukaryota > Metazoa > Arthropoda > Arachnida > Mesostigmata > Dermanyssidae > Dermanyssus > Dermanyssus gallinae. The sequence goes on along the minus strand of QVRM01007169.1, from coordinate 26,097 downwards.
GTAGGCCACACTACGGGCAGGGACTTTCAGGCTAGGTTCGGCGTCTGCGATGTTAGGTTGTACCAGCAGTGTAGAAAGCAGATGGCAGAAAGGTGTGATCTTCCATTATGACGAGGTGTGTTTAAGCTTCTCAACAAGTGGTAGTAACGCATGTAGTGGCTGAAGAACTTCAGTAATTGTTTCGATCGCCTTAGCTAGCTCCGGGCTGACTACTGAAAAAAGGCCAGATAGTGACGATAGGTTTGTGAGCGTCTTGTGGGCCTTGGCATTGACCCGGCGCCGTGGTAAAATAACTCGGGACCTTCTAAACGTTACAGCCCGTCGTTGCCGTCGCATTTGTTTCTTTTTCGGTAAGTTCCTGGGCCTAGGCAAAACTATTGATGGATTTCCATCCTCAGAGGTAGTTATACCTCTAACCGCAGCGGCATAAGTGTTTTGGCCAATAGCGATATCGGCCTGGTATAGGCGCTTGTTTACAAGCTTCTTCTATGGTTTCTGCGGGGTGATTTACTTTCACCTACTGGAGCGTATGGGCCTCGCTAATGAGTCTATTCTTCTCCCTAAGGAAGCAAAGTATTGGGCATGAAGACGCGCCAGCAGGATGCGGTCCACGACAATTAACAGACCGAGGCGTGTTTTGACATGAAGCGGCTATATGCCCTTCGGTCCCGCATCTACGACAAATTTTTTGTAGGCTACACTAATTTGCTATACGACCGGGTCGGTAACCGACTTGTAACCCAGAAATATAGAGGTCGGTGGTTGTCGGTCGAATGTAAGTATCACTCGGTCTGAAGGCTTCCGTCCGTCGCTCCGAGTGGCGTGCAGTCGACGAACTTGAGTCACTCCCAGGTATTTTAATTCCTCGAGGATTTCCGTCTCTGTGAAAGCGATGCTAACACCTTAAATTCTTGTTTTGTATGAAGCTATAGCTAGGCATGAAGACATTACTTGTATCCCGTTTAATTGCCTAATGTTCAACAGAGAAGTTGCTGACTATATGTTAGAAGTCCAAACGGCGATACTTGACTTGTCACCAGAAATTCTACTTCCTGGGGACAATGTGTGAATTGCCTTGAATAAAGTTAGCAGTGACCGATCTTTGAAGTTAAAAACGTATTATCTTCGGTGGGTTGTCTGCGAAAGGCGACTTTGAGTGTGCCTATAGTAGCTGCGTTAATATCATCTCTAAGCTTGTCCAACTGTTTCAGTTCTCGCGCCGTCAAGCGTTTTTCTTTACGGGACGTGTGAACTGTGAATCCACCGTTAGCATCGTCCTTGTTAACCGCTTCGTTTTGAACAGTCTGTTCTACAGTCTCGGGTAACGTCTTCCACCCCTTTACGCCTAAAGACGTGTTATTTTTTATTGTAAGGGTGGCGTTTTCACAAGCGGGTCTTTCATCGGCGGCCTTTAGGCTATCCAATAGTAACACTACAGCGTTGGGCGCTGTTTCACTGAGCACTGCACTGCTCGGTGATCCATTTCCTCGTGCTGCATCTTTGCGCAGTCTAGTGATGTCCAGAGAGCGCGGAGCAACAATTGGAGGTGATTGTGGCCCGGGGGCCATGACGTTCTTCGGTGTCGACTGTATAAATAACTATCGTACTCAGAAGAAAAAACGAAAAAAAAAAACAAATTTATTTACACGATCGGGTTTCGAACTCTGTGTCCCACTCCGTAATCGGTGATAATTTGTGGACTAAAACTGTGGGTTTCTGCTTTTCGAAATTCTAAGGTGGATCTTTTCGCCTTGAAATCTGACCCTCCGCTGAAATCATTAACCAAAACAGCTTTTTTATAGTTTCAATGCGAATGTACTCTCCGTGTATATAGTCAAAGGGGCGTTCGAAGTCTTCAGTTTATGGGCAACAGAGGCACAAGCAATGATATCGTATGTAAGCCATCTAAAAAACATAGCTGCAGGTGCAACGAAGAACAAAACAGGGCGGCCGAACTGCTCACGGCAAAACTCACTGAAAGAAATATGAGCAAATGGGATAGACGAGCAAAATTCGTTGAACGCAAATTTAAGAGCAAAACAATGGACTTTAAAGAATACGAAGTGATGCTAATTAAATAGAGAACCAACGATGTAAAGAAGAAAGTTGACGAAACAATCAAGGAAAGATGGAGAGCGGATGTGAAAAAAAACATCTTTGCAATTGTACAGGCAACCAAAAAGAAATACAACCGAAAAGAAATTATATACTTATCATCACATTTATTTCACTCATATTGAGTAACATAACATTGACACTTATATCGTTGTCAGCTCTTGTCGGCATGCTATTCGTGAGATGCAGTGCAGTGATCCCTTCGTTAGGGCCAGGCAGACAGATGCATGATACTTCGTACACCTGCCTGAGAGCACAGTTGACAGACGCACTCCGTGTACTCCTCGTGGAAGTTTGTATTCGAACCAACCAGGGGATGATAGCCATGAGCTCAGTGTCTCGTATAGACGTGGCAATTGTCACATGCAAGACTAGACCAGAAGTGAGTGGCACTGAAAATATCCAGGTCTCCAACCTCTCGTCGGACTTGTTCAACTTTATGTTTTTATTCCAAAATGAAGCTGAGATCGTATAAGCAAAAACAATCCGCCATATTCATACGTTACACAGTACCATATATATATATATATATATATATATTTCAATAAAATATATTTTTAAATTTCCCGCGCGTAGCCTACTCTACGGTATGCTCTCTTCGTAGACAGAGCAGGGTAAGGCCGCCAAATCCCCAATCGTTTAGCGAAAACACGCGAAGAAATTGTGAACATTTATCATGAAAATAAATTGTATGCTGGCGAAGCCACAGAGTGCTTTATTGGCTGAAAATGTTTCTGCCGTGGCCGACAGTGTAGAACAGTGCCCGAAAACATTGGTTCGACTAGGTGACAAACACACTTCGTGCACCGAAACCTGCTGTATTTTGAGATCGGATCTAGCAACGTATTTGAAAAATCTAGAGCCACGTGATTTACGAAGAACTGTTGCATGTGCCATATATGGCAGTCTGGTGCTGCCTTTGGTTTAAAGGATCGTTAAGTTCTAGTTGTTCTCAAGTACCATAAATAGCGAGCGCTATCGCAGCATGGTTCTTAACTGTCTTTGGTTAAATTTTGACAAAATTTGACTCTAGTTCTAACAATATGGTGCCATAAGCTACGCAGGACACAAACGGATAATTGAGCTTTTGAAAATGAGGCGCCCCGGACAAATAATCGTGCGCGAATAGGGCATTCACTGGTCTTCAAGTGCTTGCGATTTAGCTTACCTCTAGGTAGACCGTTAGATTATCCTGTGGGCGTTCTCTTGAAGAGTAAGTGTACTCTAATAGTCCCGCTACTATCAGCAAACTAAATACTAAAACTAAAGCTCGTCTTGTTGTAATGAAGCCTGATTCATGCAGAACAAATGGGTGTTCTGTATACAGCTTAAAAATCAAAAAGGTCACCAACTCACCGATATTATATTATCGGACATTAGAAATGGCATTATATCTTAAACACTCTTGATTTATGTTACCTAAAAGATTTTAGACTATTTTGCAAAATAGTGTGTTTGCAAAATAGACTAATATATACAATAAGATGAATAATATAATATAATATATATATATATAATATATATTATATATTTTATTATATCTATATATTTATATTCTATATATATATATCTCATATATATATATATTCTATTTCTATCTATTCTATATCTCTATCTCTTCTATATATATATATATATAATATTTTTTTCTATAGATAGATATATATATATATATATATTATAATATATATATTATATATACTTATATATTATATGATATATATATATTTAACAAGGCGGGAAACGGAAGGAATAGTAAGAGCATGCTCATCATGCGGGACCTTACGGGCGGGACTCAGAGTTTACCCGCGGCCCAATGACGACCCTCTGGCGTTGCCACGCCAGCTGTGGAGTATTCAAGGGACAGAGGTAGACCTCGATTGCTGGCCAGGCTTCAAACAGTTGTTACGCTGCAAACAGCTGTTATATGTGTTGCACACAGTAAATACAGACACTGCTGCAATACGAACACAGCAAACTATCTCCTTTCGCTAGGGCTGCGAGTAAACTAGAATTCGCCGTCGAACAGAAATCACAGCCGATTGACGTAGGAACAACTGAGAAGGCAACTTCCAAACGACAACCAGTCTAGTATAAAATAGCCGCTTTCCTGCAAACGCATTTGGCCGCTTAATAGCTTTTTAAGCGTTAACATTTGATCCGCTATGCATTTAATTATTTAGATATTACAGCAGGTTTCAATCTATCTGGTCGTTGCGACTCACCTCAGGCAGCGGACGTCTTCGATGACCCTTACCGTCTGCTGTCTGCGTTAGACGAAAGAAGCATTAAACACACTGCGGCTGAGGGTGTTGCAGGGTTGCCTGTTTGTTTAAGTCTGTATTATATATTGTGGTAAGATTTGTTATCGTGTGTATTTGTGTGAATTAAGTTCGCGAACTAACAGGTAAATTAAATTGTAATCATTAATTTAGGATGTTTAAGGTATTTATAGAGATATGGGTTACGGGGAGAAATCCATTCTTGCATATTCTCAGGGTATGCAAAAGTGGTGCCAAAGTGTTGTATCTAGGTTTTGAAGACCAGAATCAATATTTCCTCTTAGGCTAAGCTGCCTTAGGGTATCAACAGCTGAAAAAATGTCATACCAAAACGTCTTAGTGAGTTAGATTAGATTTGTTTTTTAGGAGCATGTATTGTAGTAACTAGTATTATGGCTGTGTTGTTGCAATTAGTGATTTGTTCTGCTATTTTACTTAAAAATTGCACAAGTAGTCTATGTGCATTTTCTGCTACAACACTTTTTTAATGGGTGGTTTTGGGAGTGCACGACGCACATGCGTGAGTTGCTGACAGCTCCCAATGCGGGACTTACAAACCTACTAAATTCCGGATTCTTCACACACCCCTTAGGCTCGGAATGGCATGGCATTCGTTAAATCACACATAAAAAAAGAGTATTTATTGCCTTACTATTTTGGCCAAATCATTCTGAATATACCCCACAAATCCAAGGTGTTTACTCAGTGCGCTTAAAACAATTGATTTTATACATAACTAAGTATATGATAAAGTGCTAAAACAATGACCTTATTCAAAAAAAAAATATCTAGAATTGAAAAATTGTCTCCAGTAGAGCACTAAAGAGAAGTTCATTGGCTATGGTTCATGCAGTATGTAAAGTGCGTGCACGTCTTCACATTGTGCAAGGCCAAAAACAGGGTTACAAATACGACCGACAGCGGTTACTTGAGCGCTTTAATAGTTGCCGTCAAAAATTACTCTGTACATTACTGTACGTCGCAGTAGTCCAATTAGTGGATCAATGTATCCACATTGTTTGTCACACAGTTGATAAAGTTCCAAACACGACCTTAGAGTGGGATGAAAACTAGGTATCTGCACCGTTGTTTTTGTGGAAAAGCTCACTTGGAGGTAGAGCCCAATAGATCGACCGCATGCGTGGACTCAGGCTCATCCTTTATTTGCCTATTGATGCACCAGAGAACGTCATTCACTCAATATTCAGATATAAGCGCCTTCGAAGACTTCGAAGACGAATATTACCCTAGAAAATATTGTGATGATTTATTAATCATTTACAATACGTTTGCACACTCGGCAGTGCTCGCCTTAATAAAAATGGTGGTAAAAAGGTGTCACGTGAGGTTAAGAGTCAGTTGTCCGTGTCCTTGCTTGATGGTAGCCCCCGCTCTTATGGACACGGTGCGAGCGATATATCCTCAAGGTTCCTTGCAAAGTTAAAACGGTGAGATTTATAAGATTCCTCTTCGTGACGCCGAGCCCCAAGAGCGTCCTCGCAGATTCGGAGTCCCATACACCACTCATAGAGATAGTGATGGATCCGAATCTGCGAGGTTTTTGCGGGTAGGGGAGCGCCGCTCTTAGGAACTCGACGTCATATTTGGCGATCTTGTCTTGCCGTGCTTTTGCCAGGTCCCGGTTCGGGCCGCAAACCTCGGCATCTAAAACCCAGACCTCGGTAGGTGTTGTTATTACGAGGTCAGGGCTTTAGACCCGGTGCGCCCGGTCGACGGAATACTCGCTCACGAACCACCTCATGACCCCTTTCGCGGAGAAGACGCGCCACGCGATCACAGACGTCGTCATATCTCTTTATGGTTTGTTTGTGTGTTATATCGCACATCTGAGCGACATGAGCCAACGTCTCAGGCGCCTGACACCCGTGCCTACAACGTTTGTTGTAGCCCGGGCGTCCCCTGGCCAATCTGGCACGCGTTGGTAGTGCGTTGATCCTGAGCTTTAGTAGGTTTAAATACTCCTTACCAGATAGGTAGGGCATACCTTTAATCCAGTAATGTACAAAGGGCGTTTCGTGTGCTTTTTTAAAATGTGCCCCATCGAACGTGTTGTGTAGTTGTTGAGACCAGTAATCGGTCTCTTGTGTAGCGGTCTCAATGGAGGTTCCCAAGCGCTCGCAAAGAAGTCTTGTTTTCGCAAGATCTTTTTTAAAGTGCTCGGTGGTTAGCATCCATTGGACCCCAAGGTGCGTGGAGTGTTGTAGTGCTGTCAGGCGGGAGAGGCGGATTCTGGGAATGAATGTTTGGAGGCAGGGGATGTCCAGACCGCCGTGTGCTGTGTGCGTGTACAGGTAGACGTTCGGCACCGAGTTTTCGAGCTTAAGCCATTTCGACTTAACAACTTTTCTGATCTCTTTATCTAGGTCACTAAGGAGAGCGTAAGATGGTCTGGGACCGGAGACCAGTTTACATAGGAGACGGGGAATGAGGAAGTCTTTCAAAAATATGAGTCTTTGGTGGGGTTTAAGGGGAGCTATCGTGAGTCTGTTGAGTAAGTTAAGGAGTATATCCTTGGTGGAGTCAACTCTGCCATTGCTGTCAAAGTCGACTCCAAGATATCTCCATCGATCGCTCATACCTTTAGCTGGCAACTGCCGATCTCCAACGTTAAATTCTGATACGGTATTGATAAACCCTTTACCTTCCTTCCTATTAAATAGGTGGGAGATAGTAAAGCTTTTATTCGTATTAATTTCAAGGCCTCGGGATTTTAAAAGTGGGTCCGCAATATTAAGGAGCCGTTGGAGAGTGGATTTGGTGGAGGCTAGGAGGATGAGATCATCCGCAAAGGCTAAGCCCATAAGGCGGAAGTCATCAGTAAGTTGGTACCCGATATTAGTTTTGTCTAATTTTGAAAGAATGTCGTCGAAAACTAGATTAAATAAGAGGGGGGCAGAGGATCTCTCTGCCTAACACCCCCTAGTTGGCCGAAATGTGCGACATTCTTGTCCGAATTCTATGAGAGTTTAAGATGAGAGGTACAAGCGTTCGATATAATTAATGAATACCTCCGGGTATCCGCAAGTCCGGAGTGACCACAGGACGGAGTCCTGACTCACCATGTCGAACGACTTACGGAGGTCGATTGAGGCGAATCTGAGCGCACGTCCTGCAGACTTGGCATCGTTAAGAATACCATCCAGAACCGCAAGATTCTCGAAGGTACTATTATAGGGGAGAAACGCTCGCTGGATTGGGAGAAGCTTAATATATTTCTGGAGGCGTCTAGAGAGAATTTTGTTAAGCGTTCGTTGTAAGCATGAACTAATAGATAGGGGTCGCAGATCGCTTGGGGATGTGGCATTGTTAATTTTAGGGATGAACGCTAAGCGAGCAGTTTCATGGGCTGAAGCAATATCGCTAATTAATAGTATGTTAAGAATACAACAGACTACTTCTAACGGGAGTTTACGGAGGGACGAAAGACAAATCCCGTCCAAGCCTAGTGCTTTAGAAGGTCCGCGGAGAGCTACGTGGGTTTCCTTTAGGGAGATAGGGAGGGAAACCTCAAAGAGATCAGAGTTGGGAGTGTATGCGGGGCAAGGGAGTGGTTCAGGGGGTGGTTGTGTCATTGTGTTGGCCCAGTGTTCTACAACTTCGGTGGCGTGCATGTTATGTATGGTGTGTTTGCCGTCCAGCACCTCATGAGCGCATTTGGATCGGTTTTGGCTAAAAAGTTTTTGAGTGGTTGCGTAGTCTTGACGTCGCTGTTGCCTTTTAGATACTCGCGCTTCAGTGGAAGGTGTTTCTCTAAAGGCACGACGTCGGACAGTGTGTGTAAAATGTTTGTTCAGAAATTCGTTTAAGGCGATAGTGTGGTCCTCACCTGAGCAAATTATATTTGACAGATGAGTAAGGTCTGTTGAAATTATGTTGCGTTTGGGAAATGTGTTTGTGAGGGCTTGTATTTTAGATATAATGATATCTTTTTGGGATGGATTATAGGGGCCATCTGATTCAGAGTATCGAGGCCGACTACGCTCAGGAAGCTCAGATCCGTCAAGGTTGGAATCCAGGAGAGACCTCTTTTTAAGGAGGTCCTCTACCAGATCCTTATGCGCCTGAGAATTACGTTGGCCTCTAATCGCCCCAGGTGTGCGTGAGTTAAAATTAGTAGCTAAAAGGTGGTCAATTTCTCTAGGAGTTTCGTTATTATTATCTAATATAAAATCTGCTTCTAATGTTGCTAAAAGTTCACGGTCTTGTGGGTTCCATCTGGCCTTCTTAGAGGGGGGGGCTAAAATGTTCTCATTATATTCGTCCGGATGGGCACGACGACGGTGTAAATTAAGACCTGATTTAGAATTAAAAACCTTTAAGCAAGTACTAGATGGACATTTACAATTTGGCTGGGAGACGCGTGAAGTACTAGGGGGGTTAAAATTATTATTAGAAGCAGCAGTGTCATTTTGTGAGGAACTTAAAATCAAATTATTAGTCTGTGATCGGTTAGGAGTTTGGGAGGTGGCACGAACTTCTCGTTGATTGTGAGTCAATCTAATGTGGCTCGCGAGGCCCGCGCCAGATTTGCATACTCGCCCGCAAGTCTGGCAGCTGAGTCTTCCGGCGGTGTTGCTGCCGTCACGTGATGCCATCGTTGTCTTGGTCCACAGCGGTGGTAAGATTTCTTTAAAAGTTTTGTACGCGAACGATGGCGCGAATTTACGCAGATGTTGTTGTTAAAATCGCTAAAATGAAGCGGTCTTTAGACCATCATTCTGTTTGTCTCTACCCAGGGAGCACTATGTCATATTTCGTCACGTACTGTATTTATGCAAAATAGCGTCAAAATTAGATGTTAAAAATTGCACATTAATATGTACAATAGTAGTGTCGGTTTAAGATATATATTTGTGGTAATTAGATGGAAGACTAGCATCAGACAGATTAATTGCTGTCTCTTCGATTCAGTGGAATTGAAGCATCTATTACAAATATATAGTAGGTATGTAGGTAGTCAATTAAAATATAGTGGTTTAAAAACACGATATGGCTGCCCAATATATCGTTGCTTATTGTATTCTCTACGCAGTGTTCGATTTTAGAGTTCAAAAAAAAGCGTATCGATACACCACTATATGTATGCACTGTCTGGGTTTTGTAGCCAGTGTATACACTTTACCTATATAGAAGTTAAAATTAGTGAAATATAATTAGGGCCGCTATATTTCACTAAAACAACTATATAGGTAGACTCACCTTACCTAAATCTAAAAACCGGCACAATCACTTCCACTTAAAAACGCTAAAATGCACATCAGACAGGCCTTTGCAATGGTGAACGCACTGCTAACCTATCTAACACAGTGACGCGGCGAATTATAACGATTTTGCATCTTTTAAATGCAAAATGGAACTGTTTGACGGTGTTGGATGTCACAGTTCGGTCACACTGGTGGCCACGATGGTCTGTGGCAAAACTCCCGTTAAAAAGCCAGATATAACTTGCGATCTAGGCAATTTAAGCGGGAGCTCGCACCAGTGCGACCGTCCGGCTCAACAGCTGAGTAGAGACTATTATATATTATAGGACTGGTGCAAAACAAATATTTTAGACTGTCTGTAAATAAGCATTGTTTGTGCACCGTTACGCGGCCTAAACCAAGGTAAATTATTTGAATCACCGCAGGTCATGTCAGCCCAGCAATCCGCATATCGATGGAATCTAGGATAAGGTACGACCTGGGAGAATTCTGAAACTTTACGTTTAAAACGACAAAAACGTTTCGCGTAGTGAATAGCGAGTTACGAATAGAATATGTTAGGTCTTTCCGTAAAGTCTTACACGACCGTCATGCAGCACGACTCGCCACTAAATCTGCTCTATAGACATCTCGTAATTTGCCATAGGACGAAAGGAGGCGCGGTTCATTCTGTCTCAGTTATGTGTGGCAACAAATTGTCGATGACCGGTTTTATTTGGTCGCGAGACTCATCACATGTCATAATATGACTTGGGTACATTTTTAAGGCTCAAGTCGCCGAGCTCTTTTTGCTTCCGTTGACTCGTTTAGAAACTCGTCTGAGATGTTCGCCCACCTCATATCTAGCATTCAATCCCATTTAAGGCCGCCAGTCGACAATCTCTGCCTCTACCATTTTGGACAGCATATCGTCTGGATTGCCTACAACGTCGCATTTACGTACGTTTTGTGAACATTTCGAGACACTAACGTCTCTTATTTTTCTTTCTTCTACTTTGCTATGAACCTCATTTTAAGTATTTTGTCGAGTATATCGTAAATACATTGTTCAGCTTCTCGTTTTATTTAAAACAGTGAAGATAAACAGGCAAAACGCCTAAAGCTGCTATGCAAAGCAATCGCTCACTGCTTTGTAAACTAACTTTGCACAGGTACCACCAAGATATATGTCTGAAGGGCTACTGCTTCCATATTGTTAATTGTGCTTGTAAGTATTGTCGACCGATAATATAGATAGGTACCATCTCTGCAACTGCCCAGAACTGAACACATCCTTGACGACAACGGCTGTGAGAGAAATGCTCTATATATATAAGTGTCCAAATATAGTCCATTTTCTGCCAGCCATGTGATGAGTAATTAAATTAAGAGAGAGAAGATGACAATGCGTTCCTAAATCTGACCTAATAGATACACGTAGTTATATAAAAAAAAAACGTATATAAACATGTTCTTACTAACCTTGTGTCTGCAATACTGTTTAGTGGCAATAAATTGCTTTTTCATAATGAAATCATATTAGTTTAACTACTATTTTGATTATTCTGATTATACTGACTTAAGCGTCTCAAGAGACAGTCCTAGGTGCTCTAACAAAAGGTTCACTTTAATTGAGTTTATTTGCGAAGAAGCAAGCTAAAAGGTGTCAATGCCCAGATCTGGTTCGCACATGAAAAAAAATATAAAAGCCCCGACTACCTTCGAGGCTTGGCCCCACTCAGCTTGAACCAGGTTGGAGAACCATATTGTGGGCCAGAGTCCTGCTCTTGGAGTATCCTATTCACTTTAAATCCTAATAGTCCCTACTTTTATTCTATGCGAATGACATGTTCATTGCAATGTTCACGCACTGCCATATGGATATATATATATATATATATATATATATATATATATATATATATATATGTATATTAAGATGCAAAAAATGCCCTAGAAAAATGACATGCTAATAACAGTTCTTTGAGAACGTACAAATAGGTACATATTGCCACGAACAAGTTAAATGGAACTGTCCTGTTAACCAAACGGAACATCAGGGGTTGTACAACGTACGGATGTTGTAATCCTTCTAATTTTCCCTTCACTACGTTGCTCCCTCTTCATCTTTACGTTTTGCGCCTGCTTCTATTTCCGCTCAATTACAGACAAGCAAGCTACTACGCTACGCTATTTACAATATGAACAACGTTTGCTTTTAGTCGATGCGTTTGTAGGATACATGAGGCAACGCCAACGAGTATACCAGCACCTCACACACAATGCAAATGATAATGAAGATCTGCGTGTTGCTCTAAAAAAATTATATATATACATACATACATACATACAAAGAGGCAACAAGTTGACATAGGTCGTTAACAAGTAGAACAAAAGCAGTCTGACAAGAACACAGAGCTTTATATGTAGTCAACGGACAAGCTTGTTTAATGGCGTGCTGAGTAAGGTTGACGAGCACAGATTTGTCGATCGGTGTACATACAACAGCCGCCATTCCCGCACCCCCGGGTTGCTTATACTTTGATGTTGACGAAGCGAAGTCAACGAAGAAGATGTGATGCCTTCAAAGACACTCTTCTCAGAGGCGGCTGAGCTCTTTGATAAAAAAAAAGAAACAGATAAAATGATAAACATGAGATGAAAGGTTACATCCAGTCAACAATATCGGATATGCCGCGTTCGCATCGCGCATTTCGTGTCACCACCGAACTGCATGGGGATGTTATAGTCGCTGTCGTTGCTGTTGTTGCAGTTGCCGTGCACCGTGCGCTTGAATTCAGCGGCGAGAGGAGGTTAATACGACAGACTCTAAAAGCTCGCGGGTACTTGGAGTGGGTTGCCAGGCACAGTTTTTGGACGCCTTTGTCCCAACTATATATCCATGCTTCTCTTGGCTATGCTCAAGCAGCCTCTTACAGTGTGCCCGCTCACAAACGCACGCATATATCCATTAAATTGTTCAGAAGATGTCTATTTCTATGCACTCGCTTAATCACTATATATATATATACACGTGTAAAGCTTCTAGATCTGACATGTATGCTCCAAGACGCTAAGCATTGCTGAGATGTTTCGCGCAGCATCTTTGAAATAACACGTGGTGAATGCAAATATGCTGCGTCTTATTGTACTTAATTCGACGCCAAATTTACTTACGCTGCAATTGCGTAGTAGAAGGAAAAATTGTGTCCGCCTACACCATTTTGCGTGTCAAAAAATTGAATTCTTATTTATGTGGATGCTTAATTTTTTTTATGTGTGATAGACAAGCAACGGCGGATAGCGACTTGACACACAGTGTCTGTGCATATATAGTCGCTGTTCCGGCTCAGTCCTTTGCGCCACTATGAGATGTAAAGCTCTTTGTGTTTGTTTCGAAACAGTCCTCAGGCGGAAAAATGCTTAAATGGCCTTGCCTGGAAATCGCTCCGTTTATACTCAAACTTTCTTTACGTTTCATCACAACGTCCTCTGCAAAATACATCAAACAAACATCATCTACGTTTAGTGGTCGCCAACTTTACTGAGCATTGTCGTACAGATGCATGCTTACTGGATTTGTGTTGTCTATTTAGCGACACTTCAGTTAATACTGTCATCACGAACATCCTAAACGTAACACTAACTAGCTTAGGTTACTAACAGTCACATAAGCAATATCGTACAGGACGACAAATACACCTAGGGTGAAATCTAAATCAAAGGGCAATCAAAGAGGCCCTTTGTCGGCCATTTCCCCCTATTGTGCTTTTAAAAGAATGGAATCTACGTTTCTCCTGTGTCTATTTGCGATTCCCGACTGGTCTCATATCTGTACGTTTGGAGCTTATGACAGGTGACCGGCCAACATTCAAGTCACGCATGCTATGCACGTTCTCGTTTCCGAGAGGTGGCTTGGTCGATACGTGAGGCCTGCCCTCTCAGGCCCATGCGCGTTGTTTAAGCGCGTGTTGATAACGTGAGTCCAGGGCTACGGCGTCGCATAAAGAGCGAAACAGCAATGATAGCCGGGTTTACATAGAGAAAACAATATCGCAAATGGGAAGTTCTTGTTATATATTATATCGGATACGTGGCCGAGAAATACATAGGCCGTATGACATATTATATGTATATATATTTACATACTTTCTTAGCATTTTGGAATGGACAATTGTCTCCGCGCGAACGTGTGGTCACGGGTTCTCTAACCCAGGGTTGGCCCAGCATATATATATACGAGGACATACCGGCAAATTATAATACTTTAAATATGAAAAAATGAACCGAAATCATCAAGGTATTTCGGTTTGCTCTGCATAGAAGCGCCATTCATCAGCTACACATAAGCCAGATTTCGAGCCAGTAGGTTGCGTTTACTGTTTGAGTTTGGTTCAATTATATGAAGAAAACAAGGTTCGGTCATTTCTAAGCAAATAAATTAGGGAGCAACGAATCTGCATCATTTTATGTGTGAAAAACAAAGTGGTGAAAATAAAGTAAAGAAGTTATGTAGTTTTTAGGAACTGCTTATGGCCATTAAGCAGTATTCCAAACCACTGTGTATACGTGGTACCGTCGATCTCGCGACGGACGTACTGGGACAAAAGATAACGACAATTTGGGATGGCCTTCGACGTCGATAACAGATGAAAACATCTTTTTTCGATTACAAGGGCACAACCTTTTACTATATGTCTTTGATTTTTTATATGTCTTTGATTTTTTATCCACCCCCGCATATTAATGATTTATTAGGTACTTGACAAATATACTTAACTACACATGCCACCCGGCACTAGCCGTAACCGGCTTGTCTATCTGTTGGCTTCGACATCCATCCTTGTGGAGGATCTCAGAACGACTTATACTTTACCGAAAACGGAAGTCTTCGAAAATCATCTCGCTAAATGGGAATATATATGGTAATATAGATATGTTTGCGGATGTTAAGTGGCATTTTTATCAGACTAGAGCAATGTCCACAAAGTACTGGAAGAGTCCATGCTGTAAAAAGAGGTACTTTGTTACCGGGTCTATGTACATAGTGTGTTCAAAACGTATCGCGACTTTTGTGTTTTTTCAAAAATCATTCATTTATTCATGAATATCTATTTTGTCCCCTTCAAAGTAATCCCCATGAGATATTATACACTTGTGCCAACGGTTTTTCCAATCTTCGAAGCACTTCAAAAAAACATTTTTTTTAACCTTGTTCAGCTCCTCCTTCGATGCCGTCTTTATCTCGTCAAGCGTAGCGTAACGTCGTCCTTCCATGGGCCTCTTCAGTTTAGGGAACAAGAAAAAGTCACAGGGGGCCAGATCTGGGGAATACGGTGGCTGCGGCATCATTAGTGTGTTGTTTTTGGCCAAAAACTCGCGCACAAGCAACGATGTGTGAGCAGGGGCGTTATCGTGGTGCAAAAGCCAATTTTTGTTTTTCCACAAATCCGGGCGTTTCTGGCGGATTGCTTCGCGCAAATTGCGCATAACTTGCAGGTAATATTCCTTATTGACCGTTCTACCCTGCGGCAAGAACTCATGATGCACCACGCCCCTGCAATCGAAGAAAACTGTCAGCAAAACTTTCACATTCGACCGAACTTGGCGCGCTTTTTTCGGTCTTGGTTCGTGCGGCAGCTTCCATTGAGATGATTGAGCTTTGGTTTCCACGTCATAACCATAAACCCACGATTCGTCACCAGTTATGACCCTCTGGAGCAAATTTGGGTCGTCGCGGACAGAGTCCAACATCTTATTAGCAATGTTCATGCGATGCTGTTTTTGGTCGCAATTGAGCAATTTTGGTACGAATTTCGCGGCGACCCGTCTCATGCCCAAATCATTGATAAAAATCGAATGGCACGAGCCAATCGATATGTTTAGGTCCTCAGCAACTTCTCTAACGGTGATTCGACGATTGGCCAATACCATTTTCTCCACTTCATTAATTTTTTCGTCTGTTGTTGAAGTGCTCAGGCGTCCGGCACGCTCTTCGTCGTTCACATCTTCTCGGCCTTCTGAGAACATTTTGTACCACCGATAAACGTTGCTTCGGTCCAAGGTAGCTTCTCTGTATGCCACAGTCAACATTCGGAATGCATCCGCGCACTTAATTTCGTTTTTCACACAAAATTTGATACAGGTTCTTTGATCCATTTTTTTGAATAGGTAAAAATCGAAGACGATCCAAAACACGTGCAAGCAAAGCAGCTGTCAACAATTAAGTGAACATTCAAAATGGCCGAGCTTGTCGGCATAAGTGAGAGACATGAGTACCAACATAACGTCACAAAAAATCGAAATTCGAATATACGTAACCCCATGAAAATTCAAAAGTCGCGATACGTTTTGAACACACCTCGTATTTCATATGGAGATATGTATACACATTGGGTTGCATGAAACACCGACCGAGTGCGAATGCAAGGTATGCGGAAAATCGTGTGATCTGTATCACCTTCAACAGTGTGCAAGAGCGATATTGCTGACGAAAGTGGTGTAACACGTGTATAAACCAAATACTGGTTCCTAAACAATATATATATATATATATATATATATATATATATATATATATATATATATATATATATATATATATACATACATATATATGTATATATATAGTTTATTTTAATACAATCTGTGCCACACACAGTACTCCTAGCAGAAATATTTGCCATGTTCGCCGGTTATTAAAGAAAATGTCACACGAACGGTTATACCTGAAAGCATACAAGATTGTGCGTAAAAAAATGCGCTTCACTCAGTCGCCCCTACTAGTAGAGGTAGCCCGACCGATAACTGGGCTTTTCCCGCCAATACCCTGGTCGGGGCGGTTTGAGTTCAGACCTTACTTTCGAGTCAATTCCAATTCGAGAGATTAGAAGTTTGTGGTCGAACGCATACGGCCAAGAAAAGCACCAGACCCACATGCGACCCCCTCCCCCCACGTTCGTAGGAAACCGGCACGCTTACCCTTACACCGAAACTCGATAAACCTCAAGGATATCGCTCGGCATACCGCCCTATAAGTATGCTCTCCTATGAATCTAAAGCAGCTGAGCACATTACCATTAGACGAGAAGTAACGGAAGTTAAACACAAGAAGGCTCTGACCGAAAGCTAGCATGTTTTCTAATCCGACACTTTACACAATTGGCTATTAGCAAAGTTCTAAACATAGCTGAAACACAAAAAATGCACCGAGAGTAAACCGTTTGCATTGTCTGGCCATCCTCCTAAACGTCAAAACGCATTTAATTAGGGTCTATGAGATGCCATAGACAAAGCACGTGTAAACAAAGGCGTGTCCCCTACTAACGGCGCACCCTAGCGTCGTGCCTAAGTGACCCACGTGGTACTCTAGCGTGGACTATGCAGTGACTTGGGGTTCCCCAAAAGTCCGTACTGGAACCAACCTGTTGAATATTACTTACGATAGAGTATTTAAACTCCCATATCGTCCAGGAGTCTATTACGTCGACCGCGCAGACGATCTAGCACTGATCGTTACCTCCAGTGACGAATATCTGCTCGAAAGTAGCAGCCAACGTAGCCCTGGGGGATATCTGACAATGGCTCCATATATGTACTTGGTCTCAAATTAGCTCTAAAAGTAGAAGCAATTCTTTTAAACGACCTAAAGCGCCCCCACATAATTTAAATTTACACCTGGAAGGGCACCCTGTACCACCCACGCCCATGATAAAATACCTGGGCATGGGTATTTCAGGTCAGCAGCTATGCTCAGGTGCTCTGCACCGTCGGACAAAACTTGTACTTGTGAACGGATCATGATCTATGATCGTAAAAATACCGGTTCAAGTCAACAGCAAGGGCTCGAATTTACCTGACATACGTTTCTTACATGGAATTGATTATGGGCCAAACTGCAATGGACAAATCCTCTTATTTTTAGAGTTCCAATCTTCATCAGCACGAAATGTCGGCAGGTCTGTGACAAAATCTGTACTAGATTTTTAATCAAATGGATAATCGAATTCGTTGAAGACGGTGTAAAGAATAGATCGTTCCGTTGCGACTGATTCTGCTATTAAAATCGGCTATACTGAGAGACTGAATAGTGTATGTGCTTCAAGTTGCGAATGGAATTCCGACCGGAGATTTCGAGTTAATTTTTCTCAAGAATCAGACACTTTTGTGAGAGTTTGTAGCTGTGTGGACGTACGTTGATCCGGTGTGGACAGAAGCACAAGTGTATGTGTTTCTGTTATATTCTACTCGCACATTTAAATGTGTACTGTATATTTTTTGCTTTAGTCCAGAAGCGCCCAATAGGCTGCCTTACCCCCAGGACGACCCTCTTTAGAG
Source organism: Dermanyssus gallinae (assembly GCA_003439945.1). Classification (NCBI taxonomy): domain Eukaryota; kingdom Metazoa; phylum Arthropoda; class Arachnida; order Mesostigmata; family Dermanyssidae; genus Dermanyssus; species Dermanyssus gallinae. The sequence continues at coordinate 8,159 of QVRM01007169.1, read as the reverse complement.
ACAGCAAAGAGTTTGTACCCCTCTACTGTGTGCAGCACATAATCAGCAACGTTTCGCTCACCGCAATATCATCGCAACTCGACCCTCTACCCGCAAGGAGGAAATCAGCTAGGGATTCTGTTGTTTGAATGGTTTGAATTGATCCGACTGGTAATTGGGACGGCGATACGCCGGCGAGTGGAAATTGCTTCATTGTTTATTAGTCTTGCTGACAGGCTTGATTACTCGTATTTGTTTGCATATTTCAATCGTGGCTTTGTCTCCATGATGAGGTCACCACATCTGTATGCTATTTAGGGTTACAGGCGTTCGATTCCATTGAGGTATATGATGTAATTTTTTTCACATGAATCTTTTTAGGCAATACATGTGGTGGCCCGTCGGCGCGGACACAACATCTCGCGCTTGTGGCAGTTTATGTGGATGATTGTTCGCAGGCTAGACATTTCATAGATATATGCTTGGTGAGCAGCCTGCTCTTCTCAGTTACGACGCTGTCGTTATCTCAACATTCATTTTCTGTTATCATTGTCCTTGCTTCTGCTGCTTCCAAACAATGTATCACATTTAACTGTGATCACGTTGCCAATAAGTTACCACGGGCTGGCCTTGTCGCCTAATCTAGCCTAATCCTAGTGCAGCTGTTGAAGCCTTTGAATTCGAAATATTTACCATCATAATAATCAAGCATTTCCCCCAGTCGCTGTGCATAATCCCGGACCGCCCTCCAAGATCTGGCGCTTATCTGTTCTCCTACATCCACAGAAAGATCTCGTTATTGTTGGCCGTTTGTACGTTCGTCATAAGATTAACCAACACTTGAAAACACACTGTTTACTACATACTAGGCATTACTACATGCAGGAGCAGGGCACTACTTACGTCTCAGTTCAGAGATTCACCATCGCATACAAGTAAAGCAAAAGGATTCTGGTAGCTTTTGAAAGTATGTCAATAAGAAGGCCGGCCGTTTTTGTAGGACTAATGTTCCGAAGTCTATGACTGCACCTCATATAGTTTCGCTGGTGCCTGTTTCATCCTGGCATAACACAGTGCGACTACTGGCGATTAGACAGTTCCAGGTTCTTCCCGTCCTCGTAGCTTCCTTCACGGACGTACTCTCCTTTGGAGTACCCTCCAAAGTAACTAAACATTGTCTTCTCTACCACGCTTTTGTCCCCGGACCTTGGAGTACCCTCCAAAGTAACTAAACATTATATTGTCTACCACGCTTTTGTCATCGCTCGTATATCTAATAATCTTCGTATCTATACATACTGACATTTTTCCACCCAGTTTCAAGAGGACTAGCGTAATTGATTTTTATAAGGAAAAGGGATATCGCCAAAATGCTATAAGTAATCGGTCAATCAGCTTGACTTCATTTATTGCCAATGCACTTTTTATCCCCTATTTCAGACCTACGGAGTTCTACAAGATCCTGCAAGCGTACTGTGCCCGTAAATGTCAATTTAGATCTACAAATTATTACAAGCAAGGCAACTAATTAACGCTCTTAGGCAAGTCGAATCGTATTGTCATCTCGTATGTAACGATACATACCGAAAATTAAATAACGTATATACTAAAAAGAGGTCCTTTGTTTAAAAATTGTAATATATATCGTTAAGAACGGTGCTTCCCAGCATCTAACACGTTTGCCACTGCATGTAAAATAAGCCATAGTTATTTATGTAATTCGTTATTTAAAAGTATTATTTTGTATATACATTTATAAGCAAATCTTAAAGTGGCTATAGACAGGAATATGTGCCACGCACGTTACCTCAATTGGCAGCTTAAAGATATCGTGCTCTTATGGTTCTTGTCGCTGATTCTGCCGTGTCTATAAGGGGGCCATCAATATATATATATATATATATATATATATATATATATATATATATATATATATATATATATATATATATATATATATATATATAATATATATTTATACAATACTTTCAAGCTTTTTAGGAGTTTAATAACAACTCGTGTAGTAGAGCCAAGGAGGCTGTAGGGAATTACGGTGCCATGAAGCTGAATATCGACCTCAAAACAGGACCAGATTTTTCCAAGGCTGCTTGTCCATGAACTCTATGTACACCAAACGTATTGAGTATGTGCACTTTCTTAATTAACTACATGTGCCACAGCAAGCCTTTTGTATATCGTCAATTGGCAGACGTGCGGTCAATGAGCAAATAAATTGCCAGCTTTAGGAAAGACTCAACAAAGTATGCATTTGACAAAGGACTCCAGAAGAGTACGTTGTTATTTAAAACAATGATGAAAACTCCATCCACAGACATAAAAATAGCATAACACGCCCCAAACTCGGGAGCTACAATGCGGTACGTCAACCTCAGGGCAAGTCAGCTCACTCTGGATGGATTACGACTCCACCACCCCGTGAGTCTCGATCCTTTCTAAGATCATAAAAAAGTCCCCTCATTGCTGATTTCCGCTGAACAAACCGAGAGTTGAATAAACTACGTCTTGGTTATCATTGCTACACTCTGTGTACTCTTATACTTTTGATATTGCTATTTGGAGTTTCTAAACACCAGGTTTTACAATGGATCGAGCACTGAGGTAAATACATAAAATTCGGCCGCAGGCCAGTCATGCTTTCGGGTAGCTTTCTGACACCATATCAGGGCACAGATGGCCGCGGAAGAAAGAAAGCCTTCGAGCAAAGGTTTTGTCCTCCCAGGCTCATCCTGAATGAGATGGTCATAGTCTACGTCTGCAACTTTGACGTAGAACTTGTGATCGCCACTACGTGATCGAAGACGCTCTACTGTTGCGAGATAGATATGGCCACGTGCTTTAAGATTATTGTAGAGCTTCTCAGCAGAGACACTGGAACACACGTTAGAGATGAAAATCCGCCGGGTGCTGATTCGAGCTCTCACTGCACGCAGCGGTTGGAATTCTGTATCATAATGAGTGCTTTGATGCTCGACTTAGGGTCTTATATCACGGTACTTTTTGACTCAACCGTTGTGGGTCGCTCATATATGTCATTCTTGGTCGTCACCTCAGGACGGGAATGTAGTCGCCTATTTTCCTTTTAGCAACACCGTGCTGCATATGTGTTCCAATCGGACCCCGAGAAATGAAACGATTGTTGGAGCGAGCACGAGATTTACTTGCTCACTGAGTCTCAAACTGTATATTCGCTTCGTTACAGACAGCGTATCGACCCCGATTTCTTGAGGACAGACACTAGTGGCGCACACTTCTCACATTTCACTGTGTCTAGTTTAACACGGTCATTAAAGTCGTTCACCGAGAGTTTCGTACAGGAGAGATGATTCCACTCAAGGCACCAAACACACTTGACGCTCGTGTGTTGTGAGCGTATAATTCTCGTATTACAGTTTCGGTAAATAGTGCGCTGGTGCTTGCCTCATATGAATCCATTAGAATCCTCGCATCTCACGCATACCTCTGTCTTACTTGGTGTGTAGGATATTATATTATGCAAATTGTAAGTTTTGTACGGAGCTGCTCAGTTACGTGACAGTTTCGAACGCTGTAACAGACGATATATAGAAAATATTGTGATGATTTATTAATCAATTACAATACATTTGCACACTCGGCAGTGCTCGCCTTAATAAAAATGGTGGTAAAAAGGTGTCACGTGAAGTTAAGAATCAGCTGTACGTGTCCTTGCTTGATGGTAGCCCCCGCTATTATGGACTCAGTGCGAGCGGTATATCCTCATGGTTCCTTGCAACGTTAAGACGGTAAGATCCATAAGATTCCTCTTCGTGACGCCGAGCCCCAAGAGCGTACTCGCAGATTCGGAGTCCCATACACCACTCAATATATATATATATATATATATATATATATATATATAGTGTGATGACAATCAATCTAGTGGGATGACAATCTAAAGAAGATGCTACGTCTACCAGAGCTATTAAAACGTACAGCCAAGGGAACTTTTGGTCGTGTCTGCATAGAACAGACAACCCCCCTTGTCCGATCTCCGTTGACTGCAAAACCGGCGAGAAGGACACGCCTAAGCATACTAGCACATATTGCTATACATTTTTCTGTTTATAATATGGAACGTTTCGGGAATGCTGGATGTACACGTCACGAGCAGCTAGCGTGGGACTACGTCCAACTAGTGTGAAAGCCGATTGAGTTCCTACAGGAACGGTTTACGCTACCCCTGACAGACACGACTCCCCTGACTGTTCGAAGTAATTTAAACGCAGTTGCCATCCAAAGCGATAATGGGGAGAGCAATATTTTTCGTGGGTTGAAGTCCCACAGTTGCAGATGAGCTGCCCGTGATTAACTGCGCGCGAACATAAACGACAAGGTTCGGCGACTCATCACATACCAGAACCGAGTAACAGTTTCAAATATTAAAGCGTTTATATTTTTTAGAGTTGATGTATGCTGTTCTGTTTTAGCATGCAGTAACGTTTTGTTCTGTGCGATGGCAGACGGACCACCAGTCATTATCGATGAGGCGATTCGCGCTGACATCGAACGTTTTACGTTTCTATGTTCTCTAAGTAGTCTATTGTTCTCGTAAAGTATCTCCTAAAATCTGCGGTCGAAAGTTGGAACAAGCTTGGCTTGAGTAGATGCAGCCGATCTTACTTAAAACGGTAAACGACTTTTGCATCGGGCACCGGAAAGCTGAACATAAATCCCGTAGAGCTCATTCAGTTTCTGCTCCACCGTTGCCACCAGTAAATTTATTCCACAGGCAAGATTCTGGTTGAGCTGTTTGTTACAGCGTCCTCGCGAGCCGCTAATTTGTGACAATTGACAGATGTGGATTTTTTGGATGTGTCGAGGAGGTGTTCGGCAAAGTACATCTGTTAGTCTGCAGCGATTTCTAACAGTATCTACTAGCTCAAATGGCACCATATTAAGCTCCGACAGACTCTCACTTGTGACGAGAAGTTAGGGCACGGGCATTCAAAGTAATGCCAAAGTAATACCGAGCCTCACACTAGTCACGCAGGCTGCTAGTGGCGCATCATGCATTCCCGAAACCTCCCAGAACCAAAAAAAAAGGGCACGGGCTACAAGACCGCTTGGCTGGAAGAGGATCACAGGGCGAAAAGGTTAGTTGTCAGCCCGGCACAATACGTTTACTTTCACCACGAATCGCCAAAGCACTCTTCGCACTAGCCGAAATTTGCGAGGAGTCCTGATAACGCCAGCAGATAGACTTCAGCAGTCGAGCCCGGTAGCGTGGTGGGGGCATTAGCCTGCGCCTCGCGACCGGAGGAGACACATAAGTACGCGGGTTCGAGCCCCACCGTTGCACGTTTGTATTTATAGGGGTCCGTCCATGAAGCAATGCGAAGAGCAGTCCCATGGACGTTCAATCTTGGCTGAGAGTCGGTCCGAAAAGTGTAGATAGACTTTAGCAGCCGAAAGTCGACTATGGGAGCTTGCAATGTGGCGACAGTTTGGAAACGAGGGAGTCGTTGATACTCAAGTGGCAAGATACAATACAAAAAAAGATACGACTGTGCATTTCTACAAGAGAAGTCTTGATATTTCATTACAAGATTGCTAAACTAATTTTAGTCACACGATAACAGAAGAGGGTTTCTGTTAGCGGGGGGATGAATATTGTACTTTCGTAGGGCTAAAGAAGGCTTCTCGTAGAAGTGTTTAAACTTTTTTTGACGAAGGTGGAGCGGTAATGGAAGTTCCACAAAACACTGGCTGTAAGAAGAATATGTGATTAGGTCATCTCACAGGAAATGGAGGCAGTATGCTAGCGGTTAGATACCGATTAAGAACGGCGGTAAATCTAATAGTGTCTTTAGTCCAACAATCTAGGAACAAGGTTACATTTAAAAAAAGGTACGAGTATTAAAGATAGAGAAAGGCGTCTGCTACAATTCTCTATGTGTAAATAAATATATATATATATATATATATATATATATAGCAGGCGCTCATCGCACTTGCCAGGCTTCTAAAATTGTAATACTGGTCGACCCAAAATTGACTACATTGCCATGCAGCTCTCGTCGCAATCGCCAGCTACAATTGTCAAATCCAGCTAGAAAGGCATGAGGCAAGAAAACTGCGTCGTTCACAATCATGCGTTTTGGCCGCCCTCTGGCCGCCCGATCTCTCGTACACGTTTATCGTATGCAATTTTTCTATCGTATACGCAAATTCCTCATGAAGCTCGACGAGCTGATGAAAAACGTGTCATCCATAGACGACGGCGACGACGACCATCTTGTAGCGTTATCGTTCTCAGCGACTAGCCGGCACCTCCCCCGAATGCGCCTGGGGTACGTTCGGACCGGAGTTTTGGCGTCTTCGGCTCGGTGGCCTTCTCACCCGCCAGCCGCGGGTGCAGTGCTCTCGCGTGCCTGCGCTCGTGCGCGATAAAAACTTTTCTGTACAGCCACTGCGGGCGCATCCCAGCTGTTGGCCGGGAAAGACGTCTCCGTGGGTCGACGCGCGAGGCATTCTCCATCTAAGTCGGGAACTCGAAGAAACACGGGGTTGTAGCGCGCGCGCCACACATTTGTCTACCGAGGAACGCTTTTGGCAATGACTACAACAACTTCCACAACGAAGTTTTCCACATTTCTAGAGTTGTACAGAATACAGGAAGAGAGTAGAGAGGGACGGCTGTATGTATGTTTGTATGGCAAATGCGTATGAGGGAGAGGCGTAACTAAACTGTGGTGCGTCGTTACTTTGACAGAACGGATTGCAGTGCTGCCCAAATCTACTTCCTGCAGCACCGCCGCGAGAAATGCGTTTCTCAGATAAAAGTAAACATTTCTGCCAGCATATGGTCGGGCGTGTTTGTCGACGAGCTATCACAGGAAACATGTTACGGCTGGCCGACGAGTTGCGGACTCGGTTCTGGAAGGACACGTACTCGAAGAGTCCCTTTCTAAGGCTTGTCTGTTTTAATTGGTGTAAATGATAAAAAACACATTATAAGAAATAACTATAAGAAAGAGTAGTCCTGGGCAGGCAGATCATATCAATTATTTATTATTACAACATCTTTCAACATTTTAATACGGCATTTCATATTACAAGTACATTATGTTACACTTGTTCATTTTGTCTCGAAACGGCATTTGTTAATCTTGAACAACTTGAGTCCGATGGCATAGTAAAACGTATCACTTCTCGAAAAGTGGTTTCATTACTTGTCCAACATTAACGGTCTCCTATAGAACGCTTCTGGCAGTTATTTCGTCCTCTGCTAAAAAATCTACGAAAATGTCGCAGTGAAACCGTAGGCGGAAGTTAATAACGGTTAACCAGATTTTCGATGAAGTTAAAAACTATTTACCAGATATCGTCCTTGACATACATAAATTAGCTGTTCCGTGCGCCTCTAGGCAGGCCCAAAACTTTCTTAAGGAGCGCTGCCTTCGCCGTGTCGAGAGCGTTAAGCTGCTGAGCGGATAGGTTTTTCCAAATTAGTGTGATACCATACAATGTCACCGAGGCGACTTTTAGGTTGAACAGTCTTAGAGCTGTCTCTACTAAGAGCTTTGGTAGCACCGGTATTGAGGTAATCGCCGCTTCCTGTGCTCTGGTCCCTTCCCTAGGTAGCCTGACTGACCCGATCTTAAAATATTCGCGATGAGCACTTTCTAGTCTATTTTCATATAGGAGCAAATTGGGTTGTAGCCATATAGTCCGTGTAGTATATACTTATATACCGGATGTCTTGTGGGCTCAACCCCCAATGTGACACGACCATGCCCAATGGTGCAATTTTAGCCGCTATTGTATACAGTGAAGATATATATTATATATATATATATATATATATATATATATATATATATATATTTGTGTTTTACTACCTGGCAAAGGTGAATAAATGTTTGAATTGAATTGGTATTGAGGTAATGGCACTATGCAGCTATTAACTCGCTGAGACATGCGAGCCAAGAACGATGTGCAGTTTGGTTTTAGCTTAAGCCCAGAAAAGATAACTATGAGACGAACTGTACAGCAGCACGGCTTGAGCTGAGCCTATCACTCCCCCTCCCCCCCCAGCGCGTCCTCCATGATCTTTTTGTCTCCAGCGTCCTCCAAGATCTCTTTGAACACTCTACTAAATACCACAAATCCTCGGCATAGAGGATTATGAAAACCTAAGG
>QVRM01007168.1:0-40420 GCA_003439945.1 Dermanyssus gallinae | reverse complement strand
ATGATGATGATGATGATGATAATGATATCATCGTGATGATGATAATGATGTGGTGATTATGATGATGATGATGATGATGATGATGATGATGATGAACAGCAGCAACAACAGTGACGACGACGACGACCACCCTTCTTCCTTCCTTTCAGTCCCCGTCGACGGTCGCTTCCCCCCGACCCCCGTTCCTGCTTCCTCCCTGCCTGAATGTCTGCCTGTCTGCCTGCCTCCCTCTGTCCCGGCCGCCTGCGCCTTTAGCGGGCGCTGACCGAAACAGCAGCAGCAGCAGCGCCACCGCCGCCGCTGTTACTGCTGCTACAGCCGTCCGGCCCTCTCAACAGCAGTAGCAGCAGCAGCAACAATGGACCAGCTAGCTAACGTGTATATATATATATATATAATACGTATATGAATGTTGTATGAGCGAGCGAGCCAACCAGCCACCACCACTACTACTACTACTGCAACTACTTCTAATACCATCATGACGACGACGACGATCCAAGCCAACCACCAGCCAGCGAGGCAAGCAGCCAGCCAGAAGGGAAGAGCGGTTCATAACAGACGGACGGACAGACGGAGAGACGGGCGGCGGGGGAACAGGCAGAGCGCCCGCAGGGCGAAAAGGGGAGAAAAGTAGCAGGGGCAGGGGAAGGGGAGGAGAGGGGACGACGACGACAACAACAACAACGGCAACAACAACAACGGCAACAACAACAACAACACAACGGCAACAACAACAACAACAACAACAACAACAACAACAACAACAACAACGACGACGATATAGGCAAGAAGCGATGGGCCCGCTCGCTGTTCACCCACCTACTGACGAAATGGTGGCCCGTTCGTTCGTCCGCCCGTGCGTCCGTCCATCTGTCTGTATGTCCGTCCGTTCGTCCACCCGTCTGTCTGTTTGTCTGTGTGAGTATGTGAGGCTTACGCCGCCTGGCCCTCCTGCTAGTCGATCGGTGGTGCCTGGGTCGGCTAGCCTGGGTCTATCTATCTATCTATCTATGTCTTGGGTTTATACTTTGGTATCTGGTATAAGCGCGGCGTGTTTCCTCTGTGCGTGTGCGTGTTAGTGAACGCATGTTTGTATATATGTATGTATGTATGTGTGTGGATGAGTGTATGAATATATGTGTGTATGTGTGCGGGTGTGTGAATATATGTATCTGCGTCGTGTGTGTGAATATATGTATGGATGTGTGTCTGTGAATATAATAAGTATGTGTGGGCGCGCCTAAGTATGGGTGTTTCGCTGTGAGGCTGTCGGAGTGTCGTCTGCTGCTGCCTTCGAGCGAGCGACTCTCTGGCCGGTTGTGCGGGAACACATCTCGGTTGTGAGTGTATGTATATCTGTGAGTGTATGAATGTGTGTCTGTGTGTGTCTCTGTCTCTCTGCCTGCCTGTGTTTAGATGTGTGTCGTTGCCGTGCTGCTGCAGCCGCTACAGTCAGGTCGCTCGGCTCAGCTCGAAGTTGCTCTCTCGCAACGTCGTGGCTGTGACTCGCAAGAGGGTGGCACGACATTTGGACAATGGTCTCTGTCTCTCTCTCTCTCTCTCTTTTGTCCATCTGTCTGTGCGTCTCTATTCGGCCCTTTGCTCGCCCACCCGCCCGTCATATGCCTCCATCTCTATTTGTATGTTAATTAACGATACGTAACAATATTACAATCATCTGACGTCGAAAGAAGACGACCTTTTCAGACAGTTGACCAGCAGTTTTGAATCATCGCAGCGATGGCACTAACAAAACAACAACAGCAGCAGCTGCAGCAGCAGCAATAACACAAATAATAACAAATAAACGCCAAAAAAACAAGGAGAAAGCCGTCGTCTCAGGCTGCTGCTGCTGCTACAATTCTTGCTACTGCTCAACGATTTTATACCAAAGACAAGCAACTTTCAACCTGCCTATAGATAATTGTCTAACTGGTCATATTTCCTATAAATTGATGTTGCTGGTGCTGCTGCTGCTGGTGCTGCTGCTGCTGCTGCCGCTGTTGCTAAAGATTGCTAAAACGACAACAATATTTGTGCTGCCGCTGTTTGCGGCTACTGCTGGCGTCGCCGTCCGCTGGAGCCATCTTGGATTTTATCCGCTCCACTGTCTACGAAAACTCGCGCCAACCCACCAACCGACCGACCGACCCGCCGGCCGACATCTGGGTCGTCGCCGTCGTTGTTGGCGGTAGCGGTGGCGCTGCTATCGTCGTCGTTGTTGTTGTCGTCGTCGTCGTCGTCGTCGTTGGCAATGGCGCTGTTGTTGTCGTCGACTTGGCTCTAGCCATTCTCAGCGCCGCTGAGTTGTTGTTGTTGTTGTCGGCGCCGCTGAGTTGTTGTTGTTGTTGTTGTCGGCGCCGCTGAGTTGTTGTTGTTGTTGTTGTCGGCGCCGCTGTAGCCATTCTCCTCTTCGTCGTTGTTGCTGCTGCTGCTGCTGTGTTGTTGTCGTTGTCGTTGATGTCATCGTTGTCGTCGCCGCCGCCGTCGTCGTCGTTGTCGTTCGCCACCATAGATTCATTCGACGGCGTCCGCAGCGCCACGACTCTTGGCTCTTCTATGCTGCCATCGCCGGCTCCGCCGCCGCCGCTGCTGCTGCTGTCGCTCCTGCTTCTGCTTTGGCGGCCGCTGCTGCTGCTGCTTTGGCGGCCGCTGCCGTTGCTTTGGCTGCCGCTGTTGGGTAGTCAGTTTTATCTCTGATATGTTGTAGCTATAGATCTCTCGCTGCTGTTGTTGTTGTTGTTGTTGTTGTCGGCGTCGTTGTCGGCGTCGTCGTCGTCGTCGTCGTCGTCATCATCGCCGTCGACAACCTCTCCCCCTCGTCGCTGGCTGCGGGACAGGCTGCCTCTCAACCAGCCGACGAGCCAGCTATCGAGCCACTAGGGTGCTTATTATTATTACTACTACTACTACTACTACTGCTGCTACAATAACAACGACGACCGACAAGGACAACCATGACGACGACGACGACGAGAACGAATATATTACTCGACGAATGTTGATGTTGATGAAATGCATTTCTCAAGTAAACATAAGGCATTATTTGCTTGAGTTGAAGTTTGTTCCTCATTGTGTTTTTCTTCTCCTATTGCGTCTTTGATGTACGTATAGTGTGAGCATACATGCGTGTGTGTCACGTACCTTGTGCCAAAGTGAGCCAACGATGTCCGGTAAAGTATCCAGGTGAAGGTAAAACGCTAGCAAAAATCGCTAGGTGGTCAACAACAACGACGATGACGACAACAACAACAGCAGTTGAAGGTTCGACACACGGCAATAATTCAGCAGACTTTCCGTCTCGTGTACGACGTAGTTGCAAGTAGCACTTGTAGTAGTAGTAGTAGTTACACTATTCACAAAAGTCTTTCTTCTAATTATTATTGTTAATGTTCTTGGCCGTGTAATTACTAGTCCTTGTAACACAGATCACAGAGTTGCTGTTGCTGTTGTTGTCGTTGTTGTTGACGATATTGTAGTATCCAAATACGTAGCAGTATAGTTAACAACTTGGACCTTGCACCAATCCAATCTCAACTCTACTACGAGCGAAAGAGCACGTAATCCATTCGGGCATATATGATGATCACCGTATCCGAGCGAGCGAGAGAGACAGACAGACAGGCAGAGAGACATATAACGACAAACTGCAATTGCATACACACTGACACGATTATTAGCAGTCTTCCACCACCATCATGATGATGATAATGATGAAGCCGACGACGGCGACGATCACACACCGAGCAGAGAGAGACACGAATCGCAAACGTGAAACACTTTCTGTTTGAGGACGACGTGAAGCAGCACCATCGGCACCAGCGAGCCAACTGAACCACCGCTGCTGACCCTCACATACGTCCAGCCAGCCAGCCAGGCAGTTCCCGACGGCAAGAAGGAGGCGTTGTGGGTCGGTTGGTCTGATGGCGTGTTCTGCTTCTCCTTGTCGACGTCCGTTGGCCAAATAGTTGCCGTGCGATGGTTCGTTCGTTTGTGCGCGAGCGAACGAGCGAGCTCCGACGCGAACGACTGCACAGTCGACATTGACCGACCGACCGACCGGCCGGCAGACGAACGAAGGGCCGACGACGGCTGCTGCTGGCGGCGGCGGTAGCGGCCGCTGTCAGCGGCCGCCGCCACCGCCGCTGCGGCCGCTGCTGTGCCTCTCGTCTTGAGGCAGCCAGGGGGCGCTGCGATCGCTCGCGCCGACCGCCCAATGGGAGGGGCTGCATAATCATAATAATGGCTGTATCGTCGTTTAGTGAGTCGCCGCCGCCGCCGCTACTGTGGCCGCTGCTGCTGCTGCTGCTTCTACGGCTGCTGTTAAAGCCGAAAAGAGGCCCATTTTGAGAAACGACCCAGCAGGGAGTCGGCGACGGGCTGATGGAAATGTGTGTGCGTGCGAGTGGGTGGGGGAGGGGTAGGGGGGCGACGGTCGACGACGACGGAGGAGGAGGAGGAAATACGGGACGAAATAGGGTCGGGGATGGGGAGGGGCGCGGCAGGCGGCGAGGGAAATAGAACGATCAGCCCGAAACGAATCAGCCGACGACGACGACTACGACGATGATGATAGCAATGATGATGATGATGATGATTGTGACGATGATGATGATGATGACGACGTTGGCGGTGACGGGGACGAAGGCTGTATGTGGTGGCTGGTAGCTACCATCTCAGCTCCACAACCAACAACAGCTCCGCCAGCCAGCCAGCCTGCCAGCCAACCAGCCAATGACCCTGCTTCCTACTTCTACGAGTGCTACGTCGACTATTACTATGATTGCTGCTGCTGCTGCCGTTGTCAGTTTGTCTGGCCGTCCGTCCGTTGGTCGATCTGCTTGCTGCCTGCTGTGAGGCGGCCGTCACTGCTGCCTTTGATGCGGCTGGGCACGAAAAAGAAATGGGAAAAAGAAGACCAATATCAAGATGAAGAACACGACGACGACGAGGAATAACAAGAATAAGAAGAGAACTAACGACAAGAGAACGACGACGACGACGACAACAGCAGCAGCAATGACAACGACGACGACGACGAGAAGGAGGATGAGGGGAAGAACGAGGAGAAAACGAACAACCACTACCTTCACCGCTGGCGCTGGGGGGATGGTGGTCCGGGGAAAGGTGGTCCGGGGGAAAGGTGGTCCGGGGGTGTCGTTGCAGATCGCTGAGGTCTAGGATAGGATGTCTGTAGCCTGCCCACTGACCGACCGACCGACCCATTCAGCTCAGCTCTGCTGCCGAGCTCTGAGTTTGGCCTGGCCGCCCCCTTTGATCGAGAGCGGCAAGCAGGCAGCAGCAGCAACAACAGCAACAGCAGCAGTGAGAAGAAAGAGCTCTGGCAGCAGAAGCTTGGTCTGAGATAGATAGTATGCTGCTGCTGTTAGTAGTAGTCGTGGTGGATTTCGCGTGGTGGTGCTTGGGGTGATGGTGGTGGCGCTCGTAGAAGTTAGCAGGCAGCAAGTTGTGGCTGGGCTAGGCTGGGGTGGGGTGACGATGATAGCTGGGGTGGAGGGGGTCTGCGTCGTCGGGCTCAACGGATATGGGAGGCGGCGAAGGAGAAGAGGGACCGTCCCGAACTTGGTAGAGGCGGCCGTCAGGCCGAAGGGAAGAAAGGACCCGAGGCCCCCCAGCCTGGGGGTGGGGGACGGGGGTTAGGGGTGGGGCGGGGGTTAGGGGTGGGCCAGTTGTAGGGGCGGGGGATCGGGTGAGGGAAGGCGAGAAATACCAGTGGGTCGCTGGGCCGGTGGGTCGGTTAGTAGTGGTGGTGGTGGCGTGAGAAGGGGGGGGGGGAAACTGTTCTTTGCTGTGGGGGGTGCGGAGGGGGACGAAGGAGGAGCAGAACAAAACTGCTATCGCAGCCGCAGCGGTAGTAGCTGCAGCAGCAGCAGCGACCGCGTCTACAGTGGCGGCTGCTGCTGCTGAAGCTGCCGCTGCGGCGGTTGCTGGGGCGTCTTCGTCGTCGTTGGCTGCAGCGTCTATCGTTGAATGGCCGTCCACCATGGGTCGGACGGTCTTAGACCCGCTCGCTCGCTGCTCGCTGTGGGGTAGCGGGGTCTGCCTAAATGCCGGCCTTCCTATATGCCTGTCGGCCTGTCTCTCTGTGGGTGTGTGTGTGTGTCTGTATATGCGAGCGCTGACTGTCAGGCTGTAAGATAGCAGAACAAGGGGATCCCTTAGTTTGCCACGCCGGTAAGGAGGTTGATCTTTTTCTCTCTGTATCTATCTCTCCCCCCCCTCTCTCTCTCTCTCTATATATATATATATATATATCTTCCTTTCACATTCTCTACATCTACCTCTGTATGTCTATCGATGCGTCTGTCGGTCGGTCGGACGGTCTATCTGTCTATCTACCCATCTATCTATATGTCTGTCCGTCGGTCGGTCCGTCCGTCCGTCTGTCTGAATGCAGCCACTGAAGAGGGGCCTCATGGAGCTGCGTCATGGTCGGCCCGGTCGGCCGACTCGACAAAACCCACCCGCAGCATACCAGCCCAGCCAGCCAGCCAGCCCAACGACCCAACGACGCAACCCGGCAAACCTGCCACACAGCCCATATTGTCGACTCTCGCCCGTTCGTTCGTCGTCTGCCTGCCCGGGTCTCTCATGCTTCTGTGGCTGCGGGTGCCTCTGCCACTCCTAGAGGCTCCCGCTCGTGGGCTGACTCGTGGGCTGTCGGCTGATGACTGCTGCCACTACGACTACTACGACTACTACTACTACGACTACTTCTACTGCCGCCACCACTACTACTATGAGTACTATGACTGGTCGATCGGCGGCGGGGGTTCGGTCGGTCGGTCGGCCGGGCGGTGGTCGTGGTGGTGCCGATGCGGGCGGGCGAGTTGGGGTGGGGTGATGGTGAAGGTGGAGGTGGTGGAATGCATAATTGAAATTGGAGACACAGCGCGCTTCCAACAGTAGTAGTAGTAGTAGTAGTAGCTCGATCGCAACCAACAACAACAGCAGCAGCAGCAGCCGCAGCCAAGCAGTCGAAGCAGCAGCAGCGGCCGCCGCTGCGCGAGCAGCAGCGATGCTTTGGGGCAGACCAATTGCCATTGAAATATTTCTCTATTTATGTACTTATGTATATATATATGTATGTATATATATATATATATATATATATATATATATATATATATATATATATAAACACACACACACATATAGCTATCTGCTAAGATTACTCATCTCGTTGTAGGTAGGGAGGCGTCGTGCCGACGACTGGTGATTCCACAAAGGTAACACAATGCTCAACAGAGACGCAAACAGGAACAGAAATACGCTAGCAGCGCTAGTGTGCTCTCAAGCAGGCAGTCATCATCTGGCAGAAGGACGTCGGCAGCGGCGGCGCAACTAACAACAGGATTTTTATATGTATATATATATATATATATATATATATATATATATATATATATATGGGTGTGCATGTAAGCATGTATGTCTAACGAGACAACGGACCACACACGACGACTTTGTACGACCGACGTCATGGGCATAATAAGGCTCGCGTTCTCAACAACGTTAAGCTGGCAACAGTAGCTGTTGCTGTTGTTATATTCAGCCGTACGCTTCGTTTGCACGCGTGCACACCCATTACGTCGGCCACGCTCGACGCGGCCGATGCGTCGACAGTGCACACTGCGGTGGGCAGGGAGACGGTGCGTTTTCTTGTGTTAGTTCCGAAGGAGACAGACGAGCTGACTGACTGTGAAGGGAGGCAAACATACAAAGAGAATGAGACAGAGAACCACAAATGAAGACACCTTATAACGATAATGGCCTTAGTGCCGATCCACCGGTTGTGGTGGCGCTGAACGCTCTCGTTGGCCGCCAGAAACCTCTAGTTGATGGTCTACTTTCGACGGTATTGACTTGGGTCCTTTTGTTGCTTACTGCGCTTAATAGTCCAGTTCAACAAGCAATTACGATCGAACTCTTCCCGGTGTATGTTTTTGGTGTGTATGTGTGTGTGTGCGCATGACCTCCCGGATTTGTGCATTAGCTCGGTACACACTTCAAAGTGTGTACATTTTAGTGCGCTTACTGCTAAGAACGTATCTACCCGACTCGTAGTCAAGCGATGTAGTAACAGTAGTTACTGTTGTTGTCGTTGTAGTTCTAGTCCGAGTCTCTGTTCTCAATCGTAATCTCTGGAGGCGCCAGCTTAAGTTCTGGCATTCACTTATTGCAGTAAAACCTGTGTTAGCTGCCACACAATACGACAAATGCAGCTGCAACAAATTATAGACGGTCAATTGACGGTTTTCGCACGATTTATTTGATCTAACTTTAGATAGCATTGAAAGGACATTTAGCCATAACTCTTTCAAGGGGTCGAAGGCTAGCTAGACGCGAGTCGAGTTTGAACTTCTATGGGCTATGAGCATTGTCATAATTTTGGTCAGTTGTCGATGGGAAATTCGTTCAAGCACCTTCAGCTTTACGCCGAATATCCGGCGAAAGCCGCTCCGAAATGCTCGATCTAAAGTCGGCAAAATTTCGGATAAGCCTGTTTATAATCGCAGAAGGGCAGTCTATTGCTGTACGAGTACATGATGGAAGGACGCAATATACTCGCGTTTGTTGTCGTTGTCGTCGTTGCCACCTATGACTTTGCTTGCGGAAAGCAGTCACACACATGTGTTTATCACTGCGATGCACAAAAGGCTATCTAAAGGCGCAATTACGAGCTTTTTTGTACGGACCTGAATTTTCTCACGGCGTACGAAAGCCTTCTCTAGGAGAATTGCCGTTGTGACAGCAGCACTGCAACCTAGATACGCATGGGACCTGCGGAACACGCTAGTCGGCCGACGCCGCGTTCTTTCTTTATATGAGAGGTTTCGGGCATGCGTGATGCACATGCGTCGGCGGCAGCTAGCAACAATTAGTCTGAAACTCACAAACCCACCAAGTTCATCCTGGTTTCCTTCCACCTTTCTAGGCTCAGAATTGTGTGGTGCTTCATCGAAACCTAATGACTAATAAGCCCCTTGCCAACCTGTTAAAACACATACCCTTCCGAGGCGGCGGAGCGCACTGACCGCCTTTGAAGAACCTATCCTGAGCCATTCGCTCTCTGATGTCATCATATGCGCCGTCGAGCCCGGTGGCGTGGTGGGTGCATTCGCGTGCGTCTCGCAACCGGAAGATACACATAGGGCTGAACGGGTTCGAGCCCCACCAATGCACATTTGCATGTATGGGGTCCGTCTTACGAAGCAATGCGAAAGCAGTCCCGTGGACGTTAAATGTTGGCTGAGGGTCAGCCCGAAAATGTCCTCTTATACGCTAACTTTACTAACTAAGTTGTCTAACTGTTAAACCCTGAGCGAAGAAGGCATGGTATCTTGTGCTTGTGTCAGCAGCATAGTACAGCATGTTCGATGTCGTCCGCCTTCCGTGATTTGCACGGAACTCACATGCTGGTTGTGGCCTTCCTCATACAGGGCATATAGGCGCCTAGAACTGACTATGGCCGGGACGAACTTGCGTAGTGTGGTAGGAAATCGCTGCTGCTTCGTCGTCAAGGTGGGGGTTTGCGTCAACCCCGAGTCGAGAACCACAGCGGCATGTTTAACCTGCCCATTTTCTGCTTGGAGGTCTGGGTCGCAGCATCCGGGTGTGATACTGTGACGGCGTGCGTTCCACTGCGCCGGGTGATGCTCTTGTCTTTTAATTTCGTTTCCTCGGCCTTCTTGCTGTTCGGTTAGCTCGACAAGCCATACTGTCCGCCCTTCTCGTTGCACGAAAACCACTCTCTTTGCAAATGTAGCACCGGGGGGGGGGGGGGGGGCTCGCTTTGCATGCCTTACGAATATGATCTGGGTCTGTGATTCGGCGGCTCTGTGGCCTCTGGCACTTGTAGCAGTTTGGTAGTTATGTTCATTTTTTGATGGCCTTCTCTTCCGTAAGAGAATCGCCTTTGCTGTCGGTGCCGGACGGTCACCACCTTAAAGCATAGAGACACAGCTTTCCTAGCCTTGGCCCCAAGCTTCTCGTAGGCACTTCTGCCGCGAGTCGCAGGTGCTTTTTCTTTAACCTTAGATCGCGGATCCTGGGTCTGGGACATTGGTGCTCCTTTTCTAGGTCACAGCTCTCCGAGTCACTTCTTCAAGAGCGTCGCTCTGGAGTGACGTGATGGAGAACGTCCTCAACATATTAGCCTAGTCCAGTGTCTCGCTGGATCCACCGCTGAACGGCCAGGGGTCAGGCCAGATGATCTCTAGAGCGTTGCGGTTCTTTAGGCCGGCCGCCGATACTGTCTTCATGTCTAGTAGGGCTGAAGATAATAAAAATAAACCTCGATCGTCCTGGGACGCGGCGCTAGAATTATTCAAACTCTTCACTAAAATGCAGTATACAAAGCATGCACAAAACCCATCGGATACGCAAGAGAATGCGCGCCTGTTAATATCCACTGTATCTTTACTTAGTGTGAGCGCTCCTAGGATTTGGCGCACGCTCTGGTGGTCAATATGAGGGTGCAGACAGTAGGAAATATCGCGTGTTCTCAAGTAAATGGCCAAACACCAAATAGCAAAACACCTGAGGACGATTATGTTTCACAAAGGGCCGACGAGTTCACAAGTGTCTACCTGGATGTTGTGAATGTTGGTAGAAGATGCTGGACGTTACAAACCCTGGACAATGGCACAGGCGCTCATTAGAGAAAGATCCGAACTAAAAGCGTCCAGCCAGGTGCACAATCAGGGCGTTCAGGCAGCTCTGCGGGCGTCGCCGCCACCGTGCTCAGGTACGAGATTACCCAATCTGACACTCTTTTAAATAGAACATGCGACGATCGATTTGATAGTTTAAGCAAACCGAGTGCCGTCAAGAGTGGCTTCTTCATAGCCGTCGTCATAATTACTGCTGTTATTGTTACTGTAGCTGCTGCAGCTGAGACAACAGTGATTTGGCATTACGTGTTATTATGCTTAGCGTACGTGTCACCTTTGCTGCATATATGCATATGCGCATTCGAAGGTTACAATAAAACGGACGGTGGTCGTCTTCTTCTGGCCTCCTCGCAATGTCCTGTTAAGTTAAAAAACGAAACCATCTGTACCGTCTTGTAAAACAAGCTGGTATTCGGTGCATCCTACACAGCGTTATAGGCAGATTAAGGATTAGTAGGTTTGTAGCGCCGGTGGCCTCGGCGGCCGGCGCACCTTTCCTTAAGAGCGGGACACTGCGCGAATAGTAATTGCGAACAAAGGACGATGATGGATTCAAATTTGGTTTTGCTTATATTCGACCCTATTCATTAGTTTGGGTCATTAATTTCGTTGAGCCGCCACGTATTTCTGCTGGCGGCTGAAAACATATACACGTTCAGTGTCTACTCTGTTACGTGCCATGACTAAGGACAAGTGAGTTTGATTATGCCTACGACTCCTCTCTGAAGAACTATGAGATATAGCGGCCACAAAGGTTCACAAATATAGGTTTACGACTCTGTAGATACCACTACTTTGTACAATATCCCAAACAATAATCAGCCTTTGGTTGAGCGACAGGTACTTCGAAGCCGGGGAACCGTGGGTTTCGCAGCCTGATACATGCAGGCCAACGTGTTAATAGATTGTAAAGCGACTTTGGCCAATCTTAGACATGCAGATCTAAAAACACAACACTGCCATATGGATAGGCGGTGCATAAGCTACGCGGACGCTTAACTTCTGCACACCTGACAGGCTCGATAGGACTGTCTGCTTAAATTTACATCGAGTTTCGAACTCGATCGTGCTGGAGGCCAGCATGCAGCGAGCGGTACGGACGCTGACACTGGCCGGCGTTCGTGTAATGCTCGATCGTGCTTTAGTCTCTGCAGAGTAATTCAATTTCTGCATTTTTTTTCGATGACATGCACAAAATGCTGTTGCATTTTTATAATAAACACAAACTATAATGTACACAACACCAATCTTCCGTAGGTTCACTTCGGAAAACACGCCGCAAAAAAGGATCTGCAAACTGTGGCTATGCGGTAGTTAAGCCGAGCATTTCTGTAAGCCGCTTTTTTTTTCGCCCAGGCAGCTTTGTATTTCCCGGCTGAACTGAATGATAGTATGCGGTTCAAACGTGAAATATCACCAAAGACTGTTTGCGCTTTTTTAGCGATTCATTCGAGTGAATCAGTAGTAACTTGCATACGGAGCAGCATTTTATGGAACGCGTACAGGCCAATGTGAATTAACTTAAGCTTACCCCGAGCAGTTACTATCGGACATTGTTAACTGGCATCGTCAGTGATGATTGACAGATGCTTTACTGTTTGAAGTGGCTGCCTGCTTTACACAATCAAGGCAAAGGCCACAAAAACTGAAGCGATAAAGCCTTACCGAGACAGGAGTCTGACCGTCATTGGCGAGCTCCCGCACCAACTTCATTGAAGCTACTGAAGAATGGCTTTGTATGGTATGTGGGTGTCTATTTTGACTATCGCGTTCTCGGGAATTCCCAGCCCGTCGGCTCTGCGTCATGCGATCTGACGGTGCGAGTAATCTCAGCGGATTAAAAGATTTGTGAACGTTTTTTTGGTAGTTCCGCTTTTGAATTCGACCCATTCAACTCCCTACAGCTGGCGTTCAAAGGAGCAAGTATGCATAAATAGGGGCGATCGACTTTTGGTGAAAAGAGGCTGACATTTTCCTTTCTCCTAACCAAAGCTTATTAGAGGTTTGCCTTACATCAAGTAGCTTACCAGTGCTAGGCGGTTTTGCTCTAGCAGTCCGATCTAAAGAGCTAATGCGAGCGTTTGCAGCTCTTAGGCAGATGTTTACGCCATGCGTAGAGGTCTTCGTGAATTGTTCTTTTTGTTAAGCATTGTTTTGCTTTAGCGTTAGTTATAGTCTTGCGACACGCCGCCTTTCCCCCGCCACATCCGCTTTTTAGAAGGTATTACCTAGTTTTTATAGTGGCGGCGTGGCCGGGATAGTCGCTGCGCATTACTTCCCGGCATCGGCTGCTCTGAGTCGCAGGTTCGATCCCAGATGTGGGAATTTGTTTCATGTGCTCGAACGCGTCTAGCGTGTTAACGTGACATACACACCGGAGAGAGTCCGATCTCATCGAGATGGATCTCACCGAGATGGTTGGCCGAACTCATCAACGGTCCATGGTTGCTTGTCTTAACAAGATACGGAGCGTATGTTGTTTAAGAACATTAACAGACTGGCTACAATTCGACAAGGAATGGCAGCGACGGATGTATGGTGACTGTTTTTTTGGTCCGCGCGGTACACTGCTACGAAATGACGCGCCTAGAGCACGTTCAGTCGAACACGTTGTTGGCAAGCATCTGAAGCACGCCTTTGTTGAACGTATTATTTGCAAACAACGCCGTGGAGCATGCCCAGCAAAGTATATAACTACTAACAATGTCGCTAATGCATAATTAACCTGTTGAACCTCTGATGATGCAACACCACCAGCAGCAAGCGGATGTTTCGACGTTCGTTCGGCAGTGTTTGAGTAGACAAAGCAGTAAAGGGTGGCTAGCGACTCTGTTCTCCGAAGTCTAGTGCGAGCGTCTAGAGCGTCATGGGCAAATGTTTATGTCGGGCATAGAGATCTTTGGGAACTGTGTTTCTGTGTTTTTTTTGTTATTGGCTATAGTCTTAGTCGCCGCTTTTCCACCGCTACGTTCGTTTTTCAAAAGGCGTAAAAACGTAGTTTTGATAGTGGCGGTGTGGATCGCGAATTCCACTCCAACATAATGCCTAATGTGCATACGCTAAGGACTCGCTTATCGCTTAACTCAGCAATTCGTAATATTGATACCTACATTAAGGAAATAATCGACCCGTAGGATCAGAGTAAAAGACGTTGCTAGGCAAACGAGCCTGTACCATATTTACCGTATTTTAGGCACCGATTATGTCCTGATTATCATGAGCATGATTTACTAGCAGTCTTCTTTGCGTATTCGTCTATTCTAGACGAAGAATGCTGCCATACTCTTTTTAGATTACTGCTGGTATTGCTGAACCTATGCGATTGCGGTAGGCTTGAACTTACGCAGCAACCCGCTTATGCGACTAGAACTGCCGCTTAATGTACGCATGTATCTATACACCTTATACTTTTCGTGCTGAACCTCAGCCAGGATTTAACGTTTACGGGACTGCTTTTCGCAATGCTTCATAGACGGACCCCCTTAAATACAAATGTGCAACAGAGGGGCTCGGACCCGCGCACCTCTGTGTCTTCTCCGGTCGCGAGGCGCATGGGTAATGCACCACGCCACCGGGCTCGACATCTATCTATACGCCTGATGGTCTATTTGGTACTTGTTAGCAACTGAGACTTAAGGGGCTTTTATTGCCGCTCATTATTCTACCAGTATGTTGTAGTTTCTTAGGATATTATCGCAGATTTGGTCTCAATACAACATACTGTAGGCAGATAGGTAGCAAACGCATTCTTCTTACGGCCAATACGGTGTTATTTACTAATAGACGCACTGCTGGCAGCTTATTTGGTTGTAAAATGTAAATCTGCCAATCGATCAACCGGCTTCCGTTGACGTTTTTCTAAAATAATGTTTAATTAAGTTCAACGTGTTTCCTGCTGATTCACCGCTTACTGTGCTTCAGCGAACTCTTAACATACACAAAAACAACATGTAATACCAACAGGCTTAAGTTTGCATGGCAGGGCAGTGATTCTGGCGTGATTACCACCGCTGTGCTCACATCACTAAAAGCGTCCTGGTAACGAAATGTCCGACAACCGTGCCTACAACGTCAACTTTGTAAAGCTGCAGCCGAAAAGCCAATACTTGGCGATATTTTGTGCACAGGAAGGAAGAACGAAGTGTATCCATGCAACAGCGTTATGCAGCCACACAACAGCGCTGTACAACAGAAAACAGAGAAATATTTGAGTGCGAAACAGAGCGATGGTATATGTATGAATGCATATATATATATATATATATATATATATAAATGCATATTTATACATATATATAGCAGCAGCAGCAGCGGACTTCGGTCATTGCCGGTCATCTCGAGTACGTACCTAGTGGCCCTGTGTGCCTATCTATCAATCTATTGATCTATCTATTTATATGTCTGTCATTTTGTCTGTCTGTCTGTCAATCAGTTTGTGTGTCTGTTCGGCCGCCTGGCTTCACTTCGGGCTTCACTTCGGGACGTGACAGCAGAAAACGAGCAGCGCGCAATTGACTCTTGATGGCGTCGTCACTTCGGACGTCACTTGGCTCGAGGTTGGTCGGTTGAACTGCCACTACTGTACGCATATCTAATTACTACAACGTCTAACTCTCCCGTTACTGCCGGCCGCTGTGACGAACTAATCGACTCGTCGCACTAATTACGGCAATTATGTCGCCGCCGCCGCCGCCACTGCTGCTATTCCTTCTGCCGGCGGCCGCGGTGTCGCTGTTGTTTGGCTAGGACGGAAATGATGATGGTAATGTGTTGTTGTCGTTGTTGTTGTTGTTGTCATTGTCGTTGTTGTTGTTGTTATGTTGCTGGTGCTGATCATGATGGTACTAATGGCGAGAGTTTCTGTGGTGATTGATGAGGCTGAAGACATTCGGCGATGATGAGGAGGCTGTTTGTGATGACTGATGATGCTGAAATCTTTAACGACGACAACGACAGAGACGGCCATACCTAGGAATATATTCTAAGGATGACAGTAGTGTTTGTTAGACATGAAGGTTGACAACATAGACGCCTGATGACGAGTAAATGATGAAGTCAGTCGATCGATAGATGGCGCTATGGTGACGAAACCTTGACGACGAGGCGATGCTGTTAATGGTGGCGAATGTTGAAGCTGCTCGTGATGACGATGCTGATGACCGAGTCATTATCATGATGGTAAATAATCATGATGGTGACTTCAAGGGAAGTAGGATATGATTAGTACAGTGGTTAGCGAATGCGCTCGAATGCGAATGGTGCGAGGACGACACAAAAAATACTGATGATGATGATGATGATGGCAATGATGATGATGATGATGGCAATGATGATGATGATTGTAATTATTATGAAGATTCGAATTGTGTAGATTAAGATACGTATGTCGGTTATGGTGATGGTGGTGGTGGTGGTGGTGGTGATGATCATAATAATTATTCTCATGATCACGGCGCGATGCTGCGATCTGTGAGGTGATCTGATGAAGACGGGAGTAAACGCGAGTAGCGATGCTGGTGGCGCTAAATGGCGATCATGCTAATGAGATGCTAATTATGTCGGTCATGTTGATGATGATGACGATGGTAGCGATTGTTGCTTGCGGCCACCGCTGATGATGATGATGATGTTGATTGTTAATCTTATTATTATTATTGGTAGCGGCGACGATTGGCGACAACGACAAAGTTGCTGACGGCGTAATGCTGACGGCAATGAGTGATGCGTTGTGACGACGATGATGATGATGATGATAATAATAATAATAATAATAATAATAATAATAATAATAATAATAATAATAATAATAATAATAATATAAAAATAACAACATTGCTAATATTGCCAACAATAATCATACTAGTAGTAATCATTATAATGAGCAGCACAATTGCCTTTGTAATCACTATGATCACCACCATCATCATCATCATCATACTAACGACCGCTGGCAACGCGAAGAGGTCGAGGCTAGCTGACGCCAGTGGGTTTTTCATAGCGGTTGCTATTCTGCCGCCGGTGCTGCTGCTGCTGCATTTTCTGCATCATTTGCCACCGTCTCCGAAGTGAGACACAAGAACAACAAAACTATATCGGTGTATATTTATACATATATGGTCCTTGAATAAAGGCGTTTTTGACTTGACTTCGAACTACTTCGCGCTGTCGCGTGCGTCTCGCGACCGGAGGAGACACATAGGTGCTGCACGGGTTCGAGCCCCACCGTTGCACCATTGTATTTATGGGGTCCGTCTTGCGAAGCAATGCCACGGAAAGCAAACCCGTGGACGTTAAATGATGGCTGAGGGTCAGCCCGAAAATGTTTAAGAACTACTTTGCCCGCCGGCTGGTGTTGCTGGCGTGGCCGAATACTAGACTGGAGCTGTGTGTGTGTGTCGGCCTGAATCGCGGTGACTTGCACTGCCTCGCTTTGTGGAACGCACGGGCCTTATCGTTGGGCGTCGTTCGACGTCTCAGTCCGACGCTGGACGCTATGCTGAGTAGAGTTGTTGACGTTCGAACGTGGTCGCACCCAGACCGCAGCATTATCGACGCACAGTCAGCGCTGTCGAGTCGGCTCGAACCGATTCGAATCGTTGGCTGACTCACTTCACGTTGGGTTAAATCGTATTGTTCTGGTCGACACCAGAAAGAGGCAAAATAAGAGGCAAATGTGTTCTTCTGTCAGTTGTATTATTTTGTCGCTGTTGTTGTTGTATTTGTTATTTTTGTTCTTTCTGTTGCTACTTGACAGTTGTTGTTGATGTTCTTGGTTTTGCCGTCACTATCGTTGCGGTTGCTATTGTTGTTGTTCCTCTTGTTATGAACGTATTTTTTTGTTCGATATATATATATATATATAGTATGGGCTGCTACACTGTTTTTTGCCACTCTGTCCACCAATCTACTTTGAGTTAGTTTGTTTTGGTAGGTGTCGCTGTTGTTGTTGCTGCTGCTGCTGTTGTTGTTGTTGTTGTTGCTGTCGTTGTTGCAGCTGTTGTTGTTGCTGCTGCTGCTGCTGCTGTTGTTGTTGTTGTTTCTGCTGTTGTTGTTGCTGCTGTTGTTATTGTTGCTGTGGTGGTCATCCGTACCATTGTTGCGGTTGTAGTGCCTTTTGTTCGTCAGGCGCCCTAATGGTGCGTGTCTGAGTACTGGGTGAGTCACTCGGCAGTAGCACCGTTCGTGCCATCGTGCTCCATTTGGCCCATCGTTTAGGGCGGTCTTCTTTCTTTCCTTCCTTCTTGGCCTGTGATCATCTTCTCTGGACATCGCGCGCTCTCTCTCTCTCTTCATTTTGCTTCCTCTCGTTCATTCGCTTTGCTGCCTTTCTCTCTCTCTCTCCGTGTCTCTGTCTACAGAGTGTCTATCTTGCCGTTTCCCTGGCTCATTGCTCCTGGCCTCTGCTGCTGATTGTCTGCTTTCTGTCCGTCACCTCGTTAACCAAATTGGTCAGTGTTGTTAATACTGCTGTTACTGCTACTACTACTACGCCTATCGCTGTTAGCGGAGCCGCACGGTCCATCCGCAGACATTAACGTGCCTTCGCACTAGGCCTCACTCTCTCTCTCTCTGATTTCGACGTGTCTACGGCCACACCTTAGTATGTTACGGCATGGGGCTGTTCTGACTTCTTCCCGGGCTTGTGGCACTCTTCGTCCCGTCGGCACGACGCCACCCGATCTAATGGGGCAAGCTATTTCAAGCGATAATTTGGGCTTTCTTGCGTTCTCCCAGTAAATATATATATATATATATATATATATATATATTTGTACACTTCCAACGATGTTGCCGGAGTCCCACGCAAAGAAACTTCCGCCGCCCCTATGCGGAAAGGCCCGGAAGCACTTTTACATTACTTCCATGACGTGGGGCGTGGCCTTGCGTTTATTGCTCGCTACTCCTCGGTGTTGTCTCGCCCATACGTAGGCTTCACTGTTCTGTATGAGTTCCTCTACAAAACATTGATCGCGTGCAAGGCCTGTTTATTTCCGAGCATATACGTTACGATGTTCCTTCTTACGAAAGACTCCTGGGGGTGCTCACCCGGTCATCATTTTCTCTTTAGTTTTTGACAGTCTCGTAGGGCACATACATTAGCATGACATATTCTATATTTATAGAAATTCTCCCGAAAGCACGCATGGTCTGACAAAGACGTCTTGTGGTAAACATGACCTTGTATCTGCGACTCTCCACTCCTCTTGCCGTTTCGCGATAGTTCCCTTCCAGGGGCTGTTTCGGCGTACCCGGTCTGATTCAGCTGCAGTTGCCACATGCTGCTGCCACGTTCTAGACATAAAATCGTTGTAATTTTGTTCCGTTACAACAACAACCTTATATCGAAACAGCATAAGAACAAACGAGAATCGCGTTTGGAATTGTCGCAAAACACGGGATCACAACGTCGCAAAAGAAGGGAGACGGCGGCGTGATAGCGCATGCAGAGCACAAATGTTTGCGCGTTCAACAGCTGAATCTGCTTTTAACTACACACTCCCCTAATTTGGACTTATTCCATTTTGCTGCTCCCTTTCCGAAAAAAAAGGATTAAAAAATGCACCTGGCTGGCGTGTGCCAAAATAGCCGCTCATTTTTAGTACCCAGTAGTGCCCCTCCGTTCGAATCTACGTACGGGCGCGCCTCGTGCGTTTGTTGCAAAAAGTACATTTGTCTAAGAAATTCATCATGACCGCGTGACACCTGAACTACGAACTGCAGCTAGTGAGAGAAGGTGTAGCGGCGGTACCAGCTGCTACGCCCCGCACAATAATAGCTTACCTATCTAGTATGAAGCGAGGTGCATCGTTCGACTAGGAATGTATAAAGGTTTCGGTTGTTAGCGTCACCGTTGACGGAATCAGTTGACGAATCAGCTACGAACAACAAAGCGGGTGCGGCGAGCTCGTGGCCCTACATTTACCATTTTGCAAACGTCGTAGGGTCAAACGCGCCGAACCTTATGCCGTAACATTCAAAGTAGTGTGCGTAGTTTAGATACGGCTGACTAGTTGTATCCTGTAGTGTACGGCGTCCTACTAAGGGGCACGCATTGAACAGCAAGAACGAACAGCAGTGAGAGAACGACCACTGTAGAGATTAATATTTCACAAATGTCATAGTCAGAGAGAGATCTTTAAAGACTAGATTGATTGATTGATTTAGTCGTCGCTTGATATGCATACCTAATACACATGTCACCTTTGAATTTCAAAGGCGCTAAGAGCGACAGCATATTACTGCATTGACAGCAACACTTTCAGAAGGGTGGGTTCTTAGAAATGCATGCCCTTGGTAGATGGCGAAGAGGATTGTTTTAGCATAACGTTCCGAATCAAACATGTTCCGGTTGACAATATACGCTGGTCGCTCTGTTTCTGTTTCGATCGGAGAGGATTAACTAGTACACGCGCAAAAAATGCAGAAACCGCAGCTGGGGCCTCCCGACCCCGGGGGCGGGGGGGGGGGGGGGGGGGGGGAAGGGTGGAGAGACGTCAAGATATTTGCCATTAGAGATCCAGTGAGTGAATCATCGAAGGGGCAACAGACATGCTGGAAGGGGGATGCTGTAGCTGCCCCACCACTACCACTACCACCACCACCACCATCACCATCTCTCTGGAATGAGTGCTGTAGATGGCTGCATCGCCTGAACGTCTGCGTGCTTGGCCTAGCAGCGTCAGGGCCGGTGATACTCGTCTGATGTTCGATCCAACCGTGCGGTTTCATTCCATCCATCGTGATCTTTGCTCGCTACGTCATCCCGCCTATAGACCGCCGTTAGACCACCCGACCACGCTCTTGCCCTCAGCCAACAAGGAAACCTGGTAACGTCGCCAGCATCACGAGAAACATCAACATCATCATCATCATCACCAGAAGCAGCAGCAACAATATCATCATCATCATCATCGTCATGGTTTGTCATCTGCGTCGTAATTGGCATCATGCCGTAGCCAACGTTGGACCACAATAGCGTGAAGGGGCCAGCCGACAAATTCGCAAAATGTATGTTCAAAATACAACAACAACAGCGCGTTAGTAATGCTTTTGTTGGTGCTGTTGTGGTTCGCGCTGGTGTTGCTGTAGGTGTTATTGTTGTTGCTGTTGTTGTTGTTGTTGTTGTTGTTGTTGTAGCTGTTGTTGCTGCGACGATTGTTGTTGCTGTGACGATTGTTGTTGCTGTGACGATTGTTGTTGCTGTTGTATTGTTGTTGCTGTTGTTATTGTTGTTGCTGTGACGATTGTTGTTGCTTGTTGTTATTGTTGTTGTTGTTGCTGTGACGATTGTCGACGGCACTGCTCTACGACGTAGAAACCGCACGAGTGAGTCACGGCGTGCGCGTAAGGTCGGTGGCGAACCGAGCAAACAAGATGCGTCAATCAGCACCGTATTGGCACGATAGAGCCGCTAACTCTACTCCCGCTGTCGCCGTTGTCATCATCATCTTCATCATTATCACCATCATCATCATCGTCTTCATAATCATAATAATTCGAAGCATCATCGACCACGATAGCAAACATCGAAGAGCCAGCTCAGGTCGGTCGGTCGGTCGCGCGTCAGGTTCAGCGGCATTATTTAGGCTCGTCTGCCCGACGTCTGCGATCGGGGCAGTGGCCAAATGGAGACGCTGTTGATTGACCGAGCTGCTGCAGCTAAGACCAAGCTGCATTGAAATGTAATCGACAGTTGCGGTGGTCGACGCTACGTTATGAACACATTCCGATCACAGGATCGGTCGGACGAACGAACGAACGTTAAACCGCACCGATCTCTGCTCTTGTCCGGCCGGCCGCGCTGTGTCCGACAAAGGCGTTGACGCTGTGCGCTGGCGCTGTCTCGACCGCATCTCGTTGTCGCGGAGCTGGACTCGGTGCTCCCCGCGGTCATCGTCGTTGCTGTTCTCGTTGTTGTTGCTGCTGTTGTTGTTGTTGCTGCTGCTGTTGTTGTTGCAGTTGCCGTTGGTGCTGCTGTTGTTATCGTTGTTGCAGTTGCCGTTGTTGCTGCTGTTGTTATCGTTGCTGTTGTTGTTGTTGTTGCTGTATTCTTCGTGCAACTGCTATGACTGCTACCATTCCTACTATGAGTAATATGAACATTCTAACTACTCTAATACTACGACGTACGCTGTCTACATCACTATCACCACCACTATATAGTAAATATATACGTTTCTCCTTCGTCCTACAGGCAGCGATTTATATTCACTTGTTGATATATATTATATATATATATATATATATATATATATACGTGCATGCGGTCTCAAGTTGCATGCGTCTTTGCCAGCATAGTGTGGTTTCGTCGAAACTAAACACATACCATAGGAGCTTATCTAACGGAGGAGGTCATACGATTGCTACGCTGGCTACACATACGTATCTGCTATACAGTCCGCATAGCAAGCACGCTATAGCTACTATAGAAAGAATCTGTGTGCGTCTGTTTTAAAGCAATCGAATCGATTGAATAATTAATTGGCGCCGATTACTCGAATGACTCGAAGCATAGCGACGATAAGCATTGGAATGGAAGCATGACATAAGGCATTGTAGAGGCAAGTGGGTCTACGGACGCGACAACCTTCCTAGCGCAAACACAAAACTCACATTCGCAGAGACGCATAAATAGAAACAACAGATTAGGCAGAGACAGATAGGCAGAAACAACAAATCTACACGGGGACATAAGCTCTCTGAACCGTTTAACGCCAACTAGGTACGACATCAAAATCTACATGGGCTAGATGATGCTTCGATGCATTCGAGTTGTCTTGTGTTCGTCTGTTGGACTCAACGTAGACAGATAGGCTTGCTGAACTAACCTATATATTGACCGAAACAAGAGAACCAAGGAAAAAACACCTGAACGATGGCGGTTCCCATAGCTTTCGCAACTAATTAGGTAAGAGGGCCGCAAACACTCCCCTTCGCTTGCACACACTCGATGTTATTGTTGGCAGCGGCGGCGGCGGCGCAAAAGACAACTAAACAGGCACAAGGCTGTTGTTCTTTTAGCCGTTGGGGCCACTGAGGCTGAAAAAATGCGTCCCCCTATTAAGCGTTGACGTCCCTGGCATTGTCTATACGTTTTTTGCTCCTTACTTTGTCTGCGGTTGTGGCGCTCGCTAGGGCGTAGTAGGGGTTCGTACTACAAACACGCCAGCGACGACAACAACAACAACAGCAGCAGCAGCAACAGCTAAGCGAGGCCGCCCAACTTTTACTGGTAGCCTCTTCAGGGTTAGCAGGGCGAGCAGGATTCCGCCTCTGGACGAGGGTGCGAGCGAGGTGAAAACTCGAGTCTGCCGAGCGCTAGCAGATGATTGGAGTGGAGGAGCCACGACCCGACCCGACTCGGCCGATGTTGTTTTTGTTGAGCGTATCGTGTACTCACTAAAAAATATCCCATCCACCCACCGTCTCCGAGGGCGCGACTGTCGAGTAGCATTGTCGCGCATGCCTTACTCGGTGACAGGCAGGGCGGTCTAATTCCCTTCGAGTGGCCCGGAGCAGCCGCTGCAATATCTTCTATGCGCACGAGCTAATTAATCCCTCTCTCAAGGCGGCGAGTGTTTCCATCGGAGCTCCCCGCAGCACAGCTTCTCCTCGGCAGGAGCTCAGCTTGCCGCAGCGAAGCAACGCACTACTGCCGCTGCCGACACAAGGACGGACACAGGAACGGTGGATAATCGCCACATCATTTGCTATACTCGATAAAGGAGGACAAATTGTGCTTAGCTAGTGCAGTTGGACGCAGCGCAGTCGGCTCTCTGCTTTAATCAACACCTGTACGTTTAAGAACTGGTATATATATATATATATATATATATATATATATTGTCGCGTTGTGCCTCGTCGAGTTGTGTCGTATAACTATTCGACGGTTTTACATGTACTGAACGACACTTCGACAATCGGCGATGGGCTTCGGTTAGC
This sequence comes from Dermanyssus gallinae, assembly GCA_003439945.1. Lineage (NCBI taxonomy): Eukaryota > Metazoa > Arthropoda > Arachnida > Mesostigmata > Dermanyssidae > Dermanyssus > Dermanyssus gallinae. The sequence goes on along the minus strand of QVRM01007168.1, from coordinate 16,778 downwards.
CGTTCAATTCTGCTTGTTGCTGTTGTACCATTGTGGTTATCGTCTGTTGTTGTCGTTGCTCTGGATGTTATTTCTGTTGCTCCAGATTACCACTCCTCCATAACGCGATCTCGGTTAATGCAGTGGTTGCGGCTAAAGCGAGTAGCACCCAATCATAGGGTGCTGAATGCCGTCAGCACTTCTTACAGCCCAATGCGCGTGTGTGGGACGGCCGACCATCACCATCACCACCATCACTACCATCGCCAACAACAACAACAATAATTATAAGACGACCCTCGATGTTTTCCCAAGCCTTTGCTATCATCACCAACACCACATCTACCATTATCATGATCAACATTGCCATCGCCATCATCATCACATCATTACTTTAATCACCCCCAACCGCCGCAAAGGCGGCTTGGTCATGCGCGGTGTCATCATCTTTGTCATCATTGTCAACCATAGCAACGAGCAATAGTTTACAGCGTTGACGCCGCGCCTGGTCGGAGACACGTCGACGAGTCTCCACCGGCAGGCGGCAGTGGCAGCGGCGGCGGGGCCGCTGCAGGCAACAGCCGCCCACACAAAATATCGTCTTCTCGTCGTATTTCTCCCCTTATCGTATTCCGTCGATGCTCTGAGAGGCGAACGGCCGTAGTAGAAGCATGAGGTAGTAGCCAACCACCAAACGACTGAACGAACCTTGATTGCGAATGCGTGAACCAACAGACCAACAGAGCGACCGAACCACCGACCGACCCACCGACCAGCCGAACCAACCAACGGTATTGGTCCCATCTGCTGACATGCGACACCTAGCTAGAGCTAGCCGAAGGCATAGCACGAACGCCTTCCATCCACCCCCGCTCGTCCGCCACTATGACACGCACGCTTTCCGAGACTTCCCTTTTTCCCCGCTAGGGAGTAGTAGGCCCGGTGAGAGAACGCCCGTCCTCCAGCTAGCCAGCCAGCCAGCCCGCCCGACCGATAGCTGTTAGATCGATAGATAGATATGTAGATAGATGGATGGGTGGCTGGCTGGCTGGATGGATAGATCAGGAAAGACAGAGAGAAAGAGATCTAGAAAATGAGAAAAAAGATAAGAGAGAGAGATGTAGAGAGTGCGCGTGTCTGGAGAGAGAGAGAGATAGAGATAGAGATCGCGCGTGTTTGGAGAGAGAGAGCGAGAGAGATAGAGATCGCGCGTGTATGGAGAGATAGGTAGAGGGTGCGCGTGTATGGAGAGAGAGGTAGAGAGTGCACGTGTATGGAGAGAGAGGTAGAGAGTGCACGTGTATGGAGAGAGACATAGAGAGTGCGCGTGTATGGAGAGAGAAATAGAGAGTGCGCGTGTATGGAGAGAGACAAATAGAAAAGGCCTTCCTTGTCGTCTGATGGCGGTACACCTGCTCGTTAGTTCCCGGTTTCGGGCAATAACGCCAACGGTGACAGCAGCAGCAGCAGCAAGCGGTGTGCGTGCCTGTTCTGTTCTGCTCTGTTCGGCTCGGCGGACGACGACAACTCGTCGTCTTCGTTGCCGTCGGCGGCGGCGGTGGTGAAGACTCCACTTGTCCCCTGTTACCGCCACGTCTCGCTATATCGCTGTCACCTCAACTCCTCGATCAACTCCTATTCCTCTCTCTCTCCCCCTCTACCTCTACCTCTCTTTGGGTCTGTGTGCCTCGGACCAGGAGGACGAAGAGGAGGAAGAGGAGAAAGAGCAAAAGGCTCATTTTTAGCCGCATGCTCATCACCCTCGCTCAGACTCTGGCTTAGCCGGTGGCAGGAACCACACACCGTCCGGTCGAAGGAAGACGGGACAGCAGTAGATTGACTGACTGACTTCACTGCACCTCGAAGCTCTCGCGCCTACCACCGCCTCGATAACCCCTCATCCGCCCGTGCCCCCGCCCCCTAATGATGCTGCTGCTGCCGCTGCGGGTCCCCGATAACCGCGCTGCGCAGGCAGGCCGGCGACAGTGACGAGGTGTCTGTCCTCTCGGGTGCGGGCGAGAAGATCTTGAAGAAGAATCTGTCGTTACGGCGTAGCTGCAGTTAACTTCACGCACAACCCCTGTGCGGGGGTCGGTGGTCCAGCCACTGTCCGTTCGTTGAGCTCCACGCACAGACCTCCCCCTTGACAGACGCCATCTTAGACGTATACGCTAGGAATGGGGCGACAAGATTATGTCGGCCGCTTTTGATGTCGCCTTTGCCTGAAGCCGTAATATGTTTCACACAGAAAATAGAATATAATAACACAACATAATATATAGCATCATATAATACAAAATAGTCTAAAGTTAATATAATATAAATTGTCCACCATTTCCAGGCGCAGATGAAGATCGATGAAATAGATAGCAGCAATAAAAGAAAGAACAATCAGATTGAGCCTTCATGGCGAGTTCCATCGCTCGACTTGCTGATTAGTTCGCCTCGGACTTCGTGGATGTTGGCGCTATTACGCCAAATACGGTCCACGACAGCTGTATATTCGTGTAGTAAGGCGATGCCTTACAGGCGATGCGCAATTGAGTCGTTTCTCTAGGTTATAAGGCGATGTCCACAGATACATAGCGTGAAGAAGATACGGAACTCTCCCACGTTTCCATGGCGTCTCCAAGTATATATATGAGCAACGTAAAATTTATCTTTGCCACTTATTCATTATCTATGTGAGTTGCGCCGGCTCCGAAAGATTGCGAGTTGGCCAGATCCAAAAACTTTTTCATTTCTGTTTACAGACAAGGCTTTGAATGTTGTTTTCCAAGTGTGCCGTAGCCAGGTATCTACTATTCAGAGACAATCGAATAAATACGCTTGCAGTTTTCACACACGGCAGTACCACACACGATAACTACGCCGGTCGGCTTTTGGCCAACCTTTCACAATACGGGCAGGTAATTCGGATAGGTGTTAGCGAGGTTTCTGACTGTGCGGAGACTTCTGGACACAGAGAAGCGTAGGGAAGTCGCTAGCAGCATCAATCTTCGGGCACCTCCGGCAAAGGCCCGGCGACGAAGGCTATAACTTCTGCTTTAGTGTTGACAGACAAATAAAGCCTACCGCACTATTTGCCTTGCCGCCGATGTCAAAAAGCATGCATCGATGTCCTAGCGTACGAACGCAGGTCTTTCAGCCACGGAAATGAGCTTTGTTCGAAACGACAAAAAGCTATCGACATTTACGGTTAACCGTTTGTATTGACACAGGCTAGAACTCCCCGAAATGTGCGTAAAGCAAATCACAGACGCAGCTGTGTTAGGCAGCGTACTGCGTTTCCTTCGGCGCATTGTCGAACCACGTCGACTTAACCGAAACGCTTTGCCGAGGATAAGATTGACGTAAAACGCTGATGTTCAACCGGCACCGCTTAGGTTTTCTCACACTCAAGCTTTGAAGGTTTTTACTGCACTAAATGACAGGTGTGGACATTTATCGACGCATATGCCGATCATCTAATGTGCTCGGTTACAATGCACATGCAAAGGCACTTTTCAGTAAAGAAAAATTATTTTTTATGTTGGTTGACCTACCTACACGACTCAATTTGTCCAGTTTTACATGTGATCAAAATTTCCACAAATCGGACGTTGTCGCAGTTCGTTTTTGGTAGGAAAGTGGAAAACTACTACTTTCTGTGTCACACTTTAAGGCAATTGCAGTTGATTGCATTTTTCGCATGTTTAAGTTTGGGTTGAAGGCTTCAAAAGGCCTAGTTGTGTGGCACATTACGTATTCTACTCACGCTTCGTAGTGAGTATTTGCCTAGCTTAATGCATAGTAGGCAGCATATGTAGGCTGTGCTCCCGATTAAAGCGCTATTCAAAAGTAGCGCATCTGATTTATAACCCGGCTAGTAGATGTGGGGGGGGGGGGGGAATCGCGCGTGTGTCGATGCTTCGATTTTCGGACATCAGTTTAATTCTTGTCTTTGTCGTTTGCGGGGTACAGACGGGGTGCAGACGTACTACATACAGGTCGATGCGTGCCATGCGCCCCGTCGGATCGCCGATACAGAATCGCTGCTATTATCTGTATCCTAATGTGCGTCGCGCATTACTACGGTGAACACAACACGAACAATGTGGCTTCAATAAGCGGTGGTCCATAATCAGGAGCGGTGTGGACTCGTTTGCGTCTTTTGGGAGGAGGCATTCATAGCCACGGCCACCATAACCATGATCAGCATCCTCATCCTCATCATCATCATCACCACCACCACCGCCAGCATCATCATCATCGTCATCATCATCATCATCGGCTTCCTCCATCCGGCTGTAGCGTCCGGCTAGCGTTCGGATGGCGCCACGTAGACATAATCATGGGGGCCGAGGCGCTAATGCTGCCATCTGAGACATACATGGTCGCCCCTCGAACGAATCTGACGAACCACCACTGAACGCTTTGGGCCGCAGGCTTTCGGCTTGGCTCTGCTGTTGCTGCTGCTGCTGCTGCTGTTGCTGGGGTGCTGATCAAAGCCCCCCGCCCTCCGTTAAACCATCCGGTCATTCGTTCGTTCGTCTGTCTGTCCATCCGTTCGTCCGTCCACCCAACCATAAAGCCATCCATTCATTGTGTCTGTTCAAACGCGAACGGCCTTCGACGAAGCGATAATTCGAAATAGCCCGGTCGGTGTTGTTGTTATTGTTGTCGTCGTCGTCGTCGTTGTGGCTGCTGCTGCTGTTGATGTTTATTGTCGCTTTCGGTCTCGTCTTCGTCGTCGTCATCATCATCATCATCATTATCATTGGTGTTATCATCATCAACAACAGCATCATCATCATCAACATCAAACGCATCATCATCATCAGCACCGCCTCTGCGGCCGCCGCCGTTCGCTGACGCCACATAACTCGTGGAGAATTGCTGCCGCCGTCGATGTCAAGAATAGCGCATCTGCTTCTGCTCTTCCTATTGTGGTGCGTGGTATCCTCCTGCTAAGCCCGACGATGACGACGACGACGACGCTGCCGTCGTTGTACGAGATACGACCTGGCGGCGAGCGGTCTGGTTGCCGAGCGGTCTCGCGCCGAAGCGCCGAGGAGCCGAAGCGTCGAGGAGCAGCAGGGCCACCAAGATGCTGCCGCCACACCAATTGCCGACGAATGATAGCCCCCCACCGAAGCAACAACAACAACAACCACAACAGCAGCTCCAGCAGCAGCAGCATCAACACCACCAGCAACAGCCGCAGTATTAGCAGCAGCAGCAACAACAACACCGAAGAAAAGCCAGCGATGGAAGCGCCGCCGAAGTCGACAGGGAGCCACGACGACGACGACGATGAACAAACTTAACAACGACAGTAGCGTCGTCGTTGTCGTCGTCGTCATCGTCTTGAGAAAGTCTCTACTATCATCGACTATCGCGGTGGATTGTTGGAGACCGGGGGGGGGGGGGGTGGGGAAAGCGGCGGCTGGGGCTGGGGGGAGTGGGGTTCAAGACAGAAGAGCGTCAGAAGAACTACCCACTCGCTGACGGCGGTGCGCCGGGATAGCGACGACGACAACGACAACGATGATGAGCGGCACAGAGACAAACTAGACAAGAGACGAACTAGACACGAAACAACCGCAAGAATAACAATAACAACACCGACAGCAACAACAACAACAACAACAACGGCGACAACAACAACAGCATCATTATTATCACCAACAGCAGTAGCAGCAGCAGCATTAATAATAATGGCTCGACTCGCAGCAGCAGCAGCAGCAACCATTCGACGTGGGCTAGGCAAACATCGGACACGAAGACTCTATTTAGGCCGTCTGCTGGGCCATCTGGCTGGTCGACCGGCCGACCGACCGTCGAACCGAGCAACTAACCAACCAACCGACGGATCGATAGATAGATCTAGCGGGGCGGCCTGCTCGCTGTCTCGCAGGGCGCTGTTGTCATGGCGTGTCAATGAATGAATGACTGAATGAACGAATCAATGACGGTTCGTCGGCCCCAGCCGTCGGTCGCGTCTATAATGGCGCGAGCGAGCGTCTCTCGGCGGCCGCTCCGGTTGCTGCTGCTGATCATCAGCATCATCATCATCATCCGCAGCACCAGCAACAGCCTCCATCATCATCCGCAGCGGCAGCATCAAGCACTCTCTTTCTCTCTCGCATTGCCCCTTTTGGTCTCGGCTTTTGGTCTCTGGCATCCTATTTGTTTCTCTGCGGCGTCTGACCGACTGTTTTTTCTGTCCGACGATACGGCGGCATCAGCCGGAATCAACAGAAGCAGCTGTAACGGTAACAACAACAGCAACTCTAAGTGCGAAACAATGACAGCAGCAACAACAACAACAACAACAACGGAGCAACAACAACAACAACAACAACAATGGAGCAACAACAATGGTACCGGGGCCGGGGGTGGTTGTTGTTGTTGCTACTTGCCTGCCCCATCAATTAGTCCCAGAGCAGCGGCTTTCTGCGCCGTCGTTGTTGTTGTTGTTGCTGTCGCCATTGTTTTGTCGCTATTGTTTTGTTGTTCTTCTTGTTTTTGTTGTTTATTGTCGTCGTCGTTGTTGTCGCCAGTTTCCTCTATTCTCTACCTGAATAGGCTGACCGCTGAGTGCTTGTTGAGTTAAATCCCTAGCAGCCTGAAAGGGGCTCGGACAATAACATTATGAAGACGCGGGCAGCGGCAACCACAGCAGCGGCGTCGCCACATGACGCTCATGACGACTACTCAACTCAAAAAGCCACCCAGAATGCCTGGGCGCCCTCATGACGCCTTGAAAAGGCGTCGCAAGTTGAGGTCGTAAATATCTGTACTCATCTGTTAAGTTGGCTCTGGCCAGACTGCTCGAAACGTCGAGCTTGGTGGCGTGGTGAGTGCATTCGCGTGTGCCTTGCGACCGGAGGAAGCACAAGGATGCACCGGTTCGATCCCCATTTTTGCACATTTTATTTTTGAATATGAAGTATGTCGTCGTATGAAGTAATGCGAGAGCGGCTTGGTGGACGTTAAATGTCGGCTGAGATTCAGCCCGAACAAATACTGTCGGAAATGACGCTTCGCAGTGATTGCCTTGGTGGCATTGCCGAGGCGGCTGGAGAGAACTGCCTCATTCCGTCTCCGGAAGCACTGGCAGATAGTCTAGCCTCTTCTGGATGTCCAACTCGTGTGTGAGTGTATAACAATATGAATGAGTTCCCACTGTTTGCAAGGACATATCTAAAGCTCAGTCTACTATAAAGCGAATGTTTACTTAGCTGACGCACGATACAAGACAATCACCGTGACACGGGTCGGCAACAGCAGGCGCAGAACAGACGGCGACCTTTTTGTTGCACCACACCAAATACGCGATAAATACATGGGACTAAGGAATCCATATAGCTGTTAAGGCGCATTCCCTGGCTATCTAGGCTAGCTGGTCATAGGTTTCTCTGTTGTCCAGTTAACAGTGGATGTTTTGCTGCTAATTTCGCTCGCACTGTCTCTCTCTCTCTTCTCCTAGAGGTGTGACAAAAGATTGCGACCTCGAGAGCAAAATTATTCGCCTCCCACTGCCGTCTATGAACCGAAGCAAAGGAAAAGTGCGGAAGGCAAGGGAGAGAGAGACAGAGAGAGGGAGAGATACAAAACAGACGGGGCATTTCCCCCCTTTTCTCTCTCCGTTTGTTCTAAACTTAAGTTCGTGTAGGGCATTCATTTTGAACTGTAGAGGGGCGCGCACTTAAACTGTGGTGGTGGCGGCAGCGGCCTGCAAGTGAACTGCGCTGGTGTTGTGGGCCTGTGGGCCAGTGGCACGCCACTAGTTTGAACGTACGTCGGTGAAGCGGTCAATTGCAGCAGCCCAGTACAGCCGTCGTACAGTTGCTGAGGTCACTGTGAAGTCACTGACACGCGACGCGAGTCAGCGCGCGCCAAACGGCTATGACGAAACAGAAATCTCGTGAGCAAAACTTAAAGTTAAGCAGATTGATAGTGCGAGGGGATGGGACAGCAAGATGAGAGAGAGAGACAGAGAGAGAAAGTACCAGGAACAGGGTGCAATTGTGTGTGTGTGAGCGAGAGAGAGAGAGAGAGATAGAGACGGGGGTTGGGGGGGGGGGGGTAAGAAGCTCAGGGGTAGATAAAAACAAAGAACGAGTATCATACCGGCATGCGTTCACTTCGTCTGCCTCCTGCGTTTTACTACTTCTACCATTATCTCCGGCGGTTTATCTACTATCACTAGCGGTATATGATGCCGCTTTCCCGCGCGCCACCTTTGCTTCGTCATCTACCTATCTCTCTCGCTCTCTCTATATATATACAACGCTGGCTTTCGTTTTTTCTTTTTGCACGCAGTCACGTAAGCGAGCGCGCACAAACGCCCGTGCTTCTGTCGTCCGTGTTCGTGTATTCGATATGTCTTTCCCTATATTCGTCTCTCTCTCTCTCCCTCGCCTCCCCCTCTCCCCACTATCACGCTCCATCCCCCTCTGGGGCCCTGGAGATAGACCCTAGCCGTACGTATTTAGTGTTATGTTTTTAGACCGACTACCTGTATTGGTGTGTGTGTATGCGCGGCTTGCTAGCATGTGATAATTGAACCCGGCTGCCGTTTGTCAATTAGTCATTATTATTACTATTATTATTACTATTATTCTGATGATTATTATTATTATTGTTATTATTATTTATTAACATTGTTTAAATGTTACAATTGTGAGGTGTGAACGTGTACTCCTTGTCTTATCCTAGCTCTTAAATATCATTCCATGGAACCGACAATACAGCCGGCGTTTCCTCGGCACACTGCAAGCGATATCAGTTGCCGTAGAAACTCGCCTTCGCGCCGATTCCCTGTGAGATCTGTAATACGTTGACCCAGCTCACTGTGTGTGGTTCTCTTGGTTCCATGAATCTCTTGGTTCCCTTGCTTACCGGACCCATTGTTTGTTATTATTATTATTATTATTATTATTATTATTATTATTATTATTATTATTATTATTATTATTATTATTATTATTATTATTATTATTATGCAGTAGCGGTAACCGATGCACGCTGGATTTCTTTAATGAGGCCTGTAATAACCAAGACGAGAATGGCAATGACGAGAACGACAATTGCACGATGCTGACACCGACAAGAACATCTTTGGAAGCATGGAAATTGTGTTCAGGGCGCGCAATTCGGAGCAAAGGAGTTATTGCATGGTAGCCAGCCGAACGCTTTACAGGCTCACGCAACGTTGTGCACCATTGTGCTTGTCTAGCCAGTTTCTTTGTATCTTTCAACGAAACGGTCACGAAAGGAATGCAATATTAAACACGTCTGCAATGACCTACATCAATGTGAGGAGACTACAGTGTCGTCAGCTGCTTCCTCTCACACTCATACACACTAAAAGCTCACCTCCATTACACCGGCAGCCTCACCACGCACACACTCACCCAATGCCTCAGACGTGACTGTTGGGCCAGAGAGGCCTTTTACGGCTGCATGCATTACCGCTGACATCACTAGGTGGACGATATGGTGGTGTATGGTGGGTTACTGACAAGGTGGCGAAGATAGATGTTGCGGCTGCCGCTGCTGCTGCTGACAGGTGATGACGTACGACGACGACAACGACTTGCAAGCGAGACATTTTGAGCGGGAAATATCATGAACTGTAGAACACGAATTTGGCCATAAAATAACGATAATCCAGTGCGACGAATGAGCTCGCAATGTCATATGCCTTCTAGTTTATTTGTGCTTATTTTGTGTATCGGTTATCTCTGCAATGTTGTGTGCGCCTGGGCAATATGTGTACACGTGCACATATAGAAGGGTAATGTGTGCGTACGTGTATACACTTGTCGAGCGAATAAAAACAAATCAATCAATAAATAATCATTTTGTTGTTGTTGAGCGGCCGGCCAACCGTCAAATGATGACGGTGGCGATGCGGATAATACGTTATGACGGTAGTCAGTGTAGGTTGAGTACGTAAATTCTTGTTTTCTCTGCAGCGAAATGAAAGCGTTCAAAATAATGAAGTACACCTTCTAGTACCGTTCAGAATAATGAAGTACACCTTCTAGTACCTTTTTCTTCCACCGTAGACGTGACTCTTGTTGTCCTAAGTGAAAAATATAAACAAACAAAAACCTAATATTTTGCATGTATATGCACAGACTTTTGCGAAAGTGGGTAGAACGTTGCTGCACACATCGTCGTCAGCTGGTGAGGGGGGGATGGGGCAAACATCATTCATCCAGCCGCCGTGTGGGGCTCGACCCCCAGCAGTTCTCCGGACAGTGTCTCCGCCGGGTTTGGCCATTCCTATGAAACAGGCCCATATGCTTCACCTTTTGCCAGTCCGAATCTACGGGCTTAAAGTCGGTTGAAGAAGAGAGCGGTCGACGTTTACGGATCATTTGGCCGAGGTCGCCAAATGTCCAGTTTTCTCCTTTCAACACACTTCGTCTCATACGACGCCTGCGTCTGCGCTTTCCGTATATCCTGTGAACTCAACTCGTCTAAAGGAAATACGCCAGCCTACCGTGTCGGACTGCCCCTGCTTTGCATATACCTTTACGCTTTCACTCTCATTTGCAACAACTTATGCAGTTTGCGTTTCCTGATTTCCTTGCTTCCATCCTGTCCCTTAAAACTGAGGCAGTTTATCAATTGGCAGGAGATAAATACTGTAAAATCAATACATAATGCCATTCTCCGTATTTGGTAACGATCTCAATGATAGGCAAATCTAAGTTATACGCATAGTTGTAGAGAACTATGGTTTAACTTTCACTGAATTCTATGTGTTAAAAAAAACTATAGCTTTAGATTAGCTTGCACAGATAATCTAGAGCTCATTGTTGCACATGTAATACGTATTGGAGGTTTATACATGTATGTTGTTAACTGCTCTCTCCTAATAAGCTCCATTCTACATGCATTCAAGTATCTGAAAATGCTTAAACATTGAACGCGCTAATAGGGCATGTAGGACATAATTAACAGGCATTTACGGTCGTACTCTGCTAACTAGGTAGTGCAACTATTTATAGCAACGATTTAGTTTTATAGCGTCAGAGCCTATCACCTCAAATAGCAAGTTGCAGGTTAAACATAGTACCATTATCACATGCACATACATATGAAAGGACGAAACTTTAGTTTCTGACTAAATAAATTGTGCTTTGGCCAAGTATTGATCGTTGCTGCCGTTGTACAACTCGGTTGATTCATACTCGTTCTAGGACCGTAATCCTCTCCTTTGAGAGGATTTCGTAGGGTCGTAGGTAGCTAAAGCCAATCGGTTAATTGGTTCGAGCCCTTTCATCATTTGGGGTTCATGATGAAGACGAAAAGGTCAGCAGTATGTTGATTGCCGTAGCTGACTGCAGGGATAGCAGACTAAATCCGACGAGTAACGAATGCATAGATCGCTCTTATATATATATATATATATATATATATATATATATATATATATATATATATATATTTCGCTATGTTTCCGTCCGCGGTACATTCTAACGGGTGCAGCAGCCGGAGATACTTTTATAACTGGTCGGACTTATCGCGTCGCAGCGGACGGGCTTGGCGGATGGAAGCTTAAGCCGGGGCTTCGGGAGTCGAATTATCGATCTACACCGAAAGACATTGATCCACCGTCGACAGAGGTCGTAGGGATAATCCCCGCTAGCTTACGACGAAACCTGCCTCAGGGCCAGCGGAGATCAAGCCTACTCTCCATTACCCTAGGACCACGGCGATTACGATGTACCACCATCGTCAACATTTTGTCTTTGCCTTAATATCAGCCGTTGCTGGTGTTGTTGTCGTTGCTGTTGGTGTTGTTGTTATTATTAATGTTGTTGCCGGTGTTGTTGTAACGGTTTTTTTCGTGTTGTTGTTACTGATGTTAGCGTTGTTGTTGTTGTAGCTGATATACTGATTGGTGTTGCTATCCCTGCCCCGTCGGCATGCAAATATAGAGGCGGGTCACTTTGTGTTTTTGATCACTTTTAGTTCTGGTAATGTTTAGTTTTTAAAGGAAATTGTCTCGATCAGTTACTTAGTTTAGCTCATCAGACGGGCGAGTGAAAGAGAAGCACAGATTAACAAGCTCGACGAGGTATGCATATTAGGTTTTCGACATCGTTTCGGCAGTGATTTCGTCATTGCTGCGAAGTCGGCTCTTAATAGGCGCATACCGGTGGCTTTCTAATTATGTAAATGTAACCACCGCCCCGTTCTAGCCCCGTTCAAAGAAGACTTGCGAAACACGTTAGCGAAACTTGAAGCACTGTGTTGTAACCTTAGGCGTTATCATTGGCCCCCACACACACACACACACATTAGGAATTAGCTGTCCGGACAACGGAACATGTACGGGCGGCAACTGCGACCAGCCCTAGATTGTTTTCTGCACCGAAGCCCGCCGTCGGCTCTTATAAAGTTATTAAGGTCTTCATTCAGTGCACAGGCAGGAATTCGACGTTTACGTATAGGGGAACCACGGTCAGATGGATGCCCGCCCAGGCTTCGGCGTGATAGGCTCCCGACGAACGCGCGCGCCGACCTAAGATAACTATGTGGACTTCAACTCCTCGGAAAGTAGGCGGCATACTTGCATGGTTCTTCTTCGCGAACACAGATATGGATGGATTCGTCTTGTTCGCTTGTCCACCTGGCACGAGAATAGAGCACTATGAGGTACATTCGTATGTTTGTACGGCACTACGGCCCAGACTGTGTGTGAAAGTGTCCTTACGAAAAGGTCCTTCGCCAGTCGTACTGCACGGATACCAAGTCGTCGATGCTCGTCGGCCAATGACCGATCAAGAACTTACATATTCGTAGTCGTTAGATTGAGTTAGAGCAAGTAAAATAGTACCCCGAATTTTGTTTGCTGGATCAGCTAGTTGTTAGCAGGTTGCGACAAGAAAATTACTGTAACCATAAATGCAAACAATAAAACGAAATAGAAAAGAAGTAGATAAAACAAAGCTGACTGCAAACGTGCTCGTTTTTTAGAGAAATAACGCGCTTAACGACGTTTGAACTAAGACCTGTACATATAGTTAAGGAGTTCCGTGTATGCGGATGAGGAACATTGACGTGGTGTTAGATTAACATCGCCCTCCCTTAGATTATTGTGTGCTATACTATTCATTATTATGTTGCTATTATTTTTTTATTAATTAATTCATGTTACAATCCTGTGTAGGTAAACGTGTTAACTTGCAGCCCAGAACAGCCTTGGTCTGCACCATTCGGCAAGTGATTCCAAAATTGAGATCGCGTTACGGCAATGAAAACGTCTCTGGTGTAAGAATTGTGCGGCTCTCTTATCCCCAGTAGTTATCTTTAAACGTTCGCCCAATTTAGAAAGTAGTCTCTCAGTCAGGGAGCCCGGTGGTCAATGTAATTATTGAATTTAGAGAATGATCTGTGATTTTAACTAGGTATTTAGATTTAGACGCATGATATCTTAAAATCAGGTTTATATTCATTTTATTTAGTGTATATATATATATATATATAAAGGCCAATTTTTTTACTCCGTTCTCCCCCATGCTGTCGGTCACGTTTATTTTTTATTTATATAGGCCCAATTGAATCAATCAGCTCGTCCTTAATTTATTTTCTTAGAAAATGACCGAAAGGAAGATGTTCTCTACGTCGCTCGCCCGTTCCCGTTGCCTAATACATACACACCACTAGTCCAGCTATTTGGTCGATAGGGAGTGCAGTACGTCTTTAGCGAGATCGCGCGATGATTCTCATTCCTGCCCACCCGCGGGCGAAAACCCTGCAGGGTGCTCGGCTCAACTCGGCGCTCTCGAATCTACCCCTCAATGGAGAGGGGGGCACGTGCGCGGTCCTTGGGGGATCCGGCGACCAGCCACTTGGCGCTAAACTAGCTTACGGTTCCGTCTGCACGTTTAGCAAAGAGCTAGAGGACGTATAAGTCGTCGTAGTAGAAGTAGAAACAGTAGTAATGCTAGCAATGCTGCTATTTTCCGATCTCTGTACGTCTTTGCCGCTGGACGTAGGGAAAAGGAAGGGACCGCTTAGACTCTCTGGGCTATTAACGTCGTAGGCCGAGCTTACTCAGTCCAATGGCCGGCGTACACACACTACAGTAAAGGGTCATCCTTGGCAGAGGCGAGGGCAATACCAACAACAACGGGGTCGACAACAACAACAACGACTACGATGGTGCTAAGAGAAGTGTCGCTTGGGGAATACTTCAAAGTTAGGGAGCCACAGTGCTGATCTAACGGCACGATTTGAGGCCAGGCCCCCACCTTCCGTGGCCCGTTTTGCCACTGCCATTTTGGCAAGCGCCGTCTGGATCGGCTCAGATCGTCCCGTCCGACAAAACAGATCGTTGGAAAAGAAACCGAGCAGGAAAGAGAGGGAATTAGCCGGGAAAAATGAGAATCTGTTGACTTTGCTGGTGCTTGGGCTAAGAGGTTCTTTCGATAATATAGGGTAGAAGAGCACCCATTGTTAAACAGCGGTAGACGCAAGGAGTAGTGGTGATGATGGTGGCGGTCAACAGATGTCGGGCTTCGAAAACAAAGTAAACAACCGAGTAGAAAAGAGAAGATAAAGATACATTTGTAAGAAAACGACGATACTGATGACCACAACAGAGGTACATAGGATAAAAAAACTCAGTGCTCCAGAGCACAGAAGACCAATCGACAATCCAAGCGTCAGGCATAAGGGGCCAGTGGGAAGCGGTGCCAAGTCCTCGGCATTAGAATGAAAGTACAAGAGCACAGAAATCAGTTGAACAGTCGTTTTTTTAGTAATTCCTGCATCGGGGCATTTGAACGTACGTAATCCTTGTTGTTGTCCATCATGCTCCTTAGCGAAAACGGTGAAAAAAGCAATATATTTATATGCGTATATATATTACTATTATATATATATATATATATATATATATATACAATCATATATATTTTATATATACCACTATTCATTTTTCCGTCCATTTCTAAGACACCTAGAATATTTTAATGTTGTTATTGTCGTTGTCGTTGTTGTTGTTGTTGTTGTTGTTGTTGTTGTTGTTATTCTTGTTGTTATTGTTGTCGTCGTCGTTGGTGTTGATGTTGTTGTGACGCCGTCACTGTCTGTGCGTCCGTGCGTGTATGCTGGCTGCTGCAAGCGGCGCATCGTGTATGCTAAGCAAGCGAAGGTACGAGAGAAGAATAGAGAGATAGAGAGAGAGAGCGAGCGAGAGAGAGAGAGGCATGGAAGGAGAGGGAGAGAACTTGAGCAGCCCCAATCAATTTGCGTACGAAGCGAGAGTCGTTTGTTTCATTTGCCTCACGTGTGGTCGCTCGGTTGGTCACAGACAGCCGGCCGACCGACCGACCGGCCGAACAAACGAACGAACGAACGACCGGGCGAGCAGCGAACACACGAGAGCAGAGTCGAGTCGAAAGACGAGAGGCGAGACGAGCTGAGGTAGGTGGCTGGTTGCCTGACTGAGGCGGGTCGCGCGTGCATGATGCGTGTGCGCGTGTCCCTCCGCGCACCCGCCCGTCTTTCCAACCGTCCGTCTTTCCGACCGTCCGTCTTTCCGACCGTCCGTCCGTCCGCCAAAGGGAAGATCGTTCACTCCTCACTCGACTCTCGTTCAGCCTGTCGTCCCGGGTCAACTCGGTCGTCGCGTCAACAATCTTGTTTTCGTTCTGTTGTTGTCGTCGTCGTCGTCGTTGTTGTTTTTGTGGATGTTGTTGTTGTTGTGGATGTTGTTGTTGTTGTGGATGTTGTTGTTGTTATGGATGTTGTTTTTGTTGTTGTTGTTTTTGCTGTGGATGTTGTTGTTGTCGTCGTTGTTGTTGCTGTTGTTTTTTTGTTGTTGTTGTTGACGACGTACGACGACGACGACGACGACACCAGTGCGTCTATATGGAACTAGTAACAGCAGCAGCAGTAGTAGCAGTAGCAATCGCAGTATCATCATTCGCCACCTCAGCCGTCGGTCACCGCCGCCACCGCCGTCGATGTTGCTACTGGATAAAGAGCCAGTCGACGGCCAGCCAACTTCTCGAGTAGTAGTAGTAGTAGTAGTAGGAGTAGAGGGGGAGCAACGTGGACGTCCAAAAATAGTGGCAGGCCGCATTCTGCCTAGTGGCCAACGAGTCTGCCTGTATCTCTGTCCATTTATTTGTCTCTCTGTACCTCCGCCCGTCTGTATGTCTGTATTTCTCTTCATCTGTCTGTTTGTCTGTCTGTCGGTCTGTATTTCTGTCCGCCTGCCCGTATGGTTGTGGTCAGGTCTGCTGCCTTAACCTTCATGATGTTGTTGTTGTTTGTTGTTGTTGTTGTTGTTGTCGTTGATGTTGCTATTGTCGTTGGCGTTGTAATTGTAGTTGTATTTTTCATCATCGTCGTCGTCGTCGTCGTCGTCATCGTCGTCCTCCTCATTGCTGTTCATCTCTGTAAGGTCAATTTGGCAGCGGGTTGGTAGCTGGTTGCCACCCCGCTCGCGGAGCTGGTGTTGATGTTGGTGTTAGTGTGGATGGGTGACTGACTCTCTGTCTGTCTGTCTGTCTGTTTATCTGGCTAGTTGGCTGACACTCAAACCATCGAGTCGAGTGGACGACGAATAGAGGACCTGTCGACGACGACGACGACAAGAGCGACGACAGCAACAGGGGCGTCGTGGGTCGTGGTCATGGTGGTCGTCGTCGGCAACGGCGTCGTCGTCGTCGTGGAGATCCTCTCGATCTATTTATCTATCTGTCTGTCTGTCTGCTCTGGATGTTGCGGCAAGGAAAGATAGCGGCGACATCGGCTGCGTCGTCGTTGTCGTCGTC
>QVRM01007167.1:617500-742211 GCA_003439945.1 Dermanyssus gallinae | reverse complement strand
AATAGAGCACGAATCGGATAGCCTAGGAAGACACAGTCATCATAACAGTGGCAGTAATCCGTTGGCGAACGTACGTCCTCGAATTGACGTGAATTAAACAGTCAACTTGAAAAGCCTCGAAATTAAAAAGGCTGCACCGCCAGCGAACCTTATCATTCACATAGCCAGCACAGGTTTCCACGGAATCGGAATTTCATCGCCAGCACAGGTCTCCACGGAATAACATGTAGCAAATCGATAAACGTAGTTCGAACGTAGAGTAGCGAATCAATGATTGATGCCAATGTTGGCTGAGCCAATCAAGATTGGCTCCTTCCCCCCTCCAACATCGGCGCGCCGATCAGAAGTAGATGAAGGGTAGACTCGAATTTGATCCATCATTTTAGCTTCAATCCACCAAGTCTCCCCGGTCGTCCAGCACTTTCGTCAGGACGATATGCATATACCAACCGACATCATCCCAGAACCAACAACAAACAACAACAATATCAACAGAAAGATAAGAACCATAAATTGTACAAATACCACAGCAGCTGCAACAGCAACAGTAACAAAAAACAAGAATTGCTAGGATAGTGCAGCCGACTTACTTTGGCTGCTGTGACAGGTGATAAAGTGTCTATGTATGACAGTATTCATATTTAATTTATTGCGTTCTCAAAGAGTTTAAGGCTATATGCCAAGGGTATGAAGAAAACAATGCAGCGAGCGCGAGAACAGAAGAAACAAACCTATAAGAAAAAACAAGCAAATCACGTGTAGCAAAAGAACACAAATCTCAACATAGCGAGAAATACATACACATAAACACCCCCATTCCTCTCCGCTCAGCCCCACACTGTCTGTCATAAACACTTCAGACTAATGACTGAATGAATGGTGGTGGAAGAAGCCTGGACGCTGCCCCCAATGCTGCTTTCGGCACCGGTTACCATACAGTTACCACTTCTGTGGCCATGATCAAAGCGGCTAACAAAAACTGTTCTACAATGAGGAAGCAACAGAAATGGCTGCAGTATTCAATTAATGATAATAGCTCCCGCGACTACGGCGATTGTTAACCAATTACTAGGACTACGTAACGACTGCACATCACATCCACACACACATGAAGTGCCCTGTATTGTAGTATCAACAGCCAACAAGTGTTAACCACTTACCTCTTGAACACGAACGAGCAATATGCTTTATTCTCGAAGATTTACCAACTACACTCATGTCTAAAGAGTCGGAGAAGATGACTATCATCATTACTAATTAAGCCCAAATCATATATACGCATAACTATGCACTTAATTATATATATATATATATATATATATATATATATATATATATATATATATATATATATATATATAATTAAGTGCATAGTTATGCGTATATATGGTTTGGATATATATATATATATATATATATAAACATGTGTGAGCATTCCTCACGACAATTGCTTACGGAGTCAGGTGACTAATTTTACCGCGGGCAGGAAACGTGGCCCTTTCATGGGACTGCCATCGGCAACATTCGTACCTGGAACGAAACCAAAAACACAACAAGCCAACATGATCCAGTTAGTGACAGATCGCCATGTCTTTTTTCTTTCAGCGCCGCTCAAATCCGCCGAGGGAACCAATTGGTCCATCCACCATCCTACACAACAATGTCTCTCTAGCTGTAGCACACGTAAAACGGTACATCATCGAATCGTACAATTTCGATTACACTTCTCAGCTGCTTTATAACAACAATAGTACTACTCGAACATACTGTTATCGCCAGCATTACTACCACGACTATGTATATATTACTACGAGTATAGTAAAAAAAAAAAAAAATATATATATATATATATATATATATAGACACTGTTAGTATCTGCAGTCACACCGCTAAAACCGGTCATTGGGTACAACGATAAGAACAGAAACACCCAGTACAATAACAACACACAAGATCACACATACCAGCACAGAGAGGCAAAACACGGGGTCGAGTTTATTTATTGGTAATAGGTGATTTTCATTCTGAAAGAAAGTGGGTAAGTGCAACGACAACAACCGCGGTTACTGCCGTGAACGTCATTCGAATGATATCGCTGGCGAGCAACGGCTACGCCTAATCACTATGACAATGATATCTTGACGGTTGACAGCAAAACGACGGCGATTATCATCGAATTATTTGAATCTCTAATGCGGTATGTACGTTGCGTTGAACAGGTCAAACGCGTGCAAGCAATAACATTCATATTGTTTATGCTCATAGCTGTTATTATTGGCGCGGGTGCCAACGATCGAGCATTGATAGAATAAAGACGTACGCATATATATAAACAACTAGAAAAAGAGATATTAGGAGAGAAAATTAAACAGACTAAACAAAGGCAGATGGTCGTTCATAATAACAAGGCTGTAATAATAGATGAAACCGATCTCAAAGAAAAAAAAAGCGGCAATTATACGTTCGTTCGTTTGTACGCAAATCGGTAGTTGTACGAATCGAAGTACAATCTACTGTATCTTTTCATTTAACATCTAGATAGCTAACTAATTAATACTGAAAAGTGGGAAAGATGGCCGGGGAGCTTCGCGCTAGGAGTCGCGAGTTTGTTTGATCCTGTTGCGACATCAACCCTTTTAAAAGCATTAATTAAATAAGAGAATTGCATCTAATAAAAATAACCATCATCCTCCGTTTATTCGCGATCGATATTCATGCGTCGACCAAAAGGGAGACAAAGAAAGAAGAGAGTTTACATGCAGACCAAGAGTTGATAGTATATATATAGTGGCGGCGAGATTTAAGGGGCTAATTCTCTGGTCGTAGTTGCCATCTACCGGCGTATCGCGCTGGTTCGATCCCTGCTCTTGTTGATCGAATTTCATTGAGCGATGCTCATTGAGAGTAGATGACACAAACCAAACCCCTGAATAAAAGCGTAATGTGCGTATTTAGGTATATATGTCAATCTAATAATATATATATATATATATATATATATAATCATATAGAGAGTTATTATTCGGGGAAAGATTTATTATTGACATGTATACCTAAATACAACATAACGCTTCTATATATAATACAACGCTCAAGTTCAGATGACCATCAATAGGATATTCCTTCCTGCGTCGTATCATCTTTCTACCTACACATACTGTACACAACAATAACAACAACGGCGGTAACAATAGCAAGAGCAATATTACCAAACGTTGTAATACCACGACAGACAATGACGCGCTCGTATGCAGCGCTCAGAAGTAGACAGCCAACGCTATGTAAAGCCCAGCCAAGTAGTTCCAATCAGAATCAGGCAGCAGCATTACTACAACGACATCCTTCCTGTACTACCACAACTATTACTACAACTACGGCGTCAAGCCTAACACTCTCTTAACCAGACGGCAGTTAACTAGCTTCGGCCGTGCTAAGCCAAAGCGCTACAAAAGCAGTCATTATTACCGGCGGCTCATAGGCGGCAAAACGACAAAAAAAGACAGAAGCTCAATAGTTTGGACGAAGCAACTTTTCTCTCTATGTCTACTGAGTGATGTCGAGGAAGAGAGAAGAGGGCGAGATGGAGAGAGAGAGAGAGAGTGAGAAAGAGATATTGAAAGAGGGGAAAACTATTTGCAGGGCGTAATATGGACGCATACGGCGGAGGCCAACACTACAATAAACTGTATGATCATCCTAACCCTGTCTGATCGAGGAGACAAAGAAGGTGTCGTGTGCCCGACGACAAAGTATTAATTATTCTAAGCCTCCCCCCGCCTTCACCACCACGCACGCAGTGGCCGAAAATGTATTCCCCTCAACCTCAACAACAACACAATAATAACAGCAGAAAAAAACAGGGTGCCGGCCGTTCAACGACTCACCTCCTCACCAATACAACAATGATGATCATGACGATTATGATCATAATACGAATTATTATTAAAAGGTCGTTTCATTCATCATAAGAATACACGCAATCATTATTATAACACGTTGTTGTTGCTTGCTGCTGCCTATTAGTGCTGTCGATATTGTGAATGAGGACCACCGAATGCTATATATATATAACTTCGCGTTGTTATCACTTTGGAGTGGACAATTGCCTCCGTGCGAATGTGGGGTTACGGGTTCTCTAACCCAGGGTTTGTCCAGTTCAACAATGTGCCGCGGCCCCGAACAGACGCCGCTGCATTTTCTCGTTGAATATCGAGCGACAACCTCTGACGGAACAAGAAAGAATTCGGATACTCTCGAGTCTCCCGTCGACACATTAAGGCTCCTATCTACGCGCTAAATCAGCTTGTCAGCGCGTAAGGGGGCCTGCAGCTCCCATAGCCTCGAACGTCAACAGACGTGTCATAAGAATTATCAATAAAAGATCTTTCGCGACTCCTCCATATGACTCATGTTTTACGCGTATCCACCAAGATCGTAATCGGCCTGCGAAAGACACTGCATTGTTGCTGTTGTTGTTGTTGTTGTTGTTGCTGTTGTTGCTAGGTGCTGTTCCTATTATATAATATTAAGAATCGCGAAATAATCGAATCGCATCCATAACTTATCACATACACGCAAAATACTACTGAAACCAATGCAGCAGCAGCAGCCTAGTGCAGGGTATGAAAATTCGTGGTAACAGCGCACGCTGGGTGCGTGCCGTAAGCGCGCAACTGAGCGATTGAGTAAAGACGTGAAAGGGCTGACTACGATACGGCTCACAATGGCAGCGGACTCGTAATGACTGACGGCAATTTTGAGGCCCGGTTGCCAACGGGCGCCATTGATGAGCTGTGAGAACCTCCTTCCCCCTCGCTTTACGACTCTTCGCTTTGACGACGCTCAGCGGGTCTGAAACTGGTTGGTCTGTGTTTCGTCGTGTGTGAGAGAGTGGCAGTGGTAGTGGTGGTGGCGGCGGTGGTAGTTACGTACTGTAGCGTAGGCTAGAAATGATTGCTTCTTCAATCACGAATGGTTCGAGCAACCAACAACAACAACAACAACAACGAAATCTCAATTGATTGACTGATGAGAATGACATGATGGCGGGTACAACGATCATGATCCCGATGCCGCCGCAGCCGCCAACGATGGCTATTTACGCTGGTCAGTCAAATTTTCGTCGTAGTGAGTCGTCTCCGTTGTCCGTTTTTTTTCTTCTTCTTCGTTTTCGTCTTCATCAGCTTCCTCTTTTCACATTCGTCGTTTTTCTTTGCAAACGGTGAATCAAAAACTCTTCTCCCGCGCTCGTCGGGTGGCAAACCAGGCCAGCTACGATGATATGCACAAGTACCCACACTAGATGAATCAGCTCGGTTAGTTGAACTATCAAGAAAAACGTGTTACGTAACTGCAACGCAATCTATCTGAGACCTATAGATCGAGCCACTAGCTTATCGGTGGTGGCTGCTGCTGCTGCTGTTGTTGTTGTTGTCGTCGTCGTCGTCGTCTTATCGACGATTTTGTGTCTCTGTTTTCGGCCGCACCCTTAGCCGGCTAGAAAACCTCTGACCAGTAACCAATGAACACATCAATGAATGCACTATCTAACCGACTAAATAGTCCTGGTGCGTCGGTGACGTTAGAAGATGTGTTCGTGGTATCTAACTGGCTTTCAGGAGAAAACATCAACCCTTCCCTTTCCTCTTCCTCTTATCTTAAACACGCTTCCCTCCTCACCCTAGCCGCGTTCGCCCCGTAATCAATAACGGAAATTCTCACCCTCTTCGTCCTGTCATTTTTCAGGTTTTTACCCGTTACTCACCCCTCAACCAGCTCGAGACCTTCGTTGTAACGCTGTATTTTTCATCTCGTTTCTCGCATCCCGTACCCTTGTTTTTCTTTTCATCTATATGATTCCCCTCCCCCTCCTCATCATTTTATGTGAATCGGTTTAGATCACCATTTTCTCATTCGCTTCGTGCCAGCAGTTCTTTCGCCCTCTACTAGTTCTCAGTACTAGAACTTTTTTTCTTCCACTTCTTCCCCCATAAGTCCGTTCCTCCTCATTATTATCCACAAATCTAATCATCTACCCAATCTGCTGCTAATCCTCTGACTGAATCTCTGACACTTGTCTGTCCTCGGGCACCTCTTGATAGCTGCCCCCTCCTTCACGTCGGCATCATCATCAATAACGCCCCCACTCTGGTTTGCTTTAGCCTCCTTCCACCCCCATTTGTCTTGACCTTCGCGCGCTCCTATTAGGTTCCACTCAGGTCACAACTTAACCCGGCTCGCCTTCAACTTCTTCTGCCACTTCTTCTGGGGTGCCTGACTGCTACCCTCATCTGAACCCCAACAACCCCTGCTAATACTACGAATACTATTACGAGTACTACTACCACCACTACTAATAATACCACAACCGGATAGATTAGCTGACCGATCATCCGTTTGCTGTGGCCGCTGTAGGTGTAGGGTTAAGGTAGGATAGGGGTTGACAGACCACCTCGTTGGCTGTAAACTCAGCAGCGGTACTCTGCTCTGTTTATAATAGCTCTACGAGGGATAGACTAACTCAATTTCTCTCTCTCGCGGTCCGACTCTCGCAACTAGCATCTGCAACTAGCAAGTTCTATGCGATTCGCCCTGCTACCTCTGCCTGTTCATATCAAACACCAGTAGCCCACACCGTAGTCTGTTCGACCTTCATCATAAGGGTCTCTGAAGAACCAACCGGCGATTTCAGGACATGGCGAGCAGCAGAGCCCTCCCCACAACGCCTCCGCCACTGCTGTCAACGGGGAGAGAGAGAGAGAGAGAGAGGCGGGGGAGAGAGAGAGGAGACGGAGACGACCTCGCAGACGTTGAAGCCGCCATCATCACCTGCCATGAGCACCACGAGTATAATCAAGCAATACACAGAATACAATCGGGCAATACGCAGCGAGTACAGCACAGCCGTTGTCCTGCCAACTCTTCCGCCATCGAATGGACTCGCCTAGTAAATCATATTCAGCATCGTCCCATCAAACTCCTCCTCATCATCATCATCATCATCATCAACAACAACACAATCATAATCAGCATCGCCCTCACCACCACCACCACCACCACCATCATCATCGTAATGAAGAAGGTTCTCATCCTTGATCAATCGATTCGAGTCTATCTTATTTCGACCCGCAATGAGCGGTGTCGCATCTAGATCTCTCAGGTGTCTCTTGCGGCGGCGGCTGCTGCTGTTGTTGTTATTGTTGTTGTTGTTGTTGTTGTTGTTGTTGTTGTTGTTGTCAGTAGTTGCGATGCCGGCCGGGATAGTCCCGCCTGTTTCAAGCCATGCCTCCTCCCTCCCTCCTGTCTATTATGCTACTCTATTGCTGCTGCTGCCGTTGTCATCATCACCATAATTATCATCATCGTCGTCCCCGACAGTGACAGGGACAACCGATCAGCCGCCAGTCAAGCCAGACAGGCGGGCCGAAGTCAACCAGCCGGCGGCGAAAAGAACATCGGCGAGAGAGAGAGACCAACATCGGAAGACGACGAAACGAAAACAAAATGTTGCCTCTCGACGAATGTACGACACAAACGTACGTGCACGTACATACATGTATGCTGCATGTGTACCTGCTGTGCTATCAGGCCACCTGTCTGTCTGTCGGTTGGTCGGTCTGCGTGTCTGTCTGTTGTTTGTTGTTTCTGCCAGTTGACGGACCGACCGACCACCAACCACCATCCCTCGTCATTGAGCCTTAACCGCATCACTGGCCGCGTAATACCGCGCAACCAACACAGATGCTGCTTTGAAACGATCTCACTCACTCACTCAGACAAAAATCACTATCATCATTGTCGTCGTCGTCGTCATCATCATCATCATCATTGAAGCACGTCGTCCGCTGGCGGCCAACCGGATGGATGGATTGATGGGTCGCTTCAGAACTAGAAAGCAGGCGCTGTACAAACTGTATATATATATATATATATTATATATATATAGGCCTGGTATGTAATGACGGCCGTCACTGATCTTCATCGCCACTGTCGTTCCTGCTTTTGTTGTTGTTGTTGTTATTGCTCTCATAGTTGTTGTCATCATCATCATCATCGCCGCCGCCGACCGGCATCGCCGACTAGGTAAATCAGCACTGCACTAAGAAAGGGACAAACAGAGGAAAAACAGAAAAAGAAACAAGAAAGGGACGCAGGAAGGCAGGTGGGGGGGGGGAGAATACACCGCCGCCACCACCACCTTAGCACACTTCTCTATATAACAACAACAACAAGAACAACAACTCAAAGAACCGGCGACGGCTCTAGCAGTACCCATCGTAAGATCGGCTACAGTTAACTACTACTACTACGACTACTGCTATTACTTACTACACGAATGCTTTGAACGAACTAAGCTGAGGTTTAGATGTATGTAGAAAGCCTCTCATGTCCTGCTGCCTATATATGTATATATATATATATATATATATATATATATGCATGCCCATTTACCCATATGTATGTGTTTTGTCTGCTGCTGGCTGTGTGTGTAAGTCCTCACGAGGTCACCGCGGCCATCATCACCACCACCACCACCGGGTAGGGCCAATAGCACCAGTAACAGTAGCAGCAAAAATAATAGCTAGAGCTGCTCGATATAGAAAAACACACGATGACCAACAATGACGTCAATTGACGATCAAGCGGAGAACAAACATATTCAGACACACAAATATATATATATATATATATATATATATATATATACACATATATGTATATATATATATATACATCCGGCGTAATAGAGTACAACAATGCAACAGGAAATCTAATAATTTCAAGAGGTTGCGTCAAGAAGGTCGACTTGTTGTTATGGTCGTTATTGTTAGCCCAGAATGTGCCGTTCTTACATACGTTTTGAACACATTCTTTCCTGTTGTAATGGGCTATTTTACCACCTGTTGTGTTAGGGACATGAACAGAAACGATGGGAGGAACACTAAGTAATAAATCATAACAATAATAACAGTGCATCATAAAACAAAGAAATACTTGCAGGAATAGAATTGTTCACGTCTTGGAGGGTGGCCCGCTACTGACAAAAGAACTACAAAAACGATTTAATCTGAAGAAAACGTGCGCCTTTGAAGTTTATATGCGAAACTGGGAAACTAAAATTAGTGAAGTGGACATAGGTATTTATGGAACAGCAGCAATGACGAGCACTGAATGGCGGGGTAGCGGTGTAATAATCGACATTTAACGACGGCCTTTGCAGCTCACGGATTTCATCACGTTCTGTGCAACGTGGAGGGTTTTCATGAACCACAGGATGAATGTCAATGCAAACAATGCTGGAGCAAATGTGATCGATACCACGCCGCGGTATGCCCGGCGGTTAGGTCTATAGCAGAACTAGCAAAACGCTAGATTGTTGGCGTCTCGAAACATTTTGATGTAACATAAACACATTTACCCAGTTTGGGTGTTAATAAAACAAATATATAAAACAAAAAATAACACCAATGGCAACAACGATAACAACAACAACGACAACAAGAACAACGACAAAAATGTCGGCGCGTAGCAACAATAGATAGAGAAATCCAAACGGGACAAATAACAGCGGAAGTATAACGAGCAACAACAGCGGGAACAATAATAATAATATTATTATTATAAGAAAACGAAAAACCACATAGAAATCAGCAGATACAACCAAGCAGAGCCAACTTTGCGCCCAATGACATCTAAAAAAACGAAATCGAAACGGGGGACGGCGACACTAATTTTCGAAGAAAAACGGTGGTCTAACTGGCGTCACGTTAGCGGTTGATCCAGAACAAGTGGCGCATAGTGGTTCATAAGGTCGATCATCTACTCAGCAGTAAATAATGACCGTTAGAATCACCGTCCTAGTAGAGAAGTGTTACAAGGCCTAGTAATCATATCTACCTAATACCACCAAAATAGTAGCTATAGTAGCAACAATAGTATTAGTAGTTGTAGTTGTGTAGTTCCTTTGAGCCGGTCGTAGGACTAGTCGCGTTGCACGAGAGACACTGTGCGCGGGTTCAGCCCACCTTACCGCTTTGATTTTGGGGTCCGTCTTAAGCGCGAAAACCCGCAATCGGGAGGCCACCCGAAACTTTACTTTAGTCATTGCACCGGGGAGTGCGCGCGGGTTCGAGCCCCCCCACCGTTGCACCGATTTGTATTTATGGGGGTAGTCCGTCTATGAAGCAATAAAGCGAAAAACAGTTCCGTGGACGCTGTTAAATCTTGGCTGAGGGTCAGCCCGAAAACTTTACTTTACTTTAGTAGTTGACTTTGTTGACAACAGCAGCGCCAGCAGCAGCAGTAACAGAAGCCACCAAAGCCCCCGGGTCAGCGTCAATGTAACCCCCTTCACCCCGCCGATGCCCCCGCGGCAGCCTGCTGCTCGTCACTCGCTCAATAGCAATAATTTCCGTCCGCTTGTTCTTCGCCTGAGCACTGTGTGTGAATTCACAGTTACACATATATGCGTACGTAATGCATACATGGTATGTAAGTACGCATATATATATATATATATATATATATATATATACGTGTAACTTTGTTCAGGGTGTCATATCTCGGGACAGAACATGTTTTGGCTTTTCTCTTATCAGAGGTAACTGCGTCCGACAAAGCAGCACCTGTAGCGGCGGCGACAACCTAATACCAAGCATAGCACGACTGACATATACGAATCTTCCGAGCAAGAAGAATTACAGAAGATCACCAATACCTGGAGAGAGAGAGAGAGAGAGACAGACAGCAAAAGAAACACATCGACACCCACCACCACCACCCGAAAGGTGTCGAGAAGTTGAAGATGCATGACAAGGAAAGATGAAGAGAGAGAGAGCGAAGGAGAGTGGAAACGAGAGCGAGGGAGAGAGAGAAGAAAAGAAGGCAAGAGAGCAAAGGGGAGAGAAACAGAGAGAGAGAGGGGGGGAGAGAGGAAGAAGAACATGACAAAGATGGACGCCCGGCCCCGCCCGCCCGGTTGCCCCGGTGAGACAGGTGAGTGAATGAGTCAGTAGTTGAGTGAGTGATTGAAGTGAACTGAGCTGAGTTGAGTGACTGAATGAATGGGCCATCATCATCATCATCATCATAAAACAACTGTGAAATGAGGAAAACGAACGCCGCCGCCGCCGGCGCAATGAGGCGACGAAGCAATGGCCAGCGCCAGTAACCAACGAACCAACCAACCAACTCCGACAGTAACCGGTGATGAAGA
Organism: Dermanyssus gallinae; assembly: GCA_003439945.1. Taxonomy (NCBI): domain Eukaryota; kingdom Metazoa; phylum Arthropoda; class Arachnida; order Mesostigmata; family Dermanyssidae; genus Dermanyssus; species Dermanyssus gallinae. The sequence goes on along the minus strand of QVRM01007167.1, from coordinate 730,996 downwards.
CAACGACCGCCATGGTCGCCGCTCTGCTGTCAGTTGTGGTGGTGGTGGTGGTGGTGATGGTAATGGTGACGAGCAAGGCGTTGTTAGAAGGCAACGCTCGCTCTCATAAGCCTTATCGCCACGATGATGACGATGGTGATGATGGCGATGGCGATGATGATGGTGGTGGTGGTGGTAATCATTGTCGTCGTCATCATCATCGTCGTTCTCGTCATCATCACCATCATCATGGTCGTCTTCGTCATCATCATTATCATGACGACATCATGGAAGACATGATGAGGGACGGCTCCAACGTCACCGGCAGCAGCAGCAGCAGAAGCAGCACCAGCTGCTGTCATTCTTCCCCTGTTGTGTTCTGTTCTGTTCTGTTTGGACATCAGGTAGGAGAACAGGTAGGTAGGTAAGTCGGTTGGTTGGTTGGTCATCAGTAAAACAACGAGTGGCTGATGTACACGCCATCATCGGCATCTTTGGTGGGTTTTTAGCATCGGTTTCGTTGTTGTTGTCGTCGTTGTCATCATCGTCGTCGTCCTCTCTCGTTCTCATCATCAAACTCATCAAAACTCTAGGAAATTAAAAGAGATACGCTGCTAGAACGGCACAGCGGGTCAGCAACGGTGCAAAGGCAGTGGGGAAACTGACAACAACAACAACAACGACAACAATGACAGCAACAAAGGCGGCGACGACAACAACCACAACAACAATAACTCAACCGCAGCAGCAGCATTAGCAGCGGCAACGAATGAAACCAACGACGGGCTATGCTCGGTAACACGGACAACAACAACAACAACAAAAACAACGGCAAAAAGAAGAGCAGGAAAAAGCACGACAATAACAACAACCACCATCGAGAGAAGACGGCTTCGAGGGCCAACAGTGGCTAGCCGCTACAACGGCATAGTACCAGCATCAAACCTAGCGCAAGGTGGGTGGGAGATCGGCCAAAATCGGGATAAACAACTGCTGATGCTCTGGTTGTTGTTGTTGATGTTGTTGTTATTGTTATTGGTGGTGATGGTGTATATAAGAAAATGACGAGGTCAGAAACGACAAGAAAAGAACAACAACGACAACAACAACATCGGGGCAACAATGCTGCTGTCGGACCCGACACGAAAATAACGACAGCAACAACAACAACAACAACAAGACCGTCAGTAGCAGCAGAATTGTTGTCATACTTGTTGTTGCCTATTGTTGTAGTAGAAGTAGTAGTTGTCGTTGTTGTTGTTGTTGGTTGGCAAGTAAAGCGCAAGCGGCTGCCTTGAAAAATGGTTGTACTACGTATTTATCTATATATAGAAGTAGTAGTAGAAATTGTTGTTGTTGTTGTCAACTTCATCGTCGTCATCATTATAATTTTCATCATCAACGCTATGATCATCAGCATCATCATGATGGCGTGCATGTTTGTGTGTCTGTTTGTCTGTACAGGTATGTATGCGCTGGTCAAGAGCTGTGCGGTCTACGCGGTCAGCTTCTTCTTGGTGGAAGATAGACCAGAGTTCCACGATGGACAATACAAACGGACGATGACGACGATGAGGATGAGGACGATGACGGACCACAACAACGATGACGACGGGTCAACAACAACAACAACATAAAAAAACACCAACAATAACAAAAACACCAACACCACCAACAACAACAACATAAAACACCAACAACAGCAACAACAACATAAACACCAACAACAACAACAATGACATGGGTGAAAATCCACGCCGCAGCGCGAAGACGATGAAACCACGCGATGTAGCAAACAGGCGGACGAGCAGACAGACAGACAGGTGGTCGCTAAACGCAAATCTGGCGCGCGCCAGAGAGACGCTTTTCTTGACGGACACTGACTGAATGACTGACTCAGATCGCTGCCTGCCTGGCTAGTCAATCGCCGACGACGGAACGCGCCGAAAGAAGAAGATTGGAGGAAAATGTCTGGAGGGGAACCGGGGGGGGGAGGGGGGTAGGAGTGCATACAACGAGAGAGTAAGAGAAAATTGCAGGTCATAGATAGAGAGAGAGAGAGAGAGAGAGAACGCGCGATGGGGGGAAAAGCCGAAAAGGGCGATCCTGCATCCAGCTGCAGAAGCAGACGCAGAAGGGAGACACGGCGTCTAGCCTAGAGAGAGAGAGAGGGAGGGGGGGAGAGAGAGCGTGGCGTCGTTTTTTAAACGTTGTTGACTGTACTGGCTGTGTTTGCCTCAACATGAGTGTCTATGTGTCCGTGTCTGTGTTTGGCGGATGACGGGCGCGAGTTTAGCGTCAAAGTTGTCGTCGTCGTCGTCGTCGTCATGATCATCCCCGCTGAAGCCGTCATCATCATCATCGTCGTCGTCGTCGTCGTCGTCATCATCATCACCGCCTGGTTGTCTGTCCATCAGCCATCATCTCATCTCGTCATCTTGCAGTCTCATTTAGTTAGTCAGCCAACGGAAGAGCGTACAAGCCGCGGCCATCACCGCTAACGTGTTTCGTTGTTGTTGCTGTTGTTGTTGTTGCTGCTGCTGTTGTTGCTGCTGCTGTTGTTTTTGTTGTCGTTGTTGCCCTTGTTGTCCTTGTTTCCATTGTCGTATTCCTCATTATCCAAGAGCGTTCAAAATGAAACGGCAGAGCAAGGTTTCCGCCTGCGTGTGGAACAGTTGTAGTGGTCCTTTGGCAGCTTTAGTAGTAGTAGTAGTAGTAGTAAGAGTACTTGTTATTGTTGTTGTTGTTGTATCAGTAATAGTAGTACGTAGTAATAGCCAAAGCCATGATGCCAAAGCGACAACAGTAGCGCCTAGAAAGGGAAAAGAGAAGACAAGATAACAACTAACCAGCAAAGAGTGAGGCAATCAGCGAACCAGAAGCGCGCAGAATACCGCTTTAGTAAGCTAAAAGAACAGAAATAGCATCCAGCAGACAGCAGCAGCAATAACAGCATCGCTGTCATCAACAACAATGGCAACACTGCAAATCATGCAGATAGACAACAACAACAACAACGATAACGGGGACAACATTGCGATGACACCACGAGATACGGCCTCATCCTGAACGGCACCGGCGGCGGCAGCAGCAACAACAACCGCAACATATTTACCCAACATCAGCAAGAACATCAACAATTATAAAAAAAATAACAAGCGCCGCATTAACAACAACGACGATGACGACGATAACAACCACACGAACAACAACGACAACAATCTTTATAAGCACACTAACAATCATAGCTACGCCAACGACAACAACAGCAACAACAATAACAACAATAGCAACAGCAACAACAAAAAAACACAACTAAAAGCGCCGCCAAGCAACAGAATCGAACGAAAATACGGCCGTTCAGCTTACAATAGCCACATAAATAACCATGGCGACGACATCGACGTTCCCCAACGACAGGCAAGACGTAATAACTGCCCCAAATCAACGTTCAGTGCAGCACGATCACGATTACAGGACACCACGAAACAATGTGCTATAAAAGTATGCAATCATTGTACTTACTCCATATTCGTATGTGTGTATTCGCTGATACTCATTGAGAACACTTGTTTGAGGCTAGAGTTAATTTTGTTCACAAAACACTGATGTCGTTCTGACGTAAAAAATCTCAGAGAAGACAGTGATTTAGATGATCACATATATATATATATATTATGTATATATATATATATATATATATGTATATATATATATATATATATATATATATATAGATTATGTTGTATAAGTTACTAGCCATAGCGTGACTCAATTCCGTCATTACTATCACCCGCCCCAGCGGCATCATAGCGTACCAGTACAGTAAAAAAAATCTAGATTGGTACATTTCGCAGATTTGCAAACGCTCACACACACATACTGAGATAGCATACACTTCTCGCGTACCCTAATCAATCTTAAATATTATCAATTGTTTTAGAGTTATTATCTCGAAATAGATGGGTTTAATTCCAATAAGACACGCTAGACTAAAGTAACGTTTGTATGCACATACATATGTACGCATATTTATTGATGCATACATATGCGTATTTCAAGAGTGAAACCGTGTTTTTTGACGCGGCTGCATTGTATAACGCTTAAAATCTCGCTAAAAATAATCAATAAAGAGAGGGCGAGGACTCAAAACGCAGATTTTGTCCTACCACATTTCAGAACAAATCACAAACTGAACTATAAGAGATATCAAAATAGCTTCATTATCACAGTTGACTTATGTAAATGCAAACACAAAAAGTATACTTGAGTCTTGACAAGTAACAGAACCTGAGAGCCATTTCCTGACTTTGTTAATAAAGCACTTTGAAATGTGATCCGAAGAATATATTGAGGAATGTTTCCCCGTAAGCGAGATGACTAGACTTCGGTTCGCTAGATTTCTTATGGGCTAGCTGGACTTTCAAGGTTGCTACATGAAGCGACGTTTTACAGCACCTAGGACTAGAGAAAAGAAAATGTCAATAAGCAGCCTTTGCAGGTGTAATTTTTAAACCTAGGATTGCACCAACCAGGAGAAAATCGTGGCATCGTCAGCGAATGCAATCGGCTTGCTTAGATTCTCGCTAGGAACTAGCACCAAGGGTCAAGAACGGAACCCCATGGGGTTGACGAATCGCCAAATAGATATGACGGCCTCCTCCTCAAGTCTCAGATCTAGCCTCTGGAGAATAGGTACGGACGCAAGCGCTCAACTCTAACTTTTGAGCATCCCAGACATTTACGAAAAAATCTAGGATTTTTAAAGACAATTCGAAGACGCGACAACGTCAAGAAATACCTCTAGACAGGTTTTAGACGTCGAATGTGATATGGAGTGCCATAAATGCGCAAATGCAAGTTCTATCGATCGACTGCGCTGAAAGTTGACCAAACCGTGTCATGATAATCTTCTCATATACATGTTTTGCAAAGCGGAGCTCACAAAACATGCATCCGGACGCATGGGAAAGGTCTGCAACAAAAGGAACCGCTAACTTTATTCTCCGTATATGTGGGGGTAGTCTCATTGAGTTGTCCTAAAGCAGGTTGGTTGCCCAGGACTGAGTCAATGAATGGTCCGATATTTGTAAAAGCGGATTTTCTTCGGTAGATTTTGTTCGATTTGGCTAGTATGGTCTTAGTGAAACATGCAAAGTCTGCCCAAGTTAAACGATGAGCGTAGTGTTTATTGACCACGAATATATATATATATATATATATAGGTACCTCCTTTAATCCAATGATGCATTGTGCTATGACGGCGATATATATATATATATATATATATATATATAGAGTACTGGCTCCACGTCTTGTCAACCCGGCAGTCAGGGCAATCACAAAGCTACTCGGCGAAACGTGTCTTTGCAGTGAGGCTAGGGGGTACGATTTTGTCGTGCGTTCAAAGTGGATGCGGAGTCCCGGGGCACGCAGCCATCAACGAAACCTCCGTCAGAGCGCTGCGCTCGGCGGAGGAATACTAAACATTGCGGAACCAACCGGGCCACTAAGGGATGATGGACATCGCCACCGAGACGCCGACGGCTTACCCCCGGTACTCTTCTAGAAGGGTAGGGCTCGCACCGTGGCGTGGAGTCGCATCGTGAACAACTAACTCCCTCTATTGTGTCGGCTGGGGTGTATGCATACCAGCCTGGACGCGCAGCTTCATAGAGACCGAGCAGAATAGCAGCTACGGTACTATACTCCAAGCTAACACGAGCAGCTTACAATCCTCCCATATCGCTGGCATTCGAGACGTTGTGCAGCCTGGGCCCACCTACCCTCAATGCAACTTGTCCTCAGTGTATTGAAACGACTAGCGGCTGCGTAAGGGAAACAAGCGCAGAGCGCTCTCTTTGCCAGCGGTTGTCCATCGATATCCAGCAAGGAAACGCCGCCACTGCAGTACTGGATTCAGTAGCAAAGTAATCCAAACCACGGCTGTGCCCTTGCAGCAGCGTGTGCAGCGTAAGAATAAGAAGGGATTCTAAGGGTACAAGTCCCCGGGGGGAATAACGTCTATTCCAATTTTGCAATACAAAATAAACTTCTACTCAGTATTATATATACTCAAAAAAAGAAAAAAACAGATATTTATATATATAACTATCACCGGGCCGCTTGCACAGACTAATCACTGAGCAACAACTACGCAACCACGCAAAACGGCCAACAGTGCAAGCGTAAAATGACTCCAAAGGTTCATCTCCACAGTAAACACAAAAAAAACAAGAGATCGTGAACAAGTATCAACTTTTTTGACTGACTTATAGACTGACACACAGCGACTGAAGTTTACAAGTGAGTTAATAGCTATAGATAAATCTCAGCAACGAAAACGAGTACTACGAGAGATCATCCATCAATCGAGACGGTCGAGTGATGACGAGCCAAACAGTTGCCCGCCGCCGCGCAGAAAGCAGGTAGGTAAAAGGGAAAATATACGTTTGCGAGTTTGATGACATGATTACAGCGCTCTTATCTTTAACAGCACGAATTAACAGTCCTGTGTGTGAGAGTGTGGTTGGGTGTGTATGTGCTAATCGCCGGAGCCAGCCAGTCGCCGAGGTGTTCGCAATTTTGCCGCGTATGCCTCTTGTTTTGAATTGGTGCGCCGTTGTTGTTGTTGATGTTGCCACGCGTTCTCCTCTCCTGCTGCTTCTCCTCCACGCTCCATATGCCTGCCTATACATTGCAAACGATATCTGTGGCAGTGTATATATATATATATATATATATTTATTAAACATATCGCACGCGTGTTGCGTACTAAACCTCCTCCTCGACCATGTCCGGCCAGAGTCATCGAGGCTCTTCTTCACGGCGTATGCAAGACTCTCGACTGATTGATAGCGCCGAGTCTATAATTAGCGGTGCCGTTTCGTTTTCTACCACGCGCGACAGCCACCACACATGATCTTACCTATCTACCCGCTTATTCATCAATCGGTGGTAATCGTCGTCGTCGTCGTTGTCGGTGTCGTTGTTCTCATCATTATCATCAGCCACTCAATATCAACCCCTTTATAATCGAGCTCGTGCCTCTGACATCTGTACGTGTGCGCGTTCCTTTGTGATGTATCATTTAAAAAACAACAAAACAAAAAGAGAATCAACTACAACAGCCGGGCATGGCGAGGCGCGTAGGTATCATTGTAAATCAAGCAAACAGTTCTCATTCTAGAAGAAAAAAATCATAATAATATATTATTATTATTACCACCATGCGCATAATCATGATAATGACATTTGTTACATACTTGGTGGAGATCTACAAAATAAACATACTTGGAAAATCCATTTTAATTACGCGATATATATATATATATATATAAATAAATATATATATATATATATATATATATATATAATATATATATATATATATATATATATATATATATATATATATATATATATTATATATATATATATAGATGCACAGGCGAGTTGAAACAAGGTCGCAAGCAACGCCCTACAGATCATGAGATTTCCACGCCACGTCATCAAAGCTTGAGAATCTCGCTCGATCTTTCTCTCGCTAGAGAATCTCGCTTTCTCTTTCTCTCTCTCTCTCTCTCGCGCGCGCGCGATTTTTGGCATTATTGTTATCACCACCAGCCTATAGCAATTAACAAAGCGTGTGATTGAGCCTATCACAACTCCCATCGCGGTACATAGCGGCGCTAATCATCGGCGACGCCAGCGGCGTCGTTGTTGTTGTTAGTATTATTAAAGCTCACCAATCTCATTCCCATCAGCACTGTAGCGCATGTGTAGCGTCGTCATCATCGAGCTAATCGTAGTAAGCCCTATTAATCGTAGTATGTGTCATGGTTATATATATATATATATATATATATATATATAAATATTAGTATAACCACTGCCACCCTACAACAATTATGCTACATCTATATCGTGGCATATCGTAACCGTCAAGAAGTGCAAAGCCAAGCGAATCAGCAACGTGTGAAGAATGCAATCGTCCTAGTTAGGACCAACCGTCGTCGTCGTCGTCGTTGTTGTTGTCGTCGTCGTCGTCGGCCGTCAAGCCAGCCAACCAGCGAGGGAGTCGTCGTAATGACGGTGGTGGCTCTAATGTTTAATGAGCCACAATTAAAACTACCACCACCACCAACAACAACAACAAGCTATCAAGAAGTCGTTCATTAGTAGGCGCTCGAGAAAACAAAAGAACGAAGAGAAGAAAATAAAACAAATCAAACGCTCATCGACGCGGTTCGCCGGCCGTTGTGGCGGCCCCTGTGTCCATTCTCGACTCTCTTCTTCTCTGGCGCATCTGGTGGATGACGACCCCACAGTCGGGTGGGGGGGGGGGGGTTGGGGTGAACACAGGCGGCAGTCGTTGTCCGTTGTCCACCTGCGCGTATGCCCCCCCACTGCGTACCGAACAGACTATCTGTTCTGGCCAGCCCAGCCTGGTGGTTGTGGACATCCAAGTATTCGGTAAAACATAATGAGTTGATCTCGGCTCGATATCATTGTCAGTGTTATTAACGGCTGCACCAGCAGCATCAGCAATAACAATTGAAGGATATTAAGAAAACAAATAAAAACAACAACAACAGCATGTATCTAATTCTCCCCGGGGCACAATTAATGCAAGATGATGGTTTGTTTGCGTTGGTTATTCAGTAACAATCGATTATTAATCACCACGATGGATATCCTGGCCCAGCCAAGATCATACCGCACTGTCATTGCTGTATTTATTCGGCAAACCAGTAGTCTAACGAAGGTAAGTAAATACGTTCTACAGCTATTGACGGGATTACTTCGCGATCAGGTGGGTTCGTGCGACCAACACGGTTAGCAGAGCCTCGAACCGGATCGAATAGGTAGATATGTCGATATAAACCTGTCGGCCTCTCAGCCAGACTTCAGACCGACGTGCGCCAATGATAACCCCCGATGATTTTGCCCTCATGGCCTGATTAACGGTACCTCGTTGTCTGCTGAGGAAGGAAGGTAATGAGGTGGAGGATTGAAAAAAAACGATAGCCTATGGTAAACGCATGACTTTAAATGAAGTTGCGGTTTAGATGCGGACCAGACGAATGGGTCGTCATCAGGTCCAGTGGTCAGCGGCGCCATCATTCGCATCGCGAGGCGAGGTATCATCCGCGATCGGTGTCCACCCCCGTCTGTGCTTTGCTCTTTTTTTTCGTACGTGTGTAATAGAGAAAGAGAGAGAAGGAAATGTGAGGAAAGATAATCCACGATGAAGCATGGCTATAAATAGATCAATTATTTTTGATTCTTTGTTGAAAAACGATGATGAAGCCAGTGAATCTCCAATAATCTTTAGCTGTGTGTGTGTGGTCAAAAGGGAAGAAGAGGGCAGAAAAATAAAAACAAGGATATTTTTATCCCCTGTCGGCCAAAATCCCAGTCGGATAGCAGCGACTGTCACCCGTAAATAAGCATCAGCGCTACCAGCAGTATTCACCACAATAAATGCCATGCAGAAGTGCATGTTATAAATTGGGTAATGCAAACTCTATGCCATCCATCTATATCGACGTCTGCAGGATTCTACTAAAACAGATCCAGCCGTGTCAGATCTAACGGGTCGTACCAGTCATAAACTTAAGACATGTGAGCGACATCTTTAAGGCTATTCAATATGCACAATCCTTAGCGGTGGGAACATGGAGCACTTGGGTCCCTGTGAACGTGTACACCGTTACGTTATTTGCCGCCTTTGAAGCTTCACGTATACTGTCTCGCCAAAGAAAAAATACTAACAATAGCGGCATTAAACACTACCAATGAATATAATGGTAAGGATTGTACTGTATCGTATTGTTGTTATTGTTGTCGTTTTTTCAACGTGTATGTTTTTTTTCGTAAGGCTATTGCCCGTGCACGGTTTTTTTCATGTCATGGCTAATTTGTAATCCACTCCGGCATTTACCTTGTCTAAATTGGAAACCAAGCAAACCCATTTAAGAGTGGCCGGTCTGGGTCTCGAACCCAGTCTTCCCGAATGCAAGGCAAAGGCTTTGCCACTAAGCCATCTTGCTCGGTTATGTTATGAAGCTATAACAAGGAGAACGCTGCTGCGCTAAATACGGAGAACGAAACACCCTTAGAGAAAAATCATGCTGGGTGCCGTATTTGGATTCCGGCAACAGAACCAACGGGAGGTAGGACTTGCTACATTACGACATGATGGCCCTGATAATAATAATCATAATAATAATAATACTCATCGTCATAATAAAGCCGATGACTCAGAGACTATACGCGTTCAACACAGACGATGATGACATGTAACGAGCACGTTACATGTCACCCAATGCTCAATGTGTTTGCACCTGACAGTGGCGTACGTCGGAGGACGCCCGATGTATTAACCTACTCTATTCGACGTCTAGGCATCAGCTGCGCTCTATTTTCTGTTTGTGACGTTTTTACATATGTTCGTTCGTTTGTACAGTGTATTAGTGATTGTGGCTGAATCTACGCGCGCGAGAGTTCGCAAGAGTGGATCGAACACAATAACAATAACAACAACATCAACATCAACAACAACAATAGCAACACCAACAATTGCAACAACAAAAAAGCAACAACAACATTAAAACAACAGCAGTAGCAACAACAAAAATAGCAACAACAACAACATTAAAACAACAGCAGTAGCACCAATAACAACAGCAACAACAAAAATAGCAACAACAACATTAACAACAACAGCAGTAGCAACAATAACAACAGCAGCAACAGCAACAACAACAACAGTAACCATCACCATAATAACAGGCCAGCTAACGCAGTTGACTGACTGAGCAAAATCAAGTCATTGTTTCCGCTTCCACGTCAAATCCTTCTCCTCCATCTTCATCTCCATCTTCTTCTCACCGTTGTCCTCGACGCATGTTCGACGCACACACACACACACATGTACTATGTCCACCGCGCCAATGCCAGCTCGTGTTTGAATACAGTCGTCGATGCCAATTTTGGGAGCTCCATACGTTCTCATGCTCGATACGAGCTCAACGGGCTCCTATTGCCAATCCGAGCCGCATCAGCAGCCGCAAACGGCGTAAACAGAAACGACATTAACGACTATAGAGGCAAGGAAACAGCAGCAGCAGCAGCAACAACAAAAACATCGGAAATAGCTACAGCGCATCAGCGGCGATAGATGCCGAACATAGGCAATCTAATATATAATCAGTCTTACGTGAGAGTAACGACGGTGGTTTCATAACTAGCCCACGTTGTTCGCGCGCATATGTTCATGCACGCGCATAGGTTAGGCGGATAGCAAAAACTTCTCAATCACAAGGCTCTCTCTCTCTCTCTCTATATCTCTCAAGACCACTACACTCAAACTACTGCAGTCGCCATAGCACCTGCCCGTGTTCGTTTTCGCTGTAGGTTTCGTATCTTGCCGGGTTCTCTATATACATGTCTATCTATCTTTCATGCATTCGTTTGTTTCATTGCTGATTTATTGCTTGTTGATTGCTTTGATTCAATTCGTGTAACCATACATCAAGCTATCGGTTAGCAAAAGCTCATCATAATAATCACAACAAAAGCAACAACTACAGCAGTAATAAACGTAAAACTAGAGCAAGTAGAACGACCCGACATCTATTGTGTTCACCTCGACAACAAAAACACCTCCACACCGGCACAGCGCTTGTTTCGAAACGCAAAGCGCTTGTCATTCAAAATGTAACGCAGTAAATCGATCGTATTCTATTTTTAATCCTATATGCATGCATCACTATGCTTAGTGCTGACAACTCAAAAGCTTCTTCAAGAGCTTGACTTCATCAACCGTGGTGCGTCGTTCTTAAACGAGCAGTTTTTCATTTCATGAGCGAGTGAGACCCAGTATCATTCCTGCTGTTGCTACTGCTTGTTTGGTTGTCATTAAAACGCATACTTCCTTCCACACGTTTGCAAGCCAACAACGGACAGGAACAAAAAATATGTGGTCTTTGTGCTTTTGATCTATTGTCGCACTATTGTCACCCAATCAAATGCCACTGTTGTGATCTCCTTCTAAGCTTCAGCAGCTTTGGAGGATTGCTGGTAGCTTACTGTGAGATATATATATATATATATAACACAGAAGCTACCGGCAATAATCCAGCATACCCATCTCCTCAGCGTATTAGCGCTTATTTGATGCGAAACAGATCGAATAGGCCGTAATACACTGTAGTAAGCTGCAGGAGGAAAACTCACATGTAGAGTACAATTTCACAGTTTCTACATAACAGTAAAGATGCCTCTCTCTTTATCTCTCTCTCTTTCTCGCTTAATTTCCCCTGGAACAGTTGTCCTCCGTATGATAAAAAAAAAAGCAAGCTATAGATTTTACGATCACAAAATAGTTAACTACAGACGTTTGCATACACGAATGATTATTGCTGTGCCTTATTGATCACTGATGTCACCTCGATTGGGACGTTTGCCAAGCACACGCCGATCTGCCATTAGTAGCTCTTAAATTGACGGAAACGTGTTGGTATTTTGTTTACTCTTCTCTCTCTCTTTATCTTTATATATATATATATATATATATATATATACGTATAGCATTCATGCCAGCAGAGCTATATTCTATCGATACGCCTCCTTGATTGGAGTGTTTTTTTTCTACGCGAACGTCGCTCGAACCAGCACGCTCGGCTGTCTCAGGCAGCAGCAGCAGCAGCAGCGACAACTGCATCAGAAGACGTTTGACGGAAACGCAGTGACACTGGCTGGCGCTGTAATTGTAAGTAGTATTGTATAGTGATGCGGGCGATGAGCCACCCTGTCCGTTCGAGTAGTCTCAAGACGGACGAACTTGACAACGGACGCACGAGAATGACGATGATATAAAGCAAACGATATTACTGAACACAAAAACAACAAGAAGGGGATGAAAAAGAACAAGGCGACGACGACGACGATGATGATGATGATGACAAAAATAACTGGCGGCATTTATCTAGTTTATGGCTTCATCATCATCATCATAACCATCGTCTTCATTGTCGTTGTCGTCGTCATTGTCGTTCTCGCCGTCATAAGCATCATCCTCATTATCATCAGCATAATCTTCTTCATTATCAACAGCATAATCCTCCTTCTTCTCCTCCTCCTCATCATCTTAATCATAATCATTATGACCATGATGCGATCTCATGATGAGCCTCTATCATCACGATCATGATCGCCCGCAGGCGCCTCGATTAGTTTGGATTTGTATTTGGTCTGTTGGGTTTTGTGTGGTGTACCACCTGTGTGTATATTGTATTCGTTACACTGCGTACGTAGGCGAGCGCGCCTAATGACCTTCTTGGAGCAATGCTCATTGAGAATCGATGATTAACCATACCGCTGAGTATCAGCGGCCATGCTGCTGCCGCAAGGACTGTTAGGGAAACCCTAGATATCTTAACATGTCCGGCTCTCGGTGCATTGAAGATATACCTCAGGTTAAGTTCCAAGCCCGCAAGGGAACGGAGGATAGTCTAGTGTACATCAACAACAACAACAACGACAACGACGACGACGACGAAATTCGGCTATGATGACGTGACAACGAATCGACAACGACGACGATGACGGCGGCGACGACGACGATAATGACGACGACGACGACGATGATGACGTGACAGCAGCACGAAGCAGCGCGTTGCGTCGGACCGCCGTCGCGTCGGGCCGATGACGCCGACAATTAGCGAGGATGGTGGCATTCTCATCCTCATCTACCGAGAAGACGAATAGCTACCTAGCCAGCTAGTTACCCAGCTACAGAAAGACGCTGCTGTGCATAGAAATAAGCAGCAGCATTATGAGCAGTACGTCCATACAGAATCAAAGCACAACACAACAACAACAACAACAGCAACAGAGATTAGCGTATCGTTCCTTGTAGGACCTACGGATGGACCAATGTCCACACTCAAACACGACACAACACACACATGCAGACATCCAAACAATTGCACAAACAATTGTGAGTACGCAAAACACATCAAGCGGTCTCAAGGAATAACATCTTGATTGTTGTTGTTGTTGTTGTTGATGTTGTAGTTGTTGTTGTTGTTGTTATCAATCGATCAAGGAATAACAGCAGTAACCGATAGATCAACTACCGCCCAACGTGCTGCACGGGAGTCGTTGGCGTGATTTTCGGGTCGGTCTCGATCCACGATCCACATATGACCGTAGAAATTCGACTCATTATCGGATCAGTTACTATCTGTCAGAAGCTAGAAGCAGATAACAGAAGCTGATAGATCTGATAGCAGCAGCAGCAGTGTCGGCTATACGCTGGCTGAAAATGCAGACCTATGATTATTATCATCGTCATTACCATCACCATCATCATCATAATTATCCTCATCATCATCATCGCGATAGAAGCTACCATTGGGTGATAAGGGGTTCTGTAACGAGCGATTTCGTAAGGACAATGCGATAAGCGACAGTGCAGGACAATGCAACAACACAATAAAGCAGTAACAACCAGAACAACCACAACAACAACAATGAATCATATCGTATTCCAGTAGTACGACACGTAAAATATCCATTCCAAATGTTAATATTAATCATGGTAATAATTACAAATCATATTCGTAGTAATGAACAAATTGATATATATATAGATATATAACTCCCTCTAACGTAGAATATTCATTCCAAATGTTATTATTAATCATGATAATAATTACAAGTCATTTTGTAGTAATGAATACATATATATATATATATATATATATATATATATATATATATGCTCTCTCTTCCAGCATTTTCTGCGCCTGTCGATCCTGTTCGGCCTCGTCTAATCGTTGGCGCCTTTCGCACGCTACATCACCTTTTTTTTACTGTTTCCTTTCTATCTCTCCATCTGCTTTGATCTACTGACGAAGCAATTCATCCATCGATGGTGGATATATATATATATATATATATATATATATATATATAACAGAAGAACAATGTGTGTTTATAGCGTTTGATGCACGAAAACGCGCTTAGAATATTAGATTACATCGTTCGGACATTGTAATCATCATCTTTGTCATCAGCATCACCATCATTATCACCACCACCACGATAATCACCCGCTATGAAACCAGCCCGATGAATTCCCACTGCAAACGTTTTTTTACACTAAGTATCACCTCACACCGAGAGCAGATCACACACACACACACAGATACACATTTAGTACATCATGGACGGTCGATCGAAAAACAACAGCAAGTAACAACGAACGCTGATTACGTCAGCAACAATAACAATCGACAACAACAACAACAATAACAATCGACAACAACAGCAACAAGCATTCCGCCGCCTCCTATTTCCCGTTTCTCTCTGTATGTCTTCTACTTTATTCTCCTGTTTATATATATATATATATATATATATAATTTGTCGTGTATGCTCATCACCTACTATCGGTCTAGCTACCAATCGGTCGTTTGTTTAGTTGCGAGTTAATAGTCATCGATATCGATATCGAAAACGCCAGAAGCACAGAAGATAAGTTTCGATCTACCCATCATTCATTGTTTACCTTATCAACCTCTACAACAACAACAACAACTACTACGAAGCAATAAATGGCTCGATGTTTGGCCATGGTGCACAGAGGCCACACTACACGTGAGGAGGAGAGGTCGGAAAGCTAAAAAACAAACTGCAGCTGGCCCACCGCCATTGCTTCCGCCGGGTTACGGAAGAAACGATTGCTGACGCTGTGTGGTCAAAATGTGTGCTCATTCTAACAAAACAATCGTAGCAATAATAAATGTTTTAGTAAATAATAACAATAAGAAGAAGTAGAAAAAGAAGAAGAGGAAGAAAGTAGTAGATGATAAGAAGCACGCGCAGGAATCAAGGCGACACGTTCGAACCTTTCACAACTTTATGTTGAGAACATAAATATAAGTGGTAGTAATAATAATAATAGTAATCATAATTGGGTTAGAGAACGCGTAATCACACGTTCGCGCGGAGACTGGAATTGTCCACTCCAAAGCGCTAACATAACGAACTCAAATAAATAATACATTTTGCATAATCATAATTAAAATATTAATAATAAAAATGAAGAAGGATGGAACTCATCTCGAGACGATTCTCGACACGTTGTTGGACCTCCAGTTCGCTCTCATTCTCTCTCTCTCTCTCTATATATATATATATATATTTGCGCGTCTCTGTCACACATCTTGGCTTAGGGTAGTAGTAGCGTCAGGGAGGGCCACAGTTAGTGTTGTCCGAGAAGGAGACGGCGGTGGTGGCGGTGGCGATGAGCACGCGCCGGCCACTCATTCAAGCTTCAGAGAGAGAAGGGGACACACAGAGAGTGAGAAAGAGGGGGGAGCGGGGAGGCAGAAATGAGAGAGAAGAGGGGGGGGCAGAGGAAAGATGAGAAGATCGTGGTCGATCGTGTTTGGCGCCGCTGTCAGCGCAGGCGTCGTCGTCGGCGGCGTCGGCGCCTTCGTCGCCAATGCCGCCTTTTTCGTCGTTGCGGCCGTACTCAGTCGATAATAACAATCAGCTAGTTCAGACAAGCAGACAGACAGACAGACAAACGGACAGACAGACGGGCTACCATCGCCATCACCCGAGAGAGCAAGCGGCCATAGCCGAGCCGGGCCGCCCTGTCGCCGTTGCAGCCGATACCTGCCGCCGTTGTTGTTGTATTGTTGTTGTGGCTGTTGTTGTTGTTGTCGTCCGAAGGGCCCTCGCGTGGACGAGACAAAACAGACAGCAGATGTCTCGTCTCAGACAATAACGGCGGCGACGGCGGCGGCGGCCACGCGGCCATTGCGGTACGGGGCGGAGGGGTAGAAAGAACACGGATGATGTTGATTATGATGATGGTGATGATGATGATGGTGGTGGTTGTGGTGGTGGTGATGATGATGAGGATGGTGATGGTGGTGGTGGTGGTGGTGATGATGATGATGATGACGACCACCAGTACGACGACAACGACGACGACGACAAGTACCAACGATGTTGCCTTGTTGTTCTTGTTATTATGGTAGCGATTATTGTCATCAGCGTCAGTGTTGCCAACTGTTGATGCTGTTCATTCGGTTTGCACGGTGTGGTTGTCGCTGTCGTTGTTGTTGTTGTTGTCGTCACACGGGATTGTTGTAGCGAGCCGGCCGGCCGGTAGGGCGTCACCAGCAGCAGCAGAAGCAACAGCAGCAATACAAGCAGTGTTAAGCGGTTGGCTACCAGTCACCGATGCTGTCTCTGTTGTTAGCTGCTGTTGTTGTTGTTGCTACTGGCATTGTTGTTGTTGTTGATGTTGGCGCAGTCAGTAAAAAGTCAGTCTCTGCTCGATGAACCGGTGCTGGTTTTCTGTTTCAGCGTCTGTCTGTCTGTCTCTCCTGTTTGTCTGTCTCTCGTGTTGTCTCATTCTCTGACGCCTGTTGCTGATGCTGATGCTGCTGTTTATCGCTCGTTCGTTCGCCTTTTATCTGCTTGTAGAAGCCGTGCCGTGTCGTTGTCGTCACTGCAGCTGCAGCTATTGCTGCTGTGGCTGCTGCGGCGGTTGCTGAAGCTACTCGATGACTTCGTGGCTGACAGAGATCTGGTGGCGGCGCCGGCGGTCGCGATGATGATGATGATAATGATGCCGCCGGTTTTGCTGTCGGCCACCCGCCCGCCGACGATGATGTCTGAACTGAGCAGAACAGCGGCGGCGGCAGCGGCCGAGACGGCGACCGCTGCCGAGATGATGGCGGCGGCGACGGCGGCGGCAGGGCCACCGCTAAAACAGCAGCGAGCCCCCTCACCACCACAATAATAATCATCATCATCACTATTATTTATCATCATCGTCATTAGTATCATCATCATCATCGTCGTCGTTGCCTCAAGCAGTACCAACACCAGCAGCAGTATCATCATCATCATCATCAGCAGCTACGCAAGCAGGATGAAGAGTTGCCGCCAACACGCGGCGGTGGCGGCGGCGGCGGCGGCGGAAGACAGCGGAGGAACCGTCATCAACCCCGCCGTCGGGCGGCGGCGGCGGACAGCGGGCGGCGGTGACGGCCGGGCAAGCAACGAGCAGCCGCCACTCAGTGTCGCATTGCGCCGGGCAAATCAACAACAACAACAACAATGCCGTAGTAGTTGTTGTTGTTGTTGTCGCTGTTATGGTTATTATTGTTGTCTGCCGCCGCCGCCTCCGCTGTTGTTGTTGCTGTTTTCCGCCGTTGTTGTTGTTGTTGTTTTCCACCGCTATTGTTGTTGTTGTTGTTGTCGTCGCCGCTGTTGCAGCTACCGCCGCCGCCAGACCTGCTGCTGCTACTGCTGCGGTCGCGGCGGCGGCGGCGGATGTTGAACTACTACTACTATAGTGCGAGTTATGGCGCGCCATTCGTTTTGCCCTGGCCGGCCGGCCAGGCTAACCAACCGCACTCTAGACTGAGTGATGGATGAATTGATAAATGAATGAGCATAAATGAGTGGCAGATGCATGGATGGATGGGGGGGGAGGGAGAGAGGGAGAGAAGGGGGAAAGAGCTCCGCACAACCGATCACAAACGAGTGTGCCGTTTAAGTTTATGCCATCGCTATCGTGTAGATTGTTTGCTGTCGCTGTCGTCGTTGTTGTTGTTGCTGTTGTTGTCGTCGTCGTCGTCGTCGTCGTCGTTACTATTGTTGTCGTTGTCATTTTCTCGCTGTACTTGTTGTTGTTGTTATCGTTGCTGCTACTATTTCTGTAGCTGCTGCTGCTATTGTTGTTGTTGTTGGTGTTGTTGTCGCTCTGTAAAAAATGTCGCCGACCAGCAGTGGTAACAGAGGCGGTGGAAACTGGCGCTGACGCTGTACGACAGACAGCGTCTGTCTGTCTTAAGGTGTAGGCGCGCGCGTCCGTGACGATAACAACGAAATCAACGCCTCCACCGACGACACCGTCAAGAAATCACAACAATCAACAACAACAACAACAACAACAACAACAACAACAACATGCTACGACGGAGGAGAAGGTGACAATGATGACGCTGCCCTCCGGAAGGAAGGAAGCTGTTCGCTTGGCGTTCACTTGCTCCTCCTGCCTGTTTATCTGTCTCTCTTTTTCTCTCTTTCGGCCTCTCCAGACAGCAAATGCCTGCCACTATCTGCATATCTTGTCATAATAGTAGTGGTAGTAATAATAGTAGCAGTAGTATAGTACTGGCATAATAATTATAGCAGTACTATGAGGTTGAACCGGTCGGTGAAAGCGTGGCGGGTGCAGCATTCGCGCCGTGCGTCGTGGGCGTTGCGACCACATTGGAGGAGGAGGAGAAAACACACATAAATACACCAATTGCACAAGTTCGATTCCCACCGTTGTTTCAATTGTTCGATTCCCAGCGTTGTTTCGATTGTTCGATTCCCACCGTTATCCCACATTTGTATACATTTATTCAGGTTCGTCTTACAGGAAGCATAGAAGGGTGGTTCCGTAGACGTTAAATGTTGGTTGAGAGATAGAGCCCAAAAAATCATCGTGTTTTTTTTTTTCGTAATAGTTATACTACTACTGTATGACCGCGGGCTAGAGCACATGTCTATCTGCCCGTTCTCCCTCTATCTATCTCTCTCTCGCATGGTTGGATAAGGACTATTATTATTATTATTCTTATTATGGCAGACTGTACACTACATAGAGGCAGGCTGGAGCGGACAACGGACAGCGCCTATAATGAATGATTGGCCGAAA
Organism: Dermanyssus gallinae; assembly: GCA_003439945.1. Classification (NCBI taxonomy): domain Eukaryota; kingdom Metazoa; phylum Arthropoda; class Arachnida; order Mesostigmata; family Dermanyssidae; genus Dermanyssus; species Dermanyssus gallinae. Next base: position 711,267 of record QVRM01007167.1, on the reverse strand, counting down.
CACAACGGCAAATCAGTGACAGATAACTAACAACGGACGGGAGACGACGGGCAACAATACGTGTTCATAAATACATGCATTGATGGATGCATGCAACAAATGAACACATATATACAGCATCGTTATATTAATGCATAGGTACATAGATTTATGATACACACAGATAACAAGCATACGGCTACATATTTATGTACGTCTGCAATCGACATTTGTAAATATATTTGCTTGACTTGGAGAGAGAGAGAGAGAGAGAGCCTTTGCTGTGTTCGATCCTACCGTAGCAAAATAACGTGTAAGTTCCGTTATGCTCTCCATTGGCCCAGTCAGAAGCCCAGAACTGACTTCCGGAGTAACGGGAAATTCCAGCGCCCCCCCCCCCCCCCCGGCGCTACCACAGGCGCGCCAATTTCGCAGAAAAAAATGAGAAAACTTTAGATAATGATGATTAAATAAATTACTCGGGCAGCATTTGTATATATTGCCAACAACTTATGCTGCTTGTAATGAAAGCCAATGTGCTTAGTATTACATAATAATTACAGTAACAGCAGCAGCAACAACAGCAGGAGCAGTAACAGTAGTATTATTATTAATAATAATTGTAGTTTACTCTATAATACTCTCAAATTTATCAGCTACACTCGATCATTAATTTACTCAGTAGTCAGTCAGTCAGCCGCTCACTAACGTCGCTGCCGTCGATCGAGGAGCACGAGCAGTTGTTAATCATGGACTGGCGTTAGAACAACAATCAGCACAACATGAAACCAACTAATCGATACTACTGGATCCAGCAACTCGACAGTACCACACAGAGCCGGCACTACGAGAGTCAGGTGCCCCGGGTTGGTTTCACGAAGGGCTTCTGCAATTACTGTTCCTTGGACAATCACAACAACCGAAACACACGTATTTATAAATAATATATATATATATATATATATATATATATATATATATATATATATATATATATATATATATATATATATATATATATATATAAATATATATAAATATATATATATATATATAAATATATATATATATATATATATATATATATAGAGAGAGAGAGAGAGAGCAGATACGTGCCGAAACCATTGGCAGATGCTGTGAAAATGTAGAAGACGTGACTAAAACGAACAACGTTTCTACACCCATTCATTATTGGCGACATACGCCGATCATCAATGGTTGTAATCTACTTATTATTATTATTATGACGACGACGACGACACAACAAGTGGGCCTAGGTGAGCCAGACACTCGGCACTTGTGTGGGCTGAATGTATCACCTGCCGTCGGCATGTGGACGGCTTCTTGGCTCATACCACCGTGTGCATATGTAATAACAATAATAATAATAATAGAACACCTGCACATACAGCTGTTCATACGAACCCCCAGGCACGCACGGGCCCGCACACAGTGGTGGCATATGCAATACCGGCCAAATGCGCGAATGTCCGAATGCGCGCAGCTTCGCTAGATCGAAACGGGACGAGCAAAAGCATCTCTAAGGGTTCTCTCCTACTACTACGACTACTATTAATGTATGTTCGTCTGCCTGCCTACATGCATGCAGCAACAGCAGCATGTAAGTAGCATACATATGTCTGGCTGGCCGAGCTAGAAGACCTGGCTAGCGCAATTACTCTGCATGTATGTGTGTGTAGTAGTGTGTAGTAGTGTATGTATATCTATCTGTATGTCTGTGAAGGTCTATTCAGTATGGCTGGCTTTGGCTTTACACGTATGCCGATGTGTATGGCTTGGCTGCTGTGCAGGTATATTTATCTATCTATCTGTCTATCTATCTAGCTGTGTATCATCTATGTGTTGATGAACGTCTTACACAAGTCGTCTGTCTCTCCGTTTGATGTACGTCCTATATGAATGAGGCTCTTTTTCTTTGATGTACGTCTGTCTTAGATAATAAGCTTTCTGTCGCTGACATCGCTGCTGCTGCAGCTACGGCTACTTCTGGCGGTAGTGGTCGGTGGCTTGGTTCGTCCGGTGGTCGTCGGTCGTCGTCTCATCCAATGTGTCGTTATTGCTGCTGCTGCTGAACGCGGTGGCTATTATTGCTATGACGATGATTACGATTATGATTACCGTATTAGCGTATTCTCGTTGTCGTTATTGACATAGGAATAGCGCCAGGACGTACTGGCGCGTTGTTGTGAACGGCGGGCTTTTTCTGCTGCGCGACTGTGGCCGCGTGCTTACGGGGGGGCTCAGCGTAACATCGTAACAAAACGAATAACTGTAGTCCAGTCGTGGCTAGTCGGTGTCGCTGTTCTTGGTACTATTGGACGTTTAGTAATATAAATAAATAGAAATAAATAAATAAATAAATAAATGAATAAATATGATTCGTTACTCGCTTGACCTGTATATCTAAATACACATGACGCCGATTATATGAGAAGCGCTTAGAGCGCCAGCATACATATAATAACTCCCGTGAATAACCACCATATGTCGGCAGTAGGATATGCTAGCTTTGCTATTTAGTAGAAATTAGACGAGGATAACTGCCAATACTTATATATTACGTTGTTAATTTTCGTCACAGTGTGGTGTCGTAGCCTCTTCTTGTAAGCTTAGTGCTACAACAACGACTACGAAATACAGTGACAACGATGCTGGACGCATAGGCCGGGAGAGAGGCCACTAACAACAACAACAACAACAACAACAACAACATTAATGCACCAACCACATCAACTAGAACGTCAGGCAGATAGAGCGATGTTGTGTGGATGCACCTAGCTAGGTTAGGGGGTAGTGGAGACATGAAATGGACGGTGTATGATGTCTCCGACGCCCCCGGCCCGTTCTATGTAGTTCATCCAGCCTATAGTTTGTCCATTAGCCACTTCAGCAAACACCGTAAACACATCAGGAAGAAAACAACAGTGGTTTGCCGATTTTCTCTCGACGAAAGTCTTTTCCCTATGCCTCTCCGCCTCCCCCCCCCTGCCCCTTTCACTCTCCAGTAGAAAAGGCAGACGGGAGGAGTGTGTCGCGGGATTGGTCAGTCGTCCGGATAAATCCAACATTCAACATCCAGTCACCTCGATACGTATATTTGCAGATCGGTACGTACGGTCAGACCAACAAAGGTGTAAGTGCTTACAATAGCAGCAGTAGCTGAACAAGAACAACAACAGCAACAACAACAACAACAGACAACAAGACACAACAACATGAACAGCAACCATACCCTTGAATAAAAGCGCTTTTAACTTGACTTGACAAGAACCACAACAGTAACAATAACAGCAGGAGCAGAAGCGGAAATGATATCAATAGTAGCAGAAGAGCAATAACGACAAATACAAAGCAGCAGCAGCGGTAAGAACAACAACAACAAGGAAAATTACACAATGTTACTAGAAGTTGCTCTCCGCAGCAGCAGCAGAAAAAAAAACAAAAAAAACACACACACACACGATAATAGCCAGTGACGATTTTCTCTTATCGTTGCTGCTGCTGCTGTTAACTGTCCGGCTTTCTATCTATCTATCTATCTATTTGTTTAATTGTTTATTTATTGATTTATATGCTTGTTTGTCTATCTGTCACTGCAATGATTTGGCGCTCGCCCGGTTGCCCGCCATCGACGTCATCGTCACCATCATCACCATTGCCATCATCATCAGCAGCAGCAGCATTTTCTGTTCTGGGGCTGTTGGTTGGTCGGTCGGTCAGTGAACGCCGCAGTCTGCTGTAGTTGCTGATGATGTCGACCGTTGTTGTTGTTGTTGTTGTCGTTGTTGTTGTTGTTGTCGCTGCTGCTGATGTCGACCGTTGTTGTTGTTGCTGCTGATGTCGACCGTTGTTGTTGTTGCTGCTGCTGCTGCCGATTGCTGTCGTCGTTGTTGTTATTGTTGTTGTTGGTGCTACTGCAGTTGTTGTTGTGTTGTTGTTGTCGTCGATACTTCTCATGACGATATTGGCGGCGGCGGCGGCGGCGGCGGTGGGGCAGTGAACGTCGTCGATGGCGCCGGCAAAGACCACAACAACAATAATAATAACAACAACAACAACAACAACCACGACGACGATACTCTACACAGCAGCTGCAGCTGCGGCAGCAGCAGTCGCCGTCGCAGACGCAACGACGGCAATAGCGGCGCCAAACAGACCAGACCAACCAGCAAACCGTCCGACGGCGACGACGACGACGACGACGACGACGAAAAACAGCGGCGTTGGCGGCGGCGGCGATGATGATAATGATCCGCCACAATTAGCAAAAAGCATCAGCAAGCCGAACTGATTGAATGACTGACTGACTGTCTGACTGACTGTTGCCGCTAGATTGCCGACTTCTGTTGACGATTACGAATGCATATAATTGTTGATATCGGCGTTGTTATTGTTGTGGTCGTCGTCGTTGTTATTGTCGTCGTCGTCGTCGTTGTTATTGTCGTCGTTGTTGTTATTGTTGTGGTTGTTGTTGTGATTATTTTTGTTGCTCCTGTTGCTGGTAATGACGGCAGCAGCAGCAACGGCGGTGCCAATGGTTTTGACGATGATACGGTAGTAGTGGTGGTGGTGGTGATCGTGGTAGTATTCCAACTGAAACAGCTCCTGCTGTTGTTTGTTGATGTCTCTGCTGCTGCTGCTGCTGCTGTTGTTTCTACTAGTACGAACTACAACGAACTACTTACTACTCTCCTACTAGTATGTAGTCTGGAATGAAGTAGAGTAAGTAGTACAGTAGAATTTCTAGTAAGATTCGTCGTAGTCGTCTCGGGTTGTCGCTATCTGCTGTGCTTCGTTCTCTCCCTTCACCACCTTAACGCGTATCGGTAGCACTTCACTTCAACCACCACCACCATCACCACCACCGGAACAGCAGCTGCTGCTGCAAGCCACTAGTGGTCAAACTAGCGCCACAAACACTACTAAATAACAACCACTACAGCAGCATTAGTGACAGTATTATCACTACAGCAGCATCAGCACAAGTTGAAACAGTGGCAAAGAACGCAAACTTTCGCCAGAATGCCTCGTCGTTCATCGAACTCTTCTGCTACAACGCTGATGATCGTGACAACACAAACACCGTAAGATCACAAACAACAACAGCAACAACAACAACTGTCCTTTTGCAGCCACTCTGCTGCTAGAACAACAACAACGCAACAACAATCGCACAACAATCGTACAACAATTGCTATGTTTGTGCAGCGTATTGTGCTGCTATAGTTGTTAATGGATCTGCTGCAGGCTGACGCCGACGCTTACTTGATTGCTTGCTATTGCTCGCACGCTCTGTCTGTGTATTTGCCTATTACCTCTAAATCACTACTCATTCACTTTATCTTACGTCTAAATCACTAATTTACTTAAGCACGTACTCAGCTATCACATCACCACACACACAGACAGATACACAGACACTCCAATACACTTCACTGTCACTCACCACCACCACCACCACAGATGAACGGATACGGGCATAACTCGACTACGACTACGTAAGCAACTAGCACTAATTCAGTCAATTCATTTACTCAACTACTATCAACCGGGTCATCAAGCGGGTGGGAACCACTCAGAAACCAGAGATCGGCTAGCAAGCCCCTCATTATCACTCGTCGTTATGTCGTTGTCGTTGATGTCTCTTCACTCCGTCGCGAAGCCACCTACCACCACTCAGCATGAGTGGTGAACTTGATTGATTGATTGATCGTTTGTTTGATTAATTGATGCACCTCAACCTCAACCAACCGTTGATTGACGAATTGCACAAATTGTGTCCGCACCTAGCAGCTGCAGCAGTATAACAACAGCAACGTCGAGAACGAGAATCAGCACAACACCAACACCTAGAGTACTTACTACTAACGCGATCGATCACAACCACCACCACCACCAAAAATAACAACGCGATCATCTCACAACCACAACCGATGACAACGACGATAACGACAACAGACACAACAACAACTGGAAGAGCCACGAATATGTGACTATAACGACGACTATAACGATGATGATGATGAGGATGTTGAGTATGGCGGCACCGGCCACGCGATCAGCCATCCAACAGCCAACGAATCACTCACAATCTTCAGGCAATGAGCACTTTGCCATGTCTTCTTGTTGTTGTTGTTGTTGTTGTTAATGTTCTTCTAATTGTTCTTATTCTTGTTGTCCACCACCCCCACCATTTCACTTTGTTAACTAGCTGACCTAACTAACTGCTACTGCTGGTGCTATGTAGAAAAAAGGGCGGCGAATCAAGCTCCTTGAACCGCGAAAGGTGACGGTGACGACGATGATGACGACGACAACAACAACGACGGTGATGATAATAAAAACAATAATAATAATAATAATATGAAGAATAATCGATTATCAACGATTTATCACCATTGCAAGCAGCAGCATCACCACTACTATCATCATCATCATTATTATTTACTTACTTGATTCGCTGATGTTGTACTTGCTGGACTTCTAGTACTGACAACAGTAGTCCCAGCAGTAATAGTAGTAGTAGTAATACAACTCGTCAAAGTCCTCTTTTTCGTCGACGTCACTCACACGGTCGGTCGGTAGATGGATAGGTAGGTAGGTAGGTACCGCCGCGATCACAATTCGTAGTCCGATAGTTGTTACAATAACAACCAACTAGTTAACCAATCCTTCGTTAGTTAACTAGCTAGGCGGCTGCGGCGGCTGCGGTAGCAGCAACAGCACGGTAGATGATAGGCAGGCCGTGAGGAAGATAGCTGAGATACATAGATGAATCGATCGATATCTGTAGATAGGCTGTGTATCTGTAGATAAGTATGTACGTACGCGGACGTATAACAACACCTCTCGTCACACAAGAGAGACACAGAGAACACAGAGAGAAATCGATATGCGACGACACACAAACCAGTCGGGACTCAACAACGCCGTCGTTGTCGACGACGACGACGATGATGACCACGATATGAACCACCACTACAACCACAACTACTATAACCACCACCGCACCAACAACAACAACAATATGAGCAACAAAACGCTCACGAGCTCATCACACCCTCTCTCTCTCTCTCTACCAATTCACCACCAAGATGGTTAAAAAAGAAACATCGAACAAGAAAGAAGGCGGCGGCAGTGGTAGTAGGTGGATGAAAATCAATCCTCACGTTTTTACTCCTCACGACCACAATGTATCAATCACTGAACCACTATCACCACTACCACCACCACCACAACCTATGACGACCACCACGACCAACCAGTCAGTGTATGTCTCACTGAAGTCGGTATGTTTCTTGTTGTAGTTGTCGTCTCGATGATGGTCGTTGTTGTTGATGTTGTTGTTGATGATGATAATAGTTTTGTTGTTGTTGTTGCTGTTGTTGATGATGATGATGATAATAACAATAGTGTTGTTGTTGTTGTTGTTCCTGCGCTGCTGCTTCTGTAGGTCGCCGCAGCGGCAACGATGCTCGTTAGTACGTAACTAGACAGACTCTAGTATGATGACGATGCTGATGATGATGATGATGATGATCTGGCGGCCTGCAAGTCGTCGTCTGGAAATTGTACTGTAGTTGTGTGCGTTCGTGTATAACAAACACCTCCACCACCACCACCAGCAGCAGCGGCCCTAATTCCTGACGACGCGACTCTCGCTGCTCGGCGTCTTGGCCGCGGTGGCGGCGTTGTTGTTGTCGCCGGTGTTGTCGCAGCAACAGCAGCACCGACCGCCGACCAACCGACCGATTGAGTGAGTGAGTGAGTGAGTGAGTCTCTCTGTCTGTCTGAGTGAGTCCGACTGTTACAGATAGACGACACACACACAGACACAGAGAATTTCTAGGGATCTCGTTTTAGCGGCGAGCTAGGGATAACAACGCGTCTAGGGAAACTTGGTGCGGCAGCTAAGCGGCGGCGGCGGCGGCGGCGTTAACCGGTGCTCCACCGCTGCTGCTGCTGCTGTTGTTATGTTGTTGACGATGACGACGGCGGGACGACGGCGGTGAATTGTCGCTGCTTGCTCTGTTGCCGAGTATTTGATGATGCAACGTATTGCGATAATAATGATGATGATGATAAACAACAACAGCAGCAGCAGTAGCAGCAGCAACACCAACAGTAAACTACGACTTCATTAAGCTAGCCAGCTCAGAAAAGAGAAAAAGAACTAACGCAGAACGAGCAAAACGAATGGCGGCGGGCAATTTTGAATACTTGAATTGTCGTCTGCTACGGCCGTCGCAGTAGCAGCGACTGCGGCACGCGTGAGGCGGGCGGTGGGACAACGACGGTGCCCGACCGCCCGCCCGCCCGTCGGCGCGTCTTCGCCGCTAATCTAGCGGGAATGCATCCATTCGTTAGGGACATGCTAGGGAGGAGCGTCTGGCTGGGCACTAGCAGCAGCAGCGGCGGCGGCGGCGGCAGCAGCAGGAGCGACGGCGGAGACGAGGAAGAAGTCGTCGTATACCAAAACTACTACGACTACGACTACTACTACTACTACGACTGCTACAATACTCTACACTAGACTTTTACCAACAACAATGGGCGGGAATGAATGAACGGATGGGACGACGGATGAATGGATGGATGGATTGATACGGTGCTCGGCGGGCGGACGGGCGGTCCGTCGAACAACAACCGCGATAACAGCCTCAACAGTGACAGAGCCTTATAGCAGTCGTCGACTATAGCGACTAGCTTATCGTCCCGCTTTTTCTGTACTCTCTCTCTCTCTATCTACCCTTTGCAATAAATGCAAATTATTGCAAAAGCACGAGTAGTATTCGTTTTGCTAGCCTAGCTTATCTTCTTCTTCTTCTGTGCTGTATCCACCTTACTATAATATATGCTTATTTGCAAGACCACGAGTAGCATCCCTTGCATGTATCAATCTATCTTAAGGAAAACAATCAATTAGGCGGTGTTAATGTGCGATAGGATTTCACTGTACATTGTCGCTATTAATATTGCTGCTTCACCATTATTATTATTATTATTATTGAAAAGGAATTATTATTATTGTTGTTGTTGTTATGCTTATTTGCGCGCTACTTTGTCAGTGCTGCTGCTGCTGCTGCGGCTAAGGTGGCAAGAACTACCGTCGCGGTAGGCTTCAGAAACATTCTGTAGTCTACTAGCTACACCTCTACGCCTATTCTATAATAGAATAATAATAATAATAATAATAAGAATAATTATTCGTATTTTTTTTTACGAATGGCTACAACGACGGACGCTGTTGATAAGGCAACCTCTCCGCAGTAGCAAAAGAGCAAAAGCTGCGAGCGCTCAGTAACAAACAGAGTCACTACAACAACAACAACACCATAGTAAAGCAACTCTCCCCCTCTCTCTCTAAAAAAAAAACAAAAAAACGAAACAGCAGACGAAGGAGGAGAGCAGAAAATGAGCAGCGAGCGACAAGCCAAGATTCACAGCCAGCCGCAACCGGCAGCAGCAGAGGGAACAAGGGAATTGTAGGAACAAGGCAGATGATGATGATGATGAGGAGAAGGGCAAACACGGGGAGAGGAACGCTACGTGAAGAAGAAGAAGAAAAAGAAAAAGCTAGTCTTTCAGATGATCGTCGCCGTCACAGACCCTACAGAACGACCGACAGCTGGTGCTCTTTTGCTAACGACGCTGTAACAGAAACAGCCGCACTCGCAGCAGCAGCAACCGAAACTGTAACAGTACAACAATAATGAGCTGTATCATCAATCGCAGTGGTCATCGGATCGAGAGTGGGCTCAGCAGCTAGAAGTAGTAACAAATAACCACAACTCAGCAAATCCAGTCGGCCGCGACTACAGCAAACCCAGCTCGTCGAGGTTCTGTTGCAACAACAACAACAGCAACAACAACAACAGCAGGAGCAGCAATAAATCAATCCATCAATCAATCAATCATCAAAAAATGGAATACGACAGCCATTATTCGGATCTGACTATCTGACGGAATCGTGTACGGAACTTTCGAGTAAATCGGCAGATCGGTTGGTCGGTCACTCGTCGACGCTGTCGCGGGTTGCGTCGCGAGTTGAATGAGGCAGATAGATCACCACCACCACCACCACTAACTACTTAGTGAGTGAGTGAACGAGCAGAGCGAGCTGGTCGAAGTAGTGTATAGCTGCTAGAAGAAGCACAAGAAGAAGAAAGACGAACTTGCAGGTGAGTGATTGCAGCAGGTGGAAGGACAATCGAAGTTGCCGACGCAGTTAGGTGCAGGCCGTCGCAGGGTAGCAGGCCAAAACGACAGGCAAAACACTAGTACGATTGATCAATTAGTAGTAATTAGTTAGAGGGTATACTACTCGTTCACTCGGTACTTGCTGACCGACCGTGATGACTGATCGATCAATCAACAAAACGCTTTCGGGCTGGCTCACCACCCTCAGCCAAGACACGTTTGACACGTCGTCCCACGTCGAACAACGTTTTGAGTGATGGTCAACAATAGATAGGCGGCAAGCTCCTGCAAACTGCTTCGATTCGGTCCGATCCGGTCCAAACCAAACGTCGTCGCATTCTTTGATCGGACTGGATCGGTCCGTAGCTGGAGTCGACTATGGAGGACTAGCAATAATTTGTTGTTGTTGTTGTTGTGCTGTGTTGACGTCTGTGACGTCTTGCGATCATCGAGCTTGTTTGTTGTTGTTGTCGTCGTCTTGCCTTGGATCGGGGACGTCTCATTGCTTGTCTCCTACATTCCTCAGTCCTGATTGATGGTGAAAGTAACTGCGCAACGCAACAACAACAGCAACAACAATAACAACAACAACAACAACATTACAATCAGCATCAACAACAACGGCTGGGGTGGAGCAGGTTTCCATTGGTGCTGTTGTTTTTGTTGTTGTTGTTGTTTTTATTACGTCGATACGTCGTCGCTTGTTATTGCATTTCGATCCTCCGATCTTGAGTTGTGAGCTCATTTTCATCCTCAGCCGTTGTTCGATCAAGCGCCCTCCCTCCATCCACGAGCTAGGTAATCTTCAGTCATGCACCAATCATGCATCAGTTATCAAACGTTAAAAATTCGGTTGTTAATGTTATACTGGTGCTAATTGCTGCTCATATCGTTAGGTTAGGTGTTGTCGAGAATTGCGCACGAGAAGTGAGCTGGCTGTGATATTATTGCTCGATATGCTGTTCTGTACAACTGTCCGCCTGTCTACACTGTGGCTGTGGAATATATATATATATATATAGGTAGATCATCAGTAAACAAATTGTATTGAGGCGACGATACGCTATTCGTAGGAAAAAAGAAATAGACTAATAAACACACTGGCACATTATAATCGCGCAAAATGTTGTGTCATCCGCGATGCGTTCGTGGATTTTAAATTGTCATTCTACTTACTGTGCAGTAGTAACCCGATCACAGACGCGTTCGTTTACAATGCGGAACTATTACGAGTACGATAACAGCAGCACCAGCAATTTCTGCCTATGATCAGGCCTATATATATATATATATATATATATATATATATATATATATATATATATATATTATATAATATAAATTCCTTACAACAAACTGATATTTTTTAATGCGTTTTCGTAATAAAATGCAGGATGAGCATGATTTAACTATTCCGTTAAAAAAAAAAATATATATATATATATAAAGAGAATAATCGTGATTTGTGGGTGACTAAGCGTCCTTATCAATGAGATGTGGCGGGGCGCTGCTAATAACTACGACGTCACCTCTTCTGTGTTACTTAATCGCTAGGTTTTCCTGTCACTCTTCTGTGTATCTGCGATGTATTCGCTCGTATGACGTGTGCTTGGTCTCTTATGCGTCGATTGCTTATCAGTCCCACAGATGATCGACTTTAGTTCAATTAACAGCCGTTGTGTTTCACTCAACTTCTCTCTCTCCTCTCTCTCTCTCTCTGGCTCTCAGTCCCCCCCCCATCTCTGAACCCCTCAACCATGCGGCGGTCTCACGGTTCATTGCGTTGTTGTCGCCGCTGACATTCACTGCGTAAAGCTGGTCACAGGTTTAGGATAACAGATCAAATGTTTGTTCTTGTGAGTGCGCGTGTGTGTATGCATGCATTCATAGTTGCCTCTTAAAGTTACGAAGTCATACAAATATGATGTTAAGCACCTAGACTAATACGACAACTAGTTATGACTTCAGCGGGGAATATACTGGTGACTGAATCGGGGATGCATTTCCGGGCGGCCCGGGGGTGTGGGGGCTTCTAGTGCGATTTTTGTACTGTTCAAGCGGTCAGCCCATATATGATTTTGTTTCACTAACACAAGTTTCGTCGTGTGTTACTGTAGGATGCAAAAAAATATATATATATATATATATATATATATATATATATATATACTGTGATAACATCTAGGCAACATTTCAGGAGTGGGCATTGACGGACCAAGGCATTCTATGACCAATCAAGGCTCGACTTTATGGTAAGTACAATTCCAAATGAGTTTGAAAGGAAGTGCTAATTGAAACTAAAGACATAGTCTACTAGTAGAACGATCGAATGGTTTCTAAAGCTACAAGACGTTTTATTAATAATAAATTATGACACCGTGTGCTCTTTCTTTCTACACACAATGCTTTACCTAAACTAGAATTGCATTTACTAAGCACATATGTTGAGAAATATAGGAAGCACACATGTTAAACCAGAATGAAACGCTACCGTGGTACCCTGAAGTAATTCACATTTACAAGAAACTATTAAAGTGTTATCCAAGAATAAAACAATAAAAATAAGAGGAGATACAAATTTGATTTAACTCATAACGGGGTGTAAACAATTGTCCCCCAGTGAACGTGACTACAACTACTATAAAAATAATTATCAAAAACAAAATCACGTGATATGAAGAAAGTGAGCTTAGCGGGCAACATCTTTTGCCAAACGTGACTTCGGAGATATATATATATATATATATATATATATACGAACGAATATGAATTAGGTTTCCTTCTGCACATTTATTAGAACGTTGTATGCCAGGTAAGAAGAACATGCTCTTGTTTGCTATATTCAATGGCATATAGTAAGGGATACTGTGCAGCATGTCGATCTTCAATTTGTTCATAAAGGGAGTGAACTCAAAGTAGACATATCTTGATTGTTCAGCATTACTGTCAACACTGATCATCTAAGCATGCATTGCGGTGTTTGGTTTTAGGTTCAGCTTTCCTCTCCAGACAACGATGGCGGACATCAAATCGCTGGAGTATCCCACGTTGAAGGTTCCCTATGAAATGCTCAATAGAAAGTTCCGCACAGCTCAGAAAAACATCGACCGAGAGGTATGAAAACTGCTCTTGAGGTACTATATATACATATATATCGTTGGACGGTCTTTTTCGTAATATAAACACTGTCCTCGCCAAGAGTTACTTCAAAGGGCAATTATTATTTTGTTCAAAAAGCGATAAGAGTTCCATATGGTTTTAAATTTCTCCAAGTTTTTACTAGGCTTTGTGGTGTTTTCCTTGACAGAGGGCCAGAGGGCTATTTGGCGTAGCGGTTTGCTAGTCGCAAAAATCTGTAAAGTTTTCTACTCAATTTATTACTAATCACAAGAATCACTGTTGGGGTTACCGTCGCGGTAGGCTTCATAATGATAATTCTAGAGCTGTTCCTTTTATCTTTAGCCGCCACTCGATAACACTCGGATCTACTGGCGGATCTGCGTCCAAGTGGTTGATGTTAGTCGTTATAGATTCTTACAGAATTGTTTTTTCGTACACCATCTCGTTAATAACTCCGTACCATTTAGAAACGAATTTACAGCGTTCGGCTTGAACCTACGAGTTTTTACTGCTACTAAGTTCTTTTGCCATATATATATATATATATATATATATATATATATATATATATATATATATATATATATATATATATATATATGAGGGCTTAATTAGTTTGTACAGAGGAAGCAGTTCAGTTTAATTCAATATTTATTTCACCACAAAATTGGTAGACAGTTGATTCTATTTTCACAAGGTGTCACAGTGTGACTTTTTGGTCATACAATATGTATTTAACTTTGGGTGATAAGGACGTTTCGCAAACGTAATGGTGGTACCCGTGCCAGGTTATTCGGCAGATTAGCGAGCGGTTCCTGTGCAGGGCTTCTTTCCATCTACGTGAACAAAATACCGGGCCATAAGTATAATTCTCAGCTACAAATTTTAAATTTCTGTTCTCTCTGTAGGCCCGATATGAATATAGAATATGCGGTGTAAATGGTGTGTTACTAAGTGCTAGGTCTTCAGTAAGTGTTCTCTCTTTATTTTAAAGCAATTTATAGCTGTTTTTACGTCCACATCATGCATATTGCCTAACAAAGACACTGCAGACGTAGCTTTTGTCTCCTCGATATGTCTGCTAAAAGAGAGCCCGGGGGTTAGTGTGACGCCTAAGTACGAGAAGTGTACTTAGGCGTGTGTCAGTATATGGACAACCACTCAAATTACTAACTAATTTGAGTGGTTGTCCATATACTGACAGATTATGATTCCTGGCCGCGTATGACCCTCCTCTGCTAAAGCGTAAGACCCGTGACTTGTCCACGTTAATCTTGAGCTTGTTTTCTTCGCACCACTTCGCAGTTTCGTTGAGGTAAAACTGTAGATGGTTACGAGATTTTGCTAAAATGACTAGGTCGTCAGCATAAAATGCAAAATGGGCTTTGAGATTACGCAGTAAGTCCGCGCGTCCAGTCACATACAAAATGAAAATAAATGGACTAGCATAGTGGTCGACGTTTTTCACCCAAATTATATTGTGCGCAAATATATTATGAACGAGATTAAAACGGGGGCCTGTTATGCTAAAACGTTTGCGAAGCGTGTCTAATAAACGGTCCCTTGGCAGACAAACGAAAGCTGTTTGAAAAATCTATAAACGCAGCGGGTGTCATTTTCTTGTTAGAGAGGCGTTGTGATACATAGTTTCAAACAAATTCAACTGCATCTGACGTCGATCGCCTCTTTAAAAAACCGTATTGTTCTGCCGGAATTTTGTCTTCTATGCACGGGGACAATCGATTAACGATGAGCGACGTTAGTATCTTGTAAAGGACGCTTGTAAGTGCTATGCCCCTGTAATTCTTTGGGTCAGTTGCATTTCCATTTCGCCTAAATATAGGCTGTAGATAGCTTTTCCGCCACTCATCAGAAATTTTGGCTTGTCGAACACATTCATTGTATAGTTTTGTCACAATAGGACATAAAGTGTCAATATTAGACTTCAGGTGTTCAGTAAGAATACGATCGCAAGCAGTTTAGTGTAGTTAGTCTCCGAGGCAATTATTTAGCTTGTAGGTAGTAATTTATTTGTGTGTAACTTGCACTTAAATTTGTAAGTGTTCCAAGGGTTTCGCGGGAGCATCGAACTTGCGACTTGTAGTGTCATTTTTCAATCAACGTCTCCATCTTTTCATATGTATAGTCTCACTAAGATATTGCCAAGATTCACGGTTTCGAATGAATATTGGTCATCAATTCTAGGTGAGTCACGTGACAGCGGTTACGGCCGAATTGGAGCGAAGTTGTTCCGGCAGCGGCAATAGCAGCAGCAGCAACGGCGCAGGGCGCGTAGCGGGCGGCAGTGTGGGTGACATCAAGCAGTTACTTGGCACTGTAGTCGAGAAGCTCAATATACTCAAGAGAAAGGTTTGTTTTCGCTTCGGGAATGCTGCAAATTTGCTTCAATTCCTATGCGTAGAATTAACAAGACATCGAACGCAGGGACTTTTTGTATGTGTGTCTGGGTGAGCATATATATATGTAAATATGGATGGGCCGTTCGTTAAGTAACCGGGAAAAACAATAGAATTACATAATGTGTATATTTTTTTTATTTCTCCTTGACATATCCTCTTTGGAGTTTTGCACATTTAGTCCAGCGGGGCTATTTTTTTTATTTCTTCGATAAAGTAGGAAGTCCTAAGTCAAGTAACCAAAGAAATAAGCACCAGAGCGGCTACTACCTGTCTATCGAATGAAAATTTCTGGCCCTAAGCCATATTTTGGGGTTTGGGATTAGGAGGAACAGCTTACCAGAGGAAGCCAAATTAGGATAGGGTGGATGGGGCAGCAGCAATTTGAGCCCTAATTAAGTTTTGCTACTGTAATTGTAGAAGTGTGAGCCAAAGTGCTATCATTGCAAGCGACGCTCTCCGTAAATCCGTTTCCAGCTCTTCGGACAAAAGATTCAGAAGTGTGGAATAATAGGTTCTTGCAACCCCTTGATCGCTTTGTAAGTAGTCAATGCTGAGAATTCCTTGAGATTCTTCGTGGTCATATCTTATATATCGTGTTTGCCTTTTTCGGCGCGAATTCCCTAGGGGCAGTTGACTGCTCAACTGGGCGTTCGAGCTAGGGCATGATTATTATCTACTAGCATGATTTATTCAGCGTACACATCTACATAAGGTATCTAATATTTTAAAATACTGGATAAAATTGAGTGGAAAGACGGGTTGTTTGTCTTTATAGCAGAACTTACTGAATTAGTGGTAGTCTTTGGAAAGCGTTGTGTGACCGACTGCGTGGCAGTTTGAAGAGTTTATAAGAACTAACTTGCACGATTAACAAAGACGCAGAAGCGCTCTGAGGCAAGAGAGGGGAGTTTCTACGTGAACATATAGAAACGGTTCTCACGCAAGACTGCGAAAAAACTTCATCTTCCAGCCGTTTTCAGGGCGTTTTCTGGAACTTAGAAACGCTTCTTTATAAACGGGTCTCTCAAAGGCTGATTGTAATTAGATATCTTGCCTATACTGATGAAACATTTTAGTTGACAACGATTTGTAGAAAAGATGCTTGAAAATTTTTCAAAATCTATGCTCGGATGAGAAAAGTATGCTGATAGTAGGGCGCATGCGATTTCAACAGGCAAGTCTTTATTTGTTGTTCATTTGTAGTTTCCGGGGATAGACCAGATGTCCGTAGACGTTGCACCTTCGAACTACCTAAGGTTACAACAATTTGAGTCCGGAAAAGTGGGCTACATTAGGGGTGCCGAGAATCTGCTAAAGTATAGTAGGATAGGAGCCTTGCAAAAGATAATTTAAAATCACATGCAAATATGAGAGATTCAACAAGTGATATATATATATATATATATATATATATATATATATATATGCAGAGAGAGAAGGAATGTCATGACAATAAGACAAAATTAGGCAATTGCGAAAAAATATTTATACAAATTTGTGTTTACATGATTTGTTTTTATCGTTTTGGGGAAATAATATTTATGTTGTTTTGAATTTGCAGGCTGACGAAAGTCTCCAGGAAGAGGTTGAGGCAGCGCAGTTATGCAAACGTCGGCTGGAGCATCTCAAGGCAGGGGCTCGTGCCGCCGGTTCTAACAAAGAGGGCGGCTCGGAGAATACCAGAGAGCAATGGGTGAACAAGCGTGTCGACCGAATGCTCGTCGAGCATTTGCTGCGAGCTGGATTCTATGAGTTAGTGCCTACCGTAGCATCAATATCTTAGCATCATATAACAGTAACAGCAACATCAAGCTCAATCAAGACCATCAAGCTTGGTCAAAGACTGCCTTGGCAAACTGTCTCAACCTATTTTGTTTTGTAAGCTTAAGCGGGGGACCCCTGAGGAAAGGTGATAGGCTCAGCTTGGGCGGTGTTTCTGTAGAATTTGTCTCGGAGTTTACTTACCTGGGTGTTAAACTAACGCCAAGCGGCACATCTTTCACAGCTCACATATCTCAGCGAATTAACAGCAGCATTGTCGCCATGACCTCAATCTCGGCTCCACAGAAGCTCTCAGTAAAAACAGCTTTAATACTGTTTAATCTGAAGGTGGCCTCGGTGGCATCTTATGGTATCACATTAATTTGGGAACACCTATCCGCTCAGCAGCTTAGCGCTCTCGACACGGTGAAGGCAACGTTCCTTAAGAGAGTTTTGGGCATCCCTAGAAATGCTCAAAACAGGCTAACTTATAGTCTATCGAGGACCACGCCGTTCATCGAGGACATGGTAAACCGCTTTCAACTTCCGACCACCGCCTCACTGCGAGAGCTCCGTAGGCACTTCGAGCAGAAAATGAGGGAAGTGCCAGAAGCCTTCTACAAAACACCGGCAATGTTGGACAATACATGGATGGAACCGCTCTTCGAGCAACGACACGTTCTCACCCGCTACTCCGTCCATGGGTTCCACCACAAACTGTGCCACCGCAGTGGGTTCCATAACCCTTCTGATGAGTGTTGCTGCAAATTTTGCGGCCTTGTATGCACCAAATATCATCATGAAACATGTCGGTCTGCGCCAGCTATTAGGTCGCTGACATCTTCTTGAGATGCTTAAATGAACGTAGTTTCCGAGTCAAGTTTGGTTAGAAACGCAGCCAGACACATCCATTACATAAACATATATTCCAACCACGCCCGGATTCTATATTTGCATGTACAAAGCATTTGACCCTCCCAAGGTCTGGCTTGGAAGACTTAACTGGCTAAATATATGAAACTCTTATCCAGGGTACGAAAACGTTCGTCAGGCGCCTCAGGCGGAGGTGTCCACAAGAGATTGCCGTTGATAGCCTTAGTCTAGGCTTTTTGTTTAATCAGCGAGACCGAGTTGTAATACGACAACTAGCAAATTGGCGTGAATTGCGTAAATCGCGATATTTGTTCATTAATCGTACGGAGTCAACAATCATCCCCAACCGAAGGTTTCATCACAAAAAACGTTTTGCTTTACGTATGGCTAAGTGGGCACATATACAGCCTGATCGCACCAACCTATTTAAATGCAACTAATGACCCTAAGCGGCTTTCACAGTGTTGTGATAGGTTATACATATACCATACGCCCTTTTATACAATAAATCAGGGTTTATGTTTATGATAGTAACCATTTTATTAGGCTCAGTTGGTCAGCCGTTTAGTGTACTTAATATGAATTTCGGCGCATCGCAGCTAAGCAACCGAACTCATACACTTTACTATGGTTTGCTTTTTTATAGAACTGCGTTGAAGTTGGCCGATCGTTGTGACCTGCGCGATCTTACGAACACTGAGTTGTTCCTTGTAACACGTGAGGTCGAGGAGGCGTTACAGCGAGGGGACACCTCGGCATGTCTCGCGTGGTGTCACGACAACAAGTCGAAGCTTCGGAAATTGCGTAGCTCTTTAGAATTTAACCTTCGTCAGCAGGACTTTGTTGAGCTGGTACGACAGGGTCAACTGATCGAGGCAGTTAAGTGAGTACATCACAGTCCTGTATTGTCTTAATGTGCATAGAGACGTAGTTGCACACCTGGGAATATATACATTTTTTATTTTTATATTTTCTCTTTTAAATAGTTCTTTTCCGCTGTAATGCACTTGTAACACCTTCCTTCTCACTCTTCGACACATTTTTTAAATGCATGTTTTGGAATCGAGTTGTGTTGCTGAAAATGGTATGCAACCCCTCTATAGTTTTGGAACGTTGCCCCTTAAAATGTTTTGTATGCATGAGAAAACAGAAAGTCGCACGAAACCGGGCCTAGCGAATAGGGTGGTTGCGAAAATATAGAAATTGAATTTTAAATAAAATAATCCGAAGTTAGTAACGATGTGTGCGTCGGTGTGTTGTCGTGATGGAGGATTCAAAAGTTGTTTGTCCAGGCTTCTTACGTCGGACGTTGGGCTTTAGTATCGATCTCGTAAGCCATGACTCGTCTCCTGTAATCACTGTCCCAGGCAATCCAGGGTCTTCTGCTACCCCTTGAAGATTCAGTTCGGGCATTTCTTGGCGGACGTTAATTTGTCGGAAATTCAACATTTTTGGAACGAACTTCGTGGCCAGTCTTCTACTGCATAAAAAATCTGTCAAGATTGCTACAATCAATTCATGAGATATTTCTAACTCCTGAGGTTGAGTGTGTATCTAATTTGAGTGTGTATCTAATGTGGTGCTTCTAAGCAAAATAAACCGGAAGACCTCTGTTCCGTTCCGGCGAAAAATTAAAGTAGTATAACTTTCAGATCGGCCTTCGTATATACATACGAACGAAATTATTTTGATGTATTATTTATATGCTTTAACGCGTGCACACGTCGCTAAAATTGCTTTTTAATTGTATAGGACATGTTGGTCTCTCTCTCTCTCCCTCTCTATATATATATATATATATATATATATACCGAGCAAGATAGCTTAGTGGCAAGGGTTTAGCCTTGCATTCGGATGGCCTGGGTTTGAAACCCAGACCGACCACTGTTAAATTGTTTTTTTTTTCAAATTTAGTCAAGGTAAATACCGGAGTGGACTAAAAATCAGCTCTGACATGAAAAAACCGTACAAGGGCAGCCTTACGGAACAACTAAAAAAAATTATATATATATGTATATTGAATATAATAATTCCCAGTGCACACGTTTTCGGAAGACAATTGTCGCCCCACCTGCACCCTTAATAATTTCCTTAGTTGTAGCCTATATATATATATATATATATATATATATATATAATTCTTACCCATGTCGTCGCCACACTCGGCTGGGTGGCCTTGCGGGTTTTTTTAGACATGCACGGAAGCACTTCTCGTCGCCTGAAGAAGATCAGATTCGGGATATCCAGAAGACAATGATGCTTCTTGCCCTTCCGATGGACAATGTCGAGAAGCTACCCGCGCCCTATCGTGACCTCTGCCACCCGGCCCGGTGGCGTCGTCTCGTTGAGCAGTACCGCTTCGAAAACCACCGCCTCTATCAACTGGGCCGAGCTAGTGTCTTCAGTGTAACACTTCAAGCTGGCCTCTCAGCCCTCAAGACACCACACTGCTACAGGTAGGTTGTTGACCGAACATTGTGTTTCACTATTTGTTTTTCGTAGTCGTTAGTTTTAGAACGATGCCTCGACTGCGTCTTAGAAAGAAAGGTCTGTTCATTTACTCTCCAAAAACTAAATTTCACTGAAAATATACAATTAACAAAATTCTAATTATTTTACACAAATGTTATAGACAGTGCTACAGACAATAATGTTTGTCTAACTCAGCATGCTCTATCCTAAAATTAGCAATCAACTCAGCTTGAACTTGTGGCGTTAATTATAGAGCGTAATGGCTTTCAACAGCGTATCGAATTTAATATTATTAAGTTGCATATTGAACATCGTCATTAGTAAACTTGTATTTTTCGTTTTGATCTTCCCCTATTTTCCTTTAAGCATGACATTGTACTAAAGGTGTGCACACATATAAAAATATACTGCTTTGGACCAACTTTTCTTATGTAGTCTTTTTTCTTTTTTCCTTCTGCATACACGTGGAATTGCTGGTGCGTTCTCGTTGGCTCCTATCTGGAATTATCCTGTACCGCCATTATCCGGCCAAATTCGACCGTACGAACAGACCGGACGGAGCCAACCCAAATTGCCCGGTTTGCTCGCCACATCTCAACGCACTTGCGCAACCTCTGCCGTTTGCCCACTGCGCTCAATCCAGGTAGGAGATAATGGCATGCATACTACTACTGTTTATGTTTTGGTTCGTGCGGAATAAGTTCTGCACCACCACCACAGGCGTTTTGGCTGACGGTCAGCCCGAAAAAGCTTTTTGGTTGGTTTAACGGAACCAGGGGCCAATGTTTTTCAAACCTAACATTACAACTTAGCCCCTAGCACCTACATCAATGGCGCTTCTCTTTGTATTTGGGTCCTGGGCTCCACTGGGGAGCCATCGGGATGATGTTTTACCATCTCCTCAACAAGAGGCCCGGCAAGTTTGAGAGGTTCCTGAACAGGAGTCATAGACTGATTCAGGCAGGTATCGTAGCATCTGGCGGCGAAGCCTCTGACCCTTTCAAATTCCAGACCGCCGTTATCTTTGAAAAGACGTGCTCTGTTTCCTCTGAGTTAATATTCAGAAATTTTGCATTTATTAATTCACAATAGCACACATACGCTCACTTGATTACAATGAATATGTGTGTATTTGTGAGCGTTTTTGTGTTTCCTATTATTTTGAATGAAATCGGAAGCTTCATGCTTTGATTTATTGTTTCCTAATGTTACAGACACTTTCGAAAATATTCTTGACCGACTATGGTGGTCTTTTAGCGATATAGCTAATTTGTAGGCATTCCGTGTTTTCAATCAGCCGTTCGATATGCGCTTTCTATGACATACGGTTCCAACTTTGTGGAAAACTAGGTTTTTACTGGCCAACCCCTTATTACTGTGCACTTATATTGCACTTCTTATGAAACTTAGCCCATATATATATGTATGAGAAAAAAGACCTCCGACTTCCCTGCACGCTCGACACCAAGTGACCACGTGGTCATTTATTTTGAAACTGCTGCGTGCCCAGATTCAATTTTCTGACGTGGCCTTTGATTTTAGAATTAGATAACACTATATCAGCAAGCGGCATGAAGTCGCGCCAGAAGGCACAGGATGGATGTTAGGTAATTAATTGTTTGTGTTTAGCACGTACTGAACGCTCAACGCAATTTTGAGCCGGTACATTAGGGCGTTGTCGTTTTATGATACCATGTCTCTGCCCGGAGCTTGAAAGGTTTTGTATTTTTGTTTGTTTAATTGCCTTTAGTTTCATTCGATCAATGTTTACATTAAAATGCTTGCTCATGTATACGTATTTGTAGTTTTGGGGAAGCAAAATATGAAACGATGAGTGGTAAACGATGGAACGTGAGTACGAAAGTCTACATCTTTGCTGTACGACCTTCAATGAGGGTAGTAGTGTATGCGCTACACTTGTCGACTTTTAGCTGCGAATGCTTTGATCGAGCACTCGGCGATAGTAAATACAGGATAGATAAGCTGTAACAAATAGTATTAAACGATTTCACTCATCTCATATATAAATATGTGTTTAAAAACGCAAGCTAGCAGCACTCAACGTTAGTCAACTGTTAGCATGCTGCTACAGGCCACAATGTAAATAGGCGGGAGAACGGATTTACTTTACGTCTGTGCGTTACTTGAGGACTACGTGTTTCTAGAAAAAGTCTAGACAAGCAAGGCACAACAATATATCACGCTACGAACAACAATATTTTCGAATTGAGAGCGTTTAAGCTCGCTAATGTACTGGGTAGACGTTGTGAGTCGTAGTTTTTGGACCTTAATATGTCGTCTTTGCATTTATTGCCGTAGAACGCAATACATTCGGTAATAAATTTAACTTAATATTTACATTTACATATAGTACATAAAGCTATTTCATGATAACTCATAAATGTCGAAATGATGACATGATGAATGAAAACATAATAACAAGTTCGTTTTCGAACGGATTGTTGGCTCTGCAGGCACACGCAGACATCATATAACATATAATAATAATGAGAGCATTGTTTACACTGTCTGATTTTAGGTTAATCTGTGCGATGTCTGGTGAATGCCTTAATGAGCACAATGCACCCATGATGCTGCCGAATGGACACGTATATGGCGAGGTCGCTCTAAATAAAATGGCTTCCGCCAATCACGGAAGAGTGACGTGCCCAAGGACTGGTGAGGTGTTCAAAATCGAGAGCTGTGCGAAGGTGTATGTTATGTGAGCCGGGCAAGACGAGCGTCATACTTCTCCTGGATGTTATCGAAAACGCTCAGCACACACACTTATAGAAACAATATCCTCTGTCAAAACGACAGGCGTTTCCGCCGAGGAGGACATCTCCGTGTAGATCTATTGTTATGCACTGGCCTTGAAGTCGCCACTGATACACCTTTGTTTGTTGTGATCTGCCAGCACTAGACAACAAAAGAGTTTGCAATAGTCAAGATATGCTGCTGTTATACTGCTATGAGAAGTTCAGAAACTAAAGGTAAAGTTTATCGATAAGCAATACGTCGGGAGTATGGCAACAAACTATGAGTAAAAATAAGTCTGTGACCTGCAGTTATATACACGTTTAGTTGCCAGTTTGTTGGGCAGAAGGTGGTAGCTAACCTTTGATTAGCTCGGACAAATTCCGTATATGGGGCGTAGTTACGTCTGTCGCGCGGCGACAGCGGTACGCTTCATAGGCGATCTCTCTAGGAGTTTGGAATTTCCCTGCAGTGGAGGGGGATTATAGGGTTACGCAGACGAATGGGGAAGCGGCGCTGAAGTGCGTGTTCGCTTGTTCTCTAGGTAGCTTTGCTTAGGTGTCGCCTTAACGCACATCAGTAAGGCTGTTTTGTTCTCACATAATTACTGTCTTGTTCGGAAGAAGATGCGGTGCTCACGGTGGGCCGTGTAAACGTGGTCGCTGATAGTAAGAGTAGATCGTCGTTTCTTGCGATAAACAACAAATCATAAGCTGATGTGACTAACGAAGCGGCCAACCAACGAGCGCTTAAAACTGTGGTTCGGCCGCGTCATGCGCCATTGCGTGCCTGTGGAGCTGCCATTAATCGTTTTGTTCTGTACTGGATGTCATACATGGATGTCGTATTCCGTTAGAGGATCTGAGATGTGAGGTTGTATAGTAATGCTCGCCTAAGGAACTCGGCGTCGTTCCAAAGAGAAAATTACTACGTCGTAATAATGATAACAATAATGACGCTCACGCTGCACTGCTGAGTGTAACTGATGTCTACAAGATCCAACACAGGCAAAGGACAGCAATACAGTACGTTATGTAGACTCTGCCAAGGGCACGAAGCCCCCAGCCGATTCAAATAGTAGTAGTAGTAGTAGTAGTAGGTAGTTCATAGTATCGAAAATAAATATGTGACATATGGCTCACAACGTGTGTAAACGGGTGTCGTTGTCGTTGTTCCGCATGTATATTCTTAAGATGCCCGACTTTGTGACGCGCGTCTTGGCCACGAGCGTAACGAACATAAGCCATCAAGTTAGTTTGCTGATGACCTTACAGCAGTCGTCATTATTACTGCCTTTATTGTAAATCAATTTAATAAATATTAAGTGCTTAGCAAACTTAAGTAGAATTCGAATTTTGGCACGCTTTCACCGCTAATAGGAACTGCAACTTTTCGACTGCTAGCACTCAATATATTATGGTGATTGGCCGTTGCGATTTCGTTTGATAGCTTTTCCCGTGCAACGTATCGGCGTGATTTTTAAAAATGGAGAAAAAAGAGTTTTGAGTGGTTATCAAGCATTTTTATTTCAAAGGTTGGAATGCGACCCAAGTAAAAATTGAGTTAGACGAGACGTACAGTGACTCTGCGCCATGTTTTGCCACTGTTTCCAACTGGATTAATGTGTTAAAAAGAGGTCGCAGGAGCACCGAGGATGAACTACGTCCAGGAGGCCAAAAAACGGCAACTGATGAGGAAAACGTAGAGAAAGTGCGAAAAATTCTTGGCACAGATAAGCGAATGAACATTAAGGAAATAGCGGAGGCATTAGGGATTAGTTTAGGCAGTGTGCATTTTATCCTACACGAAAACTTGAAGATGAAAGAGCTTAGAGCAAAATGGCTGCCGCATTTGCTCAACCAAGGCCAAAAAGACGCGCCTGTTTTGGCTTTACAGCGAAATTTGGCCAAGATGTCGAACAATCTGTCGGATTTTTGGTGCAGATTCAAGACCGTCGATGAAAGCCGGGTTCATCACTACACTCCCGAGACCCAAGAAGCATCTTGCCAATGGTGTGCACCTGATGAAGGACCTCCGAAGAGGGTGCGGACAACGGCATTGACCGGAAAGGTGATGGCTACAGTTTTTTAAGACCAACGTAGAATAATGCTGGTCGACTACCTTGAGAGCTGTAAAACGATCACAGGAGAATATTATGCAAGACTGTTGGACTGCCGTTAGCAAGAACTCATCGTGAAACGGCCCGCTTTGCAGAAGAAGGTTGTCCCGTTTCACCAGGGCAATGCTCCTGCACACAAGTCCCGGCAAGCATCGGCAAAACTGGCCCAACTGAGGTTCGAACTTATTGAACAACCCTCCTATTCTCCAGACCTGGCCCCCTCTGATTATTTCCTCTTCGGACATTTGAAGAATAGTCTCGGTGGAAAGCGTTTTTCCAGCAATGAAGAGGTTAAGGCTGCTGTCAATGCCTATTTTCAGTCTAAGGACGCGGAATTCTACTCAAGAGGTATGAAAGCTCTGAAATCTCAGTGGGAAAAGTGTATTGAGCTTCTCGGGGAGTATATCGAATAAGAAAAATTTAAAAACATGATTTGGAAAATTCTCGGTTTTCATTCTAAGAACTTATTGAACTACCTGTACCAAGTACAATAATAACGTTTAATTTCGTCAAATAATTTTTCCTGTAATTTGGTCGGGCTTCTAGAGTATGATTGGTTAGCATACAAGGGTTACTTTTGTCCCTTGCAACTGTGGATCTCCGTGAAATCAAAAGAGACGTTACGTGTGAAACAACGGGCAGCCATGTTGTTAATGAAATATGTAGCTTTTGAACTCTACCTGCCATCGCAAGGTCTCTAAGTTCGCTAAGCCATCAAACACTTATTTGCTTCAAAACGGACTTAAAATATTTTAGTCGTCCGTCTTCAGAGAGCTATGTCTGGTAACATCTATACTGCCAGCACTCAGTCAGCGTCAGCGAAATCTTATTTCCGCCCATGCTCAGATATTTTTTCTACAGTAAACTTTTCGGTCAAGCTTTGTGTTCATGTACATAAAGTCAATTTAGTTAGGACTTTGGAGAGAACAATTGTATCCGCGCAAACGTGTGATCACGGGTTCTCTAACCCGGGACTAGCTCAGTTCAAGCATGTGCCGCCCCAAACAAATGCTGCATGTCTTCTTCGTTCAATGTCGAGCGACAGTTTCTGACGTAAGGATTCGGATGTTCCGGAGCCTGCCGTCAAATATTCAAGGCTTTTTTGAGTTCCAAGTTTGTGTGCGCGTCTCATAGTGTCGACCGCCAATGGACATATTCCAATATACAAGGGAAGCCGGCAGGTCTCGGTGTGCAACTAAAGGTGCCATTTAAGACGGAGTGACCTGCTCGACGGCCTGCACTCAAGGCGCATGACAGGCCATGATGGGCCAACGCGCTCACAAGATTACCACAACGACATGGGTGGATTACGACTAAGTCAACACCAAGCCGCAGTGTGTGCTTATGCGCGTCGTCACGTCATCCCAAAAGAGTCCCAATTTGCGAAAAGGGTAGGACACGTAACCAAGCTCCAGCCCTTTGACCACTAACGGCTCGAAGTCTGGCCTTATCAGCCACGAAAGGGACTCTATTAATCAGGCTTGCTAGTCGGTTTTCTTAAAGTAGGTTGTCCATTTGCCCTGGTTAGCCCTATCACTGGGCGTAGAGTCGAATAGCGACGATAATCTGTCGGTCATTCATTGAAACTCAACGATTCTCACCCATCACTATTCAATAATGCCCTAACCCTGTTCGCAGCCTGGTTCAATGACAACACGATTGCGGGTCCAGCTATCGTGACCGCGTCCGGCACACCTAAGCTGTTTAAAGAGACCGGGAGCCTGCATTACCTGCTCCATTTCCACAGCGGTCAGCCTAATATTAAGTACGTTTTCTAAAGTGTCTAAACTAAGTAGATTAAATGGCTGTGAGAGCGCAGAGTACGAGGACAGGTTACAACCTCTAAGCAGGTGTGTTAATCTCATGGCTGAAAAGCAAGACCTAAAAACAAACAGGATGCAGAGGGCCTCCCATTGGGTTAGTCTACCTGTGGCAAAGCCCAGCTCGTCTTTCGATGAGCTAATGTTTTGCAATTAGAGTACACCTAGCAGCTCCAGGTCAACATGGTCATTACCCGACACGCCAAGACGGTCCGTTAAATTTAGTGGCTCAACTCCTTTGTTCTGTACGCTTCACATTTGACCGGGTTTAGGGTCAGGCCGCTAGTAACACCAAAGTCAATTACCTTCCGGATATTGTCAAATACGGTCGGGAGGTCTCCACCCAGAACGCCGTCACCTAGGTACCAGGTATTAAGGGGGGGGGTGCAGACAATGCACCAATTCCTTAATACACAAGGAGAAATGTAGAGAATCCAGGGGATCACCCTGTTGAAGACGTAAATGCGATTGCATGGCGTTATAAGGCATGACCATGTGATGGTTCTGAGCCATAGACCAGGTTCGTCTTGTGAAACAGTAAGGATGCCCACGACTTGACGTCTTGAAACAAATTGTCTCCCGGATGCTGCTGGACGCGTTTTGGAATTCCAGTTTGACCATCACCGTCGGCGCGACTGCAAAAATGCACGATCACAGTGGACCTCCGCAACGGTCTGTACAGATCTGGGTAAAATGCGTAATAATGCCCGTTGGTGACATCGGCGTGCTTGCCCAATATATGTCTGGCTTTATGCACAGGACATGTAGCCACGTTGGAGTCACCTAAAACTAGAGAAGCATGCGTGGCCGTTTGATTTATGGTTATCGCTGGCATTCTAACGTAAACGCTTTGAGTTTCTCTGCAAGTGGAAGGAGGACCAAGAGAGGTTTTAGGGCCTCCTCGTCTTTAAAGTTGCTGCCAAATCAGGGCTTATGCCCTTTAACATCCGAGCGACGTCTATTAAAGTGCCTCCAACATCTCTGCGCGACATCCTGTTACAAATGTTTCTCATCGTGGTAAGTTTAGAAGCGTGCCACGGCCGAGCTTGACGACTTTTGTATGCGTTGACTCGCTTTCGTTTGGGCTTTGGTAAAGGTTGTGGATTAGGGAGGAGCAGTTGCGGAAAAGCGCTTTCTTGCGTGGCGGATATGCACCTAAGAACAGCAGCGTAGGAGGCCTCATTGTTGTTGGAACGACCCGGTTGCATATTTTCTACGACATCAGTGGCTGCGACGTCAGGTCCCCGGTAATCGATGCAGTCGGGTGCGATGCCGTAACTTGTTGGAGCACTCTCGCCTCCATGATAAATTCTGTCCGCTCACCGAGGTAAGTCACGCGCGGACTGAATGGCGATCCGGCCGCGAGGGGGCCACTACAGCTTACACACCTCTTCATTTGCTTCATGCAACTGCAGCTAGATGATCACAACTTCCACATTTCTTGCAGGCCTTGCGAAAGTGCAAAGTCTCTGTTATATGCCCCACTCGTGGACATTTGTAGCTTAACTTCGATTGGTCAGGCGCAAGAACGACGGAGTAGACTATGTATCCCAGGAGGACAGGTACGGGCGGTTGGCAATCAAAGGTCAGGATCGCCTTGCTAAGTGGGGTCTTACCAACGTAATAAACGTCGGAATATATACAGCTGCGTAGACGCATCCACTGAGTTGGCCCATACGGATATAGCGGTTTCACTGCTTGATATCTTGCAGTCAAGGCAAATGGAATAAATAGTTTTACATAACTGCAGCGAATTAGTCGTCAGCGAACTCGCTCGAAGCAGGATCCCTATTCACCTTTCTTCGGAAAACTACCGTGAAAGCCTTGAATTAACCACTAGACGCCTCCTTTCTCAGCTTGTTCAACAGACGTTATAGTACTCCCGAGATAGAGAAATCTAAACTTCCAGGTGACTTACTGCTGGACTTACTCGCATCGTGCTAGGCATCCAAATGTTTATAAACGATTCAACGTAAAATGCAGTAATAAAAAAAATGAATACGAAAATCCCACTCTTGGGAGTTAACAAACTCATAAGAGAGGCTGTATAATTAGAATTTCCCGATCGAGCTACGTTTTATACATATTCTCTACAAGAGCACACAGCAGTAAATTTCGTTCTGTCCTGCTTTATTTTACATGCATTGCAACTGTTGTCCTGTCGGAATTTTGCATTGCAGAAATGCAGACGAGTTTCATGACGGACTGAGACGAGCTCGCCGAGTACGATCGCTAGACTGAGGCTGTCCTTGATTTGTTGAGATGAATATGCCGGCTAGATGTTGGTAGATGGCGCGCACAATCATGATTATGTTTGTCATTGCCCGTGTGAGCGTTGTAGTGTGTAGTGCAGACACGCGCACTCCGCGGTAAGTAGAGAGACGCTAACCAACACTAAGGAACAAGTTGATTCATCAGAAGGGCATTCAGGATTTTAGTCGTTTGTCGCGGAAGTCTCGCTGTATTGGATGCATGTATTTGATGTCCCGGAGAAATTGAGAGCCGTTTTGATAGACATCGTCTCACCTGAAATCCTGCAGAATTCCCGACTGGACCGCTAGGCTCCTTGCTTGAATAAGGAGAATCTTGCAGATTTGGCATCGCGAGGGCTGGGAATGCCGGGGACCACTAGGCTCCTTGCTTGAATAAGGAGAATCTTGCAGATTTGACATCGCGAGGGCTGGGAATGCTGGTGTCGCTAGAAAGTTATCTGTAGCTGTAGCAAAACAACGGTTCTTTGCAAAATTAAATTCGTAGCAAAACAGCGGTTCTTTGAAAATTTAAATTCCTCTTTATTATATATATATATATATATATATCACATGTTTGGACCTAAACATGTTCTCTGAGAACGTATTTACTCCCTTGTCCTCGGGAGTACAAAACTTTAGTAGAAAGCCACTACTACTAAACTAGAATCTGCGTCACCCACGCGAACGTCGAAGATAAAATGTTCGACAATAAGCACGGCAAAAGTACTTATTAGATATTCAATAACTAAACATCATAATAAAAAAATGTGGGCCAAGCATTTCTAGTTGTCTGCCTGCATCGGTGAAAGTCTTGCTTCCAATATACGATTTGTAGAAGCGAAGGCTTGACATTTCATCCTATGCCCGGACACGGGTCCTCTTTTGGGTAGCGTGGTTCGACACCGCGGTACTTGCGGATAGTAATTTTTCGGGGCAAAGGCTGGATCGAGTATCTCTTTCTGTAGAGTTTCTCAAAGTCTACGTTACTGAATATTGAATGTTTTCTAACTTCGCCCGTTGTACCGGAGCCTAGTCTTTTCTCGGTACGCTTGCACAGAAGCTTTTTTATAAAGCTTTTGACCACACTTGCTACTCTTACTGTGAGGGGAAACTTAACGTCTGTTTCCCGCATTTTTTTCGCGAGCGCATTTTGGCTTGTGCCGGTATAAGGATATGCACGGCAATATAGTTCATAGGCGATTACACCAAGCGACCACCAATCCATACTTGGTGCCAGGGCCATATGTGCCAACACCTCGGGCGACATGTATTGTAGCGTTCCGCCCCTTAGCCCCTCTCCGATGAATCCGGACAGGCCAAAATCTGTAAGCATGAGATAACCATCGGCTCCTACAAGAATATTTCCCAACTTTAGATCACTATGTACGACAGTGGCACCATGCATAAACTCCAGCGCCATGACGACTTGAGCGAGATAGAATGGCAGGTTTTCTTCGGGAGGGCGAGAATTTCGAAACATCATCATGGCGTCCCCGCGCTCAGCGAACGATAACACAAAGCAAACGTACCTGTTGTCGACACAATGCCAGTGTAGCTGTACGATGAAGTCCCATCCGCTCAGGCCATAGAGAATACTTTTTTCTTTGCGTGCGTTGTTAACAAAGCTGCTTCGCCTATCTGGGGCACAATCGACTTTCGAGATTCTTTTCATAGCATATGTCGTTCCATCGTCGTCTCTTTTGACAGCTAAAACCTTTGCAAAGGCCCCCTGGCCGATTAAACCTTGTATGCGGAATTGATTCATATCCACGGCCGCTGGTTCCTCACCACCATCTAGACGTTCACGTGCAGCGTCTACATGTTGTGCTAATAATCTACCGTAGTAGTCGTGAATATCGTCGTTTGGCCTAGACGGTGGCGAAAATATCTCCGAAATTTGCTGTCCCATGCTACCAGACCCAGCCTAGCGCAACTGCTTGGTCCAATGACGGCCTAATACTACTTAAATGTTTTGGGCGCTTTGTATTTTTCACCTAAATTGCAACGTGTTTTCCAACTTTGGCTCTAGAATAAACATTATATACAGGCCGTTTTACAGTCAGTCACATTGCCAAGGTTGCAAGGTATGCTTGAATGTACACAAATTATTAAGACCAATATATTTAACCTTAGTCTAAGCTTTTAGTAGTAGTAAAACCTTAGTAGTTACACTACGCACCTAAATCAAAACAAACGTTAAAGCAGCCTCATTTATAGAAAAAAAAACGACTTAGTTGATGTCAGTCATGATGACTGATTAGAACTAACAGGGGTAAGTTGACCAACCCAAGAAACGGGCATCAGAATACCCCCACACGTTCACAACAGACATTGTTTGTTTTCTAACTTATGCACATATAAGGATTAAAAAAAGTTGTGGTCTATTCTGTTATGACTATCACATTTTTTCATGTGGCGGTGCCAATCTGAGTTACTAGCCAGCTGCCTATACGCACAGCGTAATTTGCATCAATATACTTGTTTTCATAAAAATCTTTACTAACGCCATTCTAGAACGAAGTTGTTCATTCAGAGCTGAATGAGCGGAAATAGGGTAAATAATGAAGCGTCCTATTGCAACTTGATAGATCTAAACTGTATATATAGTGCTCAAAAAATCAAAACAGCGTTTTTTGCACCTGGATCACGCGAACAATGCAGTCCGGAGAAACTAAAGAACGGTTTTGCCGATTGAAAGATTTATCATCATAACTTTAAAAGTCACAACGTGCGCCGCATTCGATTATCTTCCGCCGGTCTCTCGAAGAGGAAACCGTACCTAATCTCTTTTGCTCTGCCATCGACTGCCCTGTGCATGAGCGCGGCGATTAAAGCGACCCTAATAATAAAAGGACCGTCTCGCTGACCTCCGTGCCTTGCAAACTCTTTGAGAAGGTCATAGCAGAGGAGATCTACAAGAACGCAAATGCGCAAGGTCTAATTTCGAGGGAACAATTCTCACATCGTCCCGCTCATTCTGCTCTCTTAGAGTCATTAGAGACTCAAAATGATTGGGCTCTCTTTGTAAATGATGGAAGACCGTTTGACTGCGTGTATTTCTGATTTGAACTCTGCTTTTGAGAGTACCACACACTCGACTACTCAAAATCCTTCCGCAGTTTGGAATAGGTAGTCGAATAGTTAATTTGCTAAAGGTTTTCTTAAGTGATAGACTCGTTAGGGTCAGAGTTAACGACTGTCTGTCATCTACGGCTCAGGTCACCTCGGGCTGTCCGCAGGGTACCATTCTCGGCCCTTAAATGTATTCAATTCAATTCAAGTGCTCCTTAATTGCTTTCAAAGGGAAGATAATTATATACATAATTATTCAGGAAAATCCTGTATTCAATATATACAACGCACAATATAAGAGGCATAAAGAACAATTTACCATATAATAGGCCGAAATAGTACCTTTGCAAATATATGTAATTGTACCGTAGATAATAATATATCACTATTTCATGGTTCTCATCATTCTCGCCATGCGCCACGAAAACATATTGTTGATTCGGTCATATAGTGCAACTATTTTCGACGATATGGTTTGAGTACTGCGCAGATTGTTGTCGCGAATATTAAAAAAGATGGGAAGTCTATTCGACTGAGAGATTCGAGCAAACATTTTGAAATCTGCTCTCGAGTGTAGTTCTGATATAGGTACTAAGTATGTATATACTGTATACCGACTCATTAAAGTATGTAATACCTCAAGTCGTTCATGTAAAAATGTAGGCTGATGATGTCAAAAAATATACACCCGTAGATAGTAAGAAAAAGCAACATAACAAGAAGCTATTTTCAAGAGAGGCTAGACAAATTTATGGAGTGCTGTAAAGGCCTCGATCAGTTCAGCTCAGTTTATTATTATCTTCAAACACACGCTCTTTACAAAACATCCGCGTTTTATACATCGTGTTACTTGTCGATCTTGAACTGTCTGTTAATAAATATGCTGCTCTACACTTTGGACACAATAATCCTGCACACAAATACACGCTAGGCACTGAAGGACTAACCATTAAGAAGGCGATCAAAGACTTGGGGATACTGATATCTGACACCTTGAACTATACAACTCATATACTTAAAGTGGTAAAGGCTGCCATAAGAAGACTGAACTGTATATTGCGCTCGCTTGTAATTAAAGACGCTTTTCTGTATGTCAGACTGTTCAAGCAATATGCTCTCCCGGTCCTATTACAGGCTTCATCCGTATGGCATCAAGGACTCGCGTGTGATGAGAAGATTCTGGCCAAAGTTCACAAAGAGTTCATAAGGCGTGTTGCCTACCGCTGCAACATTAGCAGGAATAATGTTAAGTGCATGGACATAGCCGTTATATTAGATAAGACTGACAGATGTGCGTTTACAAGCATATGTAAGCAGCCTGACAGTTTCAATAAGTTCTTTGAAGTCACGACGACGATAACTCGTTCTGGTATGAACATTCAGGCTAAAGCTGAAGCCAGGAAATAAATCTTTAATCAACTGTTCGCGTAGCGCACAGCCTGCAAGTGCAATAATGTACGGCCAAACATCTAAATCGCCAGATGGCGCGTTTGTTATTAACTTTCGATAATCCTCAATACTATATATATATATATATATATATATATATATATATATATATATATATATATGTGCTAGTATGGAGTGTTTATATTAATGTTTTCCTTATATTTGTACTTATTGTCTTTATGATTATTATCGTGGTCGGCTGATATTAGAGTAAAGACAATAAGTACAAATATAAGGAAAACATGAATATAAACACTCCATACTAGCACATATATATATATATATATATATATATGCTAGTATGGAGTGTTTATATTCATGTTTTCCTTATATTTGTACTTATTGTCTTTATGATTATTATCGTGGTCGGCTGATATTAGAGTAAAGTACCTAAATAGTATTGCTTAGCATTTTGTTTGAATATTGTCAGTAAAGAGGTTGCGCGCACATCTGGGGGGAACTTGTTGTTTGGGGGGTAAGAGTTAAATTACTACAATTTGTGACACTGGTGTTTTTGCCCGACATAGGAGCCTAAAATGTGCTGTTGCGAGATGCCCAGTCCTTCTATACAGAAACTAATGAAAATCTGCTTCCTCTTAAGAATATACAAGGACGGTCAGAAGATGCGACATAGTCGACTAAAAGAGAATTCGCAAAAAATGAAGTTTCTTATTAGCTTCCACGCCAATTATTTCCAAATCAGAACCCTACGATCACTCACAGCGCTCAAAATGAACATAATCGGGCAAATGTGGGGCGTTTCATGGCGATCATTTTGGTACCAAACGTATGACAACGCGAGCTGTGTGAGATTTGCTCAAGCAGAATTTTCTTACGAATGCGGCGGCGTGCTTAGTTTCTGTGTAGGAGGACTGGTTGTCTCGCAACAGCACATTTTATGCTCCTCTGTCGGAGGAAAACACCAGTGTCACAAATTGTAGTAATTTAACTCTCGCTCCAAAACAAGACTTCTCAGAGACAATGTTCCATTGGAAAACATATTTGCTTTAATGAGCTCTACAATACCATATATAAATTATATTGTTTTTGTCACATCATGGGAAACATGTATATATATATATATTTATATATATATATATATATATATATATATATATATTTATATAATATTTATATATATATATATATATATATATATATATATATATATATATATATATATATATATATATATATATATATATTTATATATATATATATATATTCCCCCACTGCTGCACGCTTCAACATGATTGTATGGTTTCTGCCTGAGGGAGGAGATTGATCGCAAGCCGGTACATCTGATAAACGGCCGTAGCCCGCCGGGGCCGCTGTTAGGGAAACTTCTGATGGCGTTACAGATCTCGGTAGGCGTAATGACGATTTCCGATACTGATGCAGTCGGCGTCAGTGCGGGCGGATATATAATGTGTATATATATATATATTTTTTGGGTTTTAGTACAATTAAGGGACGGGACATGTAAATCGGCGATAATTAGAAAACTGCCTAGCGCCAATTTGGTTTCTTAGCGGATCCATTTGGGGGGTTTACATAAACATTTTAAACCCTAAACGCACCAACACTGTATCTGCTTACCGAGTGAGAGCTGCGCCCTCTAAATAACACTTGGATGAACATTGTAGTTCCACTCCAAAGACGGAGAACAAGTGGGCGTCCGTAAAGCTCAAACTTAGTATTGTATGGTATGTAGAGTCTCGGGGGTGCCTTTGTTTAAGCGAATTTAGTGGATTTCTATTTGCTATTTACGAGAGTGAACAAGCCGTTCTTGGCGGTTATGTACAACGACTGATAAGTCCGTTTATTTCATATATCATACATTTATAGCAGACGGCCGGCAGCGGGAGCAGCATGTTTGAATCTCTGCGTCCCTCTCCTCACAGAGCATGACGTCGTGTGAGAGAAGCTTCTGAGAGAGCACGAGTTGTAGCTACCGCTACCGCAGTGTAGGTCGAACAGGCTTATAATATTTGCTCTATTCAAAGAATATCTGACATGGTATGGTAGTCAAACTTAAAATCTTACTGATGGATTATTTTTCTGAAAATTACAGATATACCTTTCGAGACACATTTGGTATAATATTTCTATATTTATTATAGGCTAATTAATGGTGCCAAGTCTCATATACACGACATTGAAACGATGTTACATTTGCTTCCTTACCCTCCGTCATTTATCGCTTCGTCGAAAACTCGTATCTCGCGACAGGAGGCAGCCGCTTTTCAGATTAATAATTATAACCAATTTGTGGATTGCCGTAATGAGCCGGGTGGAGGTGTGGCACTGTTTATTAGACATGATTATGTGGTACGCGAGCGGAACGATCTCAAACTACTCCTTCCGGCAGACGCTCGATGTGAAAGTATTCTTGTTGAGGTGTTTGCCGATGGTCAGAGTACAGTTGTGGGAGCATTTTATAGGCAACCGTCGGGGAGGCCCTTGGATTTCTTGTGTGCACTAGAAGAATTACTGCCAAAAATGAATAGCCTAAACACAATATGTCTCGGTGATGCGCATATTGACTTGTTAGATAAGGGCTCACATGCAACTGACCTGTATGAGTTACTACGCTCGTATGACTTTCGAGAGATTATTGGTTTGCCGACTAGAGTGGCTTGTGTGGACACTGCTCACGGCCAACGTATCACCGAAACATGCATAGATCATATTTACTGTAATGTTTCACCCAAGACAACTATCGCCTCCGGCGTTCTTACGACCACTTTTTCTGACCACTTTACCACATTTATTTGTCTAAAATCTAAGCCGTCGGCCGCCAACGAGTGCCCACAATTCAAACTCAAACTATGATCAAATAGTCGCCGAACTGTTATCGTCTATGTGGGACGACCTATACGGACTGCATGACGTCAACGAGGCATTTGAATTGTTTAGAGTAAGAGTTATGTCGGCGGTGAAGCGTAATAGTACTGAGATCAAGAATACTAAGTCGAGAAACGTAATTTGAAAAAATTGGGTGACACCGGAATTATATGCCCTTATTAAAGAGAAGGAACAGGCGTACGCAATACACAGAGCTGACCCCACACACAACGGCAAATGCAAAACTTATCGTATACTCAGGAACAGGGTAACAAGATTCTCACGCAAATGTAGAATGGAAGCGAACTGCAACATAGTTACAGACAGAATTAATAACCGGAGGGGTCCTTGGGAGGCAATCCAACCTGTACTTGGAGGTGTTCAGGATAAAAAATGTACCAAACTTCTTGTAAACGGGGAACTCGTCACCGATGAAACTTCGCTAGCTAACATATTCAACCACTACTACGCAACATGTGTGACCCGTTACAACGAGTGCTCATCGAGCTATGCCATTCCGGATAACTTCTCGACGCCTGCCGAACAATTCTCTCTGCAGCCAGTCAACGTTCACAGAATTCACCACCTTTTACAAAATGTTAAAATATGCTCCACCGCCCCCGAACAGATTCCATCACTGGTTCTTCGTAGGGCTGCGGACGCACTCGCATCGCCTCTTGAGTATATTATCAATCTTTCCATCAGAACAGGAGTATACCCCAATGTCCTAAAGCTATACCGTGTGGTTCCATTGTTCAAAGGCGGGGATCGCCTGTCCCGAGACAACTATAGACCTATCAGCATTCCCGCGCCAATATCGAAGGTCTTTGAAAAATGCAGTTTTGAACAGTTTACAGATTTTATCGAAGGACACAACGTCCTACATTGTAGGCAGTTCGGTTTTCGACCTAAGATGTCGACGGTTGTGCCTGTCATGGATTTTGTCGAGGACATACGGAAACACTTAAAATCAGAGAAGACTGTAGCAGCGGTATTTATTGAACTTAGAAAGGCGTTTGATACAGTTGACTTAGACATTCTTTTAAAAAAAACTCTCTACTTATAAGGCTAGTGAAAATTGTATAAAGTAGATGCGCTCATTCATCTGTGAAAGACGCCAAGTTGTCCAAATTGGACAATCTTCTTCTCATATAGAAAATATATCGATTGGAGTGGCTCAAGGGAGTATCAGTGGTCCGCTATTATTTAATATTTTTGTTAACAATATTTTTAGTATTCCTAACCACGCAAAACTAACCTTGTTTGCTGACGACACAACGGCTCTATTCGTGGGCGACTCTCCCCAACAAGTTGAAACAATGATTCGTGAGGATATTGAAAGGCTATCTCTATGGTTCAGAAATAACGGCCTCTATATTAATTGGTCAAAAACAGGAATTGTTCAATTTAAAACTCCAAGAGGCCAATCGACAATCAATCCTGAAGCTTTTGCATGCGACCGCAGGCTTAATATACTAGTTGAAGCGAAGTTCCTGGGCATTGTTCTTGACGAACATCTGACGTTCCAGGCGCATGCGAAACATGTCAGGAAAAAAATTGTCAGTGGCGTAGCCGCCATATACCGCACACGCAAAATCCTTCCCCGCCAATGCCTTACGGCAATGTACCACGCGTATGTACAGAGCCACCTAACATACGGTCTGGAGGTGTACGGTCTTTCTTATGCATCTAATATAACTCCGCTTCATTTGCTTCAGAAAAGAGCACTTCGTCTTGTCTTAGGCCTCCCACATCGCGTCTCAATAACGATAGAACAATATAAGGAACTCTCGGTGCTCCCGTTACCACATCTTATTAAATTTACCATAGTTGGCGAAATAAAGCGTATTCTTCTTGGCCATCATCCCAACCTGGTTGGCCTTATCGAATCTGCAAGGACCCAAAACACCCGAGGCTGGGCATCTCACTTGCTTATTGTCTCCCCGGCCACAAGTACGCAATCAAGGTTTGCACTATGTAATTCAGGTGTTACCTTGTGGAACAAGTTACCTAGTGACATTAGGACACTAATATTGCTTAGTCAATTCAAAAACACTGCTAGAACGCACTATCTTACCTTACTTGCGTCTGATTAAACCATAATTATGTAATCATGTACACAATCTATAGATAAATAATTGCAATAATACGAGATACTACGGTGATAATGTATAAAATCTTACTGTAACTTGTAGATACGCTTCGCACTAGCCTGTGGCTATATGAAGTTGTAACAAAAATGAGAAACTACAATTAAGTGTCAATAAACGTCATATCATATCATATCATAGGCGAGTGCGGTAGCCACGGTTGTCATCTCATCTGCGTGTCGTCGGTTCTATTCCGCTATTGATCGAATGTTTTTTGAGCTATGCTCATTGAGAGTAGATGATAAATCACACGAAGAGTCAGCGACCGTGCTTTCACAAAGGCTGTTAGGAAAACCCTCGATATCTCAACATGCCCGCTTCACTTTCATGCAACACTGCTGCTCTAAGCGGGCCGCACCAGCATCCAGCAATGTGCCAAGCAGTACACAAGGGAGAGCAGTCAACCAAACACCTGAGCCTTGCCAAGCCTAGTGGGGTTGTGTATAAATCCGTTGAATCATAATAAATAGGGCACAAACAAGGTATACTTCGAATGACCTGCAACCAACGATGTGCTTATCTCTTGAACACTTGCTTTAAGTTACAGGTAAGTCTGCTATGTAGTCATTATCTCGCTTTCACCGCAATTGTTACGTTGTTAAATTGTTATTGGAATTGGGCGGGTCCTAAGATAATACGGATAAAGAAAATGAAGCTACGTCTATTTATTATAATGTAATTGCATAGGAACCCCTTAAACTGTACTTTGGGTATATATTTAGGTACAGATGCGGTAAGTAACCATCGACTGTAGTTAATTGCTAT
Source organism: Dermanyssus gallinae (assembly GCA_003439945.1). Classification (NCBI taxonomy): domain Eukaryota; kingdom Metazoa; phylum Arthropoda; class Arachnida; order Mesostigmata; family Dermanyssidae; genus Dermanyssus; species Dermanyssus gallinae. Next base: position 671,190 of record QVRM01007167.1, on the reverse strand, counting down.
ATCATAATACGAATAAAGTACGTGTGTATAATTATTTTTGATTTTTTCTGTGCAGCATCTCTCTTTACGTCTTAAAGATGGCGTTATTGTCATAAGCATACAATTATGGGGAATAAAAACAGTTTCTACGGGATCTCCGGAAGCCGTGCGTCTGACGAAAGAGACCTTTCCACGGCCGTTGCCGCGCTGAACCTCGATCGATATGCGCTGCAACAGGTATTCGCTAGCTCGGGGGTCCTGAGTTGCAGCGATGACTTTCCGGCCCAGTTCCTTAATAAATTTCATAGACGCCGGTCCGATCGGTCCAAAGGTCTCTATGGCGATCGGCTGAACTATAAATTGCGACGCTAGTTCCTGGTATTTTGTCACTTTTCGGTTCTCTGCGAGCCGGGCGCCTGCCTGCCTGCACCCACCTCCCGGATCGTGTTTTGAACGTAGCTTTTGGCCATTCTTTTTTATTATCTTTTTTTTTACAAAGCTTGGGACGTGTCGGTAGAGTGTATATGTGTGGTACAAGGTTTGTTGGAATGAATGAAAACAGCGCCATATTTTTGTAAAAAAAACTCGTTATATTCAACTATATATATATATATATATATATATATATATATATATATATGCGCGGCTAGGCGACGCGCTTAAGTAAACCTCTGAAACAATATCGTCTTACATAAAGCCCAGCAGATATTTGTTAAGCTCTGTGTAAACTGTAGGCCTTGTAAATTAAAAATTTAGGTGGTTGCACACGGTCGCATAATAATAATAATAATAATAATAATAATAATAATTAATAATAGCACACTTAATACCCTTGCATCGTGCATTTGAATGACCTGCACCCAACGACGTGCTTATCTCTTGAACACTTGCCTTAATAATTATTTTTCATCATATTTTTTCACAAAGCTTGGGACGTATAGGTAGAGTGTAGAGTGGTGCAAGGTTTGTTAGAATGAACAGCGCCATATTTTTATTAAAAAAACTCGTTTAATTCAACTATATATATATGTATATATATTTATATACCGTAGTATGTACAAATTATGGTACAGTCATTGGATGCTAGTACGCAACGCTTTTAACGGACTGCTTGGCGGCAGAATATATAGCTAAAGCCATAACTGCTGCCCGCCACGCCACAGGCTCGGCCAAATACTGTGCCTTCCTGTAGCGGCGCGAAAATGTATTTTCATAAGTGATGAATGAAAACTTAAATATAATTCATTTTTTACACTATACAATTGGTACAGGAAGAACACCGATATTGTCGACATGCGTGGTATGTGGAGCCGCTTAGCTGGAAAAGCTGCCCTTCGCATTTTCGGTGATTGAGAGGAAGAAATTGACACGTTGAAGAAAAGGGAAGAGCGTGTATGAGCGTGAAGTTTTTCTATATCGTCTCGATAAAGTCTCATTTAGATCTCGGCGGTCTCGTGTGTAAATTAATCTGGGGCGTTGTATTGCTTCCTATCTGCTCAGTTGCAGGGCCGTCCAAGCGTCTTCTCGCCGACAGGGGACTATGCATGACCGGGTGGCCACCCCGGAGAGCCTCTTCTTTTGTTTCCTGCTCGAGTTTTGCCTCCAGTGTAAACTTCAGCCCCCAACATGACCAGGCTTCTCTTGAGCTTTTGGCCTTTTGTTTGACCTGCAACCATCGCAACTGCAAAATGGCTGCAACGGCAGCAGCGTCATCAGTAGCAGCAGCACAAAATTACTGCTCGGAGAAAAAGCCACTGGTAGTTTATCAGCTAGCTTCCTTCAGAGACACGACGATGCTCAAGGCTGACCTCGTGCGTTCGCATCTCATCAGACGTGGTGAATATATGGTGTTTTTTTACATCCACACCAGCCAGCCTCGTGGTGGTGTTGAGCCACATTTATTTACAACTCGACTACTCGCGACTGCTTCTACTTATTCGTACAACTACAACAACAACAACAACTTCTACTACTACTACGTCGACGACGACTTCGACAACTAGAACTAGCTTATGACCATTTACATAAGTCCCAGAGGTTAAGGTAATCAATTGTGGGGGCGCCTCCACCCTCAAACGCGACTGGCAGGCGGAAGATGGAAGTCCAGTAACGAGTGATTTGTTATTGGTACTGCAGAGTGTCTCCTCACTATCCTCACCAAGAAGAACTCTAAAGCGTCTCCTAGGCGAAGGTTCCTCCACCACGACAACGCAAGGTATAGTAAGACCTTCTGCATGGTGTAGCGTATGCAGCGTATCCACGCCATTCTAGCTCTTTGAGTAATATGTATGTGAAGCAAACACCCCCTGAGACCACTAAGATAGCACAAGTTGCTAACGCACTAAACAGTGCAGCCCGTGCTTAAAGTAAATATAATCAGCTTTTTTTTTTTTGGGGGCCAGCAAAAGGCAAAGCCAGCTATATATATATATATATATATATATATATATATATATATATGTATTCCAATTAGATTTATTTCACTCAGATTGAGTATAATATACAGTTCACGATGTTTCTTCATAATACTCTATCTTCTTCACGCTTTCGGCGAGAGAAGTAGTGTAACGATGTTTTGTTCAGCGCTGTGCATCCCACTGCATGGTACTTGGCATACCTCTTCAGGCAGAACCGGCAGGTGCACAACTCGTACTCCTCGTGAAAGGCTGCGTTTGAACATACCAGGTAGTGATAACCATGCACTATGTACCTGGTGTATACGTGGCGACTGTCACATGCAGGACCAGACCAAAGGTGCACGGCATTGAAAACGTCCAAACCACCGACCTCCCGTCTGGCCTGTTCGACTTTAGCTTCCCATTCAGAAATGAAACATTCGTATGGTACTGTACGCGGCATCTTCAGCCTTAGTCGGATTGTTTCAGTAGCCGGTGGACAACCTGACATGAGATACACAAAGCGGCTCCTTGCTCGAATAGACAAGCAAAGCACTCGCTTCATATATAATGAGAAACACCTCTCAAGCTGGTTAAAATTCGCCAGTGTGAGGTGGTTCCACACCCTGTCAAGGCCATACATCAGCCCCGGAACAATCTTAAGCATGAAGAGCCTCACTGCTGAGAAAACGGACAGTCTTCGGACATTGCCTACTTCCCCGTAAAGAGAGACAAGTGCCTTCCGTACTGTTTCGTTTATATGCGCTGTGAACGTCGTTCCCGTATAATGAACCCGAAGGTCAAGATACTGGAAAGAGTTAACAAACTCCAATGGTTGGCCGCAGCAACGTATAACGTCTCTGGCAGCCAATCGACCTCCACGCCTGAATTTCATGGCTTTGGTTTTCCTGGTGTTTATCTCAAGTCCCTTCGAGACAAGGAACGCCTCTATCATAGAGGTAATGCGCTTGATAGCACCTAGGTCGCGATGAGCGACCACGATATCATCTGCATACATCACCACCACGGCTTTTTGGTACTCCTGTCGGACGTAACCGACGAGGTCAGCAAGGAGAAGTGTAAACGAGACGCAGCTCAGCGGGTCTCCTTGCGGAGTTCCCACATTTTGCTTAATCTCCAATACACCCTGCTCACCGTCTACCAACAAGGTGTCCTCCTCAAAGAAACTTGCTATTACACTCAGGAGAGAGCCACCCACTCCTGCTCGTTGGAATGCTTCAACCAGCAGATAGCGAGGGGCTTTGTCAAAGGCCTTGACGCAGTCAATAAAGACTGCATACAGATGACCTCTGGGTTGTGCCACAGCTCGCTCGATTTCTGACTGGAGAACGTGGATTGCATCACGGGTGCCTCGGCCTCTCCTAAAACCGAATTGCTCCGGTGGAAGTGCCTCTTCAGCCACGTGCTCAATCCGCCGAATCACCAACTTACAGAAAATCTTCTTCAATGTGCGTTCTGACGCCACTCCACGGTAGAGATTTGGATCCTGATGGTCATCACCATGCCTACCCTTGAACAGAAGAGAAAGCCTGGCGACATGCCAGACTTTAGGCATCCGCCCCCTCTTTATACTTTCATTAAAGAAATCACAAAGAGTTTCTGCCAAGAGAGGGAGTGACTGGATCCAATGCTCATAGCAGACCTGATCGGGCCCTGAGCTCTTTCTCTTCGGGAGTGACCGTAGGACCTGGCACACCTCCTCCACCCCGAAAGGCAGATTCATGTTGTGCTGCTCCAATGTAAGCGGATGCTGTACGATTGGAGATACGGCCGCAACGTCACGATTGAATAAAAGATTAGTTAGGTGGCTCTTTACCTGTCCGTCACTAAGCGGATTCCCCGCCCTACGAGGTCGCACGATGTAAGCTGAGGGCTCTCGTTCTGCTCTTTCAAGCAGCCGTCGTTCCTCCCGCCTCGCGTGTTCCCTTTTATGATCATAGCAGAGTCTTACATAGGCCTTTCTACGCTCAAAATAGTCCTGCCTGGCTTGCAGTGATGATGTTGCTTTGGCTCTTGCTTGGCGCAGGAGTTCAAGCACTTCAACGTGGGCTAGGTAGCAGGCTCGAGAGTACCACGGGCGTGATCTCTTCTGCCATAACCTTTTCCACTTCACTGCACTTCTCATCGTCCTCTCCAGCTGGTCACAGGTTGTATCGATGTCAGGGCTAACCTCAAGACCGCCCACCGCTCTGTCCAAAAGAGATAGATTAATCCGTCTCATTGCAGACCAGCGCGGCGGATTATATCGGTCTCGCCAAATACCGGGAACATCGACAACGGCCAACACTGGTTGGTGTTTTCGGGCCGCTTCATCGAGAACATCGAAGCTTTCAATTTCACGGCTGACAAGGTTGTGAAACAACAGGTCGATGGTGCTGCTTCCATTGTGACTTAAATATGTATAGTCTTCACGCGCGTTGGCACATTTTAGACCAATATTTTCCATCACCTGAAGCAGCACCTCGCCTTTATCATCGTTGGCCCCACAATCAATTCTGGCATTGAAATCACCGCCGACGATAGTTGGCATGGTCAGATTTAACTCTGAAAGTCCAAAGCTCACCGTCTCAGCAACCTCCGCAGAATCGAATGTGAGTGGGAAATAGAATACAGCGACGTTTACCCTCCCAGAGGAGAGCACCACGCAGTATTCATCTTTCCTGACGCATTGCATCGGTGGTAAGCGTTTATGTAGGTAGATAGATAACCCACCCACAGGTCTTCCCCGACCTCCCGCAGGTAAGACAGCCAGCTGGTGAAAGCCCCGCATATCACTGATATGCAGTTCGTCCCGCTGAAATGTCTCCGTGAGGAGTGCAATGTCAACCAACTTAAACATGTCATCACGTGCAAGATCCATTGCCCCCTTAAGTCCCTAACAATTCCAGAGAAGCACTCGTAGAGGTATGTTTGCCACTACGCTTGCAGTTCTAGAACTGGTCAGTCACTTACGGGGGCTTGGACCGCCAGGCGCACTAAAACTCTCCTTAACCATCCTCTCGTAGGGGACGTCCCCAACCCAGCGACGGAACAGGCTTCCCTTTGGCCAGAATTCATTTCTGCAACAGTTTGCGTAATCTTCGTCACGCACCACCACACAGAACACAGCATCACTACCATGTGTATGTAGCTTCCAAACTGCTTTCACAGTTATGCCCTTGCCAGTAAGCCAGGCTTGCAGCCCGATTGCCGATGTCTTCTGCGCCAATCGTGCCACTCCCAAGGCGCAGATCTTCGCAGGTCTAGCATAGACTTCCAATCCGTCTATGCCATCTGTTGCACTACCGCGCTGCATTCGATGTTTTGTTTTGTTGTCTCGTCGCTTACGAACGACAACAAAACCATCGTCGTCTGCCTTCTCCTCCGGACGTGGGTCAGCTGGATCTGCTGTCGGCGTTGTTGTTGCCGCAGCTGGTGACGCCGCTGTACCACAACCCGGGTCGTTACTCAACTCTGCAGACGCCAAGCTTCTCTTGGCGCCTGCGCGGTTGTTTTTGCGGGTCTCTCCAGCCAGCTCTCTCGTCTTTGGCTCGGTGACGTCACCTCCTTCTGTGCTGTCTGCTAGCCTGGCTTTCTTGTTTTTCCGCGTTGTCCGCGTTCCGCCGCTTTTCTCCACGCTAATTTTATCACTTAGCGTGGAGTTCAAACCCCCTGTAAGCGTAAGGGGTGCGGCAAACTGTTCCTGCGGGATTGCCTCGATTTTGGCAACCCGCTCCTGTAGTGCCGTGTGTGCTAACCACAGTTTCACAAAGTTCCACTGTAGCTCGCTCAATCGGCCGCACAACGTACCGCGAGTTGGTTCCTGGGTGTCACAGGCTCCACACAGAGCCGAGTGCGCATCCTCGGGGAGCACGGGGTCTAGACAGCCCCCATGGAACACTTTTGAGCAGCCTTGACTGCGCACCACTAGTTGTTCACCCGTTTTTAGCGGGAGCGAACACTTCGAACAACCGAACATCACGACTGCTAGCAGACAACTAATAATCAGCTTTTACGAGACGTAAAGCTTCCCCGGATCCGAATTTCACTGCATGTCCTTGGCGTGATTGATCACGATACTCCTTCGACATAACCCCGAGTGACCTAGCTCCGGCGTTGGCTATAGTCAAAAGTCGTGGCGAAGGCATTAACATGGCATCGCTAAAAGCAAATAGGGTACTAAACTGAAACTCTAACTTCTAAGCCACTAACTGAGAATCTTGCATGGTGCAGCTGCTCTCATATTTGCGAGCACCTTTACTGTTTCTTGGCATATATATATATATATATATATATATATATACATATTGTTGTGTCTAGGCATCTTTAGGTAGACACACGGCTGTCGGCTCGGCGCCACGTGCTGGCGGACGTGCAGTGGAAAGAGTAGGCACAATAAGGTACAGAAGAGAAGCGTACAGACGATTCGATAGAAACGTCTACTCAGACCGAATCGATTCTACCACATTCGAGAACAATCTAAGAGGCAATACATACAGCTGACACAGAGAGTCAGCAAGCCACTCTACAGGTGACAGCAGGCGATCGTGTTTTCATTCCTTACGTACTCGGCTAGTCTAAGTTCAATAGACTAAGTCCTCAGGTCAGAGTGTGTACAGTTCACGTACATATTATATATATATATATATATATATATATATATATATATAAATATACATTCAGCTAAACTTCCACTTTCAGAGATTTCCACTTTTCATATGTATATGTCTTAATCGGGCGGCTGGTCCGCTCTCTAATGTTCGAGCTTTTCCGCGATCAGTTTTACAATATCTCACTAAAAAGAAGACATTACAAAATCTTCGAAGTTCGGCATCGAGCTATGCTTTATATATTATCGGACTCGACACTATTAAGCTCCGTTAAATCGGGAACAATATATATATATATATATATATATATATATATATACTGAACCTATCTTTCCAGCAAAGGAATGTAATGTAAATGCATGGCAACGTTCCGATTTATTAGAAGGATGCGCTAGCCATATTGCATACTATTTATTTTGTGGTAATGTTAGATTAATAATCGCAATTATTATTTTAAGGTCTCGAATAATGATTTACCTGATTTTCCCAGCATACTGGGTAGATAGAATCAACAAAAGAGGCCCAACAAGCAATCTTCAGATACACCAGTAGGAGTTAACACAACACATGGCCCGTGACCATTGCCTACTACGAACGCGCATCTCCAAACTTGCGCAGGATGAAAAATCTACAAGTATTTCCAATCCGATAGTTGTCCTAATTTCACAAATGTACTCGAAACAGTAGAACAATGTACTCGGTTTAAGCCCCCTTACACGCAAGTTTATACTATATATATATATATATATATATATATATATATGTGTAGGTGTGGACATTGTACTCTTGACGGAGACTTTCATGCGGGAGAAACTGCATTTCAATGAGATGCGAGGTTTTCATCTGCTAGCGAGTCTTCCAGACGGAGGGCGGGGGAGACCAGTAGGTGGACTTTCAATCTATTTACGAACAGGGTCACCGCAAATGCAATGTGTGTGTCGAGGTGAGTGTTGCATGACACTCACTTCAGGTAGTTTCAACCTCGCATTGCTCTACCTGCCACCTCATTACGATGATGTTGAAGTGGCCGATGCGATCAGTGCTGGACTAGCGGAACTTAACCTCCAGCTACCCACTCTGGTCGGCGGCGACTTCAACTGTCGTATTGATAGTGGCGCCACCGACAGGAAAGGTGATGGGCTTCTTAAGCTTCTAGAGAACAGAGGCCTGCATTGCGCAAATGAGCGTGATAAATTCACGTACGTTTGCCAAAGTGGAAGGAGCACTATCGACCTCCTGTTTTATAACCTTCATCATCCGACGGAATTTCAAGGATGCGAGGTTCTTAATATTCCAGCACGGAAACACCTGCCTGTGCTAGCGTCTCTGTGTGTGCCTGACCAGGGGTGTGCCCCGTGTCGGCAGCCGACAACGTACTTGTCTAGGCAGCTAGATTTGCGTGTATTGACGCGCGAATTGCGGCTGTTGAGATCACCTTCTGACATTGAACAAAGCAACCACGCTTTGGAGGCCACTGTCAAGGCGGCTGTAGTCAAGAAGAAGTACAGACAAAGACGGGCGCGGCCCTGGTTTACACAGGCCTGCTACATGAAACGTCGGGAAGTGTTGGGGCTCCTGCGCCGAGCACGGGCTCTACATCCCGACCCCCAGATAGCTGCTGATCGTAGGGAGCTTTATGGCCGACATAGGGCAACCTACAAGAAACTGCTTGTGGAGACTAAGCGCCGGTATGATGAGGAGGAGGAGTTTCGTATGCTTGAGAGGGCAGAGCGCGAACCCCATGTCTACATTGTTCGCCGGCTAAGCAAAGGCATGCACAGCATGACAAAGGAGCAGTTGCGGCAGCACTTCACTGCACTTCTGCTCGATGCAAACGCCCCTGCGCCAAACCCAGTTATTGAGCAACCGCTCACTCTGGAGCAGCACTACATGAATTTGCCGTTTACCGTGGAGGAGGTGGTGCAGATCTTGCGCGGGTTGCCCAAGAAGAAGAGTAATGGTCCTGATGGGATCTATTACGAACATTGGGCTGAGTCGTCCGATGTTTTAGCAGGGGAGTTGTGTAATCTCTTTAATCAGATACTCAGCGGGGGACACATACCCCAGGTTTGGCACGAGGCCAGGCTTACTCTGATATTCAAGGGCAAATACGGTGACAACGTGGACGATCCAAATATCTACCGGGGTATCGCGTCGGAACGCACTCTTAAGAAAATCTTCGCTAAGTTGATTATCTCGAGGGTGTTTCCAACTGTGGAGAAGGCCCCACCTCCGGAGCAATTCGGATTCAGGAAGGGCCTAGGTACACAGGACGCGATCCATGTACTCCAGTCGCAAGTTGAGCGGGTGTTGGCTGTGCCCGGGGGTCACTTGTACGCCGTCTTTATCGATTGTGTCAAGGTCTTCGACAAAGCTCCCCGCCACTTACTAGTCGATTCATTTCGACATGCTGGGGTGGGTGGTTCTTTTCTACGAGTGCTCTCCAGCTTCTTTGCTAAAGACCGCCTTGAAGTAAACATAAGGGGCGAAGACACCTTGCAGCTGAGTCAAAACGTAGGGACTCCTCAAGGGGACCCTCTCAGTTGCATGGCCTTCTCTTTGTATATAGCAGACCTAGCCCGCCATATGCGGAAGGAGTTTAGAAACGCCGTCGTCGTTATGTATGAGGATGACATCGTAGTGGCCCACCGGGACCGCGGTGCCATTCGTCGGCGACTGCAATTTTCGGCGACGTGGAAAGTTATCTTCACCGTAAGGGCCTACAGACAAATTCGCGAAAGACGAAAGCCATTAAGTTTCGCCGTGGAGGTCGATTGGCTGCAGCAGACGTAATACCCTGTTGTGGTCAACCGCTGGAGTTTGTAAACTCCTTTCCGTAATTTACTTGTGAACGGGAGAAAAGTGAGGATGTTTTCTAATAATGTAAATATGAATGATCCACACAGTAGCATTATTACTGTGTGCAATCCATTGTTATTGCGTAGAAGCACAATAAAGGCTGAAACCAAATTTAGATTACCTACTATCTGAATTCCAGAAACGTGCCACGGCTGCATTTGATTTAGCAGAATACTGCCACCGTGCCAGAAGGTTCTATAAGATACGGTTTTCATTCTCTTTTGGAATTTGTGCAACAGGAGTTTTATATTCGGGATTGTACCTTAAACCTTGAAGCAATCTTCAAAAGACTCTTGATGCTACACGATTCACCTGTGATATCGTACAGAAATCCAACGATTTTTTTCTTATTCGATATACTCCACGAGAAGCTCAATACACTTTCCCCACCGAGATTTCAGAGCATTTATACCTCTTGAGTAGAATTCCGCGTCTTTAGACTAAAAATAGACATTGACAGCAGCCTTAACCTCTTCATTGCTGGAAAAACGCTTTCCACCGAGATATTCTTCAATTGACCGAAAAGGAAATAATCATAGGGGGCCAGGTCAGGAGAATAGGAAGGTTGTTCAATAAAATCGAACCTCAGTCAGAATCTACGACTGCACTATACGGGAACGACCTTTACCCAGCACATCGGCGACAGGTGTCGAGCGGCTCTTGCCTCTATTCACACAGAGGTAAGAGACCTTCGGCTGTCATTGAGTGCCGCAGTGCGTCTTTTTGAGCTTAAGATTGTACCAATGTTAAGCTACAGCCTTGGCAGGGTGTGGGGCCATCTTTCAGCGGCAAATTTTGCACAGCTAGAAAGATGCTTCGCAATATATATGAAGCGCGCTCTTTGCTTGCCGCGGACGACAAGAAACCGCTTTGTGTACTTGCTAGCGGGCTGCGGACCGGCAGTGGAAACAATCAGAGTCAGGCTTAGGTCACCTATTACTGAACCACTTCAACAATTTTTGTTTGAGTGGCAAGGAAAAGTGACCGAGGCCTCGGCTGAGGTAGCGCAGTTAGATGTGTACCTCGCCAGGGAGCTTTGGGATGGAATGGCATGCACTAGTGGCGATTGTATTGTAATTATGCACCCTCTTGCACCGGGGTCTGCGAGCGTGCAATTCACTTCACGTGCCTCCTTGAGGACGAGAAGGCAATGAACAAGAGCAGCACCGCTCGGTGGAACTGCCGGCTGTGCGCGATGCCAGCGGCCAACATGGACATCAGGGGGTTCATGACCAATCTGGAGAAGGTGGCCATCTCGCACGAGATGATGAGCTGCATGGTGTTCTTCTGTCAGCGTATGCTGGCCCTCGAGAAGGAGGTCGCCAGCTGTAAGCGCCCCCGCTAGGAGAAGGAAGAGGACATGCAGCTTGTCCGAGAAGAGGCTGCCGGCGCCCAGCCGCTCGCTCAGCCTCCCAAAAAGACTGCGCTTCTTATCGGTGACAGCGCTGTTGGGGCCTTCAGACCGGCACTGAAGCAACTTCTCCCGCGGAAGGCTGCCATGATCGTCCGCAGTTGCTCAAAGCCGGGCATCAAGGACATCGTTAAGGAGGCCGAGGACGCCATCAAAAAGGCCGCCCCCGGTCCTGTCTGCGTAGCGCTTCACGCCGGCTACCACGAGTGTGGCAACTTTGAGGGCAACGACTTCATCGAGGCCACGGTGGAGTTCGCCAAACAGCTCAAGGTGGTCCGCCCTGGATCCCAGCTGAGCGTGCTCTCCGTCCCGCTCTTCAACCAAGACTGCAAGGCTGCCAACGAGGCCCTCTCGCTGCGCGCCGCGGCTGCCGGCTTCGTGTACGTGCCCCTCACCCAGATCCAGCGTCAGGTGGTTGAACGCGGCTCCTACAGCTACAAGGGTGAGCCGGCCAAGAAAGCGGCCCCGGCGATCGCCTGACGGGTAAAAGATTTTTTAGGGGTGTCCCTAAGAGATCCTTCCAAATTCAGCAACGACCAAACTACCCATCAGTCCAAGCAATCAGGCACGAAGGACAAACACAACGTGGACAAGAGCGCCGTGGACGGCATCAAGACTGCTCTCCGGCAGCTTCTGCGCGAGAGATCCTCCCAGAGCTCCAACCGATCTCCTGGCGAGATCCGAGGTGCTCAAACTCGGCGCCGCCACCGTCCCCGCTACGAAGCGAAGCACCAGAAGGACAGGCAGGACAACTCGGAGTTCCGCGCGCCGCCGAGGGACACTCTGTACGACCACCTCGCCGCGGCTCTTCGGGACAGCACCCGCCGCAGCAGGCCCCGGAGCAAGGGGAGGGGCCGCAATGGGAACCGCTCCTAATTGCACAATGGAACTGCGAGGGGATTCGGACACTCGACCTCCTCGCGCCCTCCGCGTTTGAGGGCATTGACGTTCTTGTGCTGACGGAGACTTGAGCCACGACCTCCTTCAACATCCCCGGCTTCTACTGCGCGCACTCCCCCCGAAATCCGGCCTGCAGGTCCCGGCCGACCCAGCGGCGGTGTCTCCGTGTGCTATAACCAGCGGCTGGGCGATGTTGAGGTGCTTCTTGCTGAGGAAGACATGGTCGTAATCCAGGGTTTGCGGCTAAACATAATCGCAGGCTACGTGCGTCCGCCGTCCAAGGAGAACTCGACGGTGCTGGTTGAAAAGCTGACCCGGTGCTTCAGTGCGCTGGACAGCGATGCGCCCATCATCGTCACCGGCGATTTCAACAGTAGGCTGGACCGCCCGGCCGATCTGCGCACGAGAATTCTCCTGGACAGCCTGGCCGACTCGGGCTGTTGGGTTGTCACCGATCCTGCAAGCCCAACCTTCGAGGGGCACATGGGATCATCTGTCATAGATGTATTCGCGGTAAGCTTGCCATCCGAGCAGGTCTCCTACCTCGGTGTTGACAACCCCTCCGCAGCGGAGGACATTTCAAGAATCATCTGCCAACGGCTGTGAGAGTCTTCCTGCCAGCTGCTAGGACTCCTGTTCCCCGCCCACCTTCGCTGGCCAAGCATATTAGCTTGCACCACCTACGGGAACGCCTTCACGAGGTCTTCCCCGTGCCGGGAGCCCCAGGCATTGACCAATATGCCAAAGCTCTTACGGGGCTGTTGAGATACGCAGCTGGTCTTAGTAAGCCAAGAAGGGGAAGTCCATGGTTCAACAGTGCGTGCAAAGCAGCCAACAAGGCCCAGCTCAGCGCTCGCCTCCTAGCCGCACTTTACCCGAGGTTGCGGCCACTCTTCATCAATCTCAAAAGTTGGTGTCGCCGGACGTACAAAGCTGAACGCGCCAATTACCTGGAACAAAAGAAGTCCGCGCTGTTGGATGAGGCAGAGCGACATCCGTACAAGTGGCTCTGCCGACAGGGATCTCCCACCTGCCCTATCAACTCATCGGCGCTCATCTCCCACTTCAGCCGCATGTTTGCGTCGGCCGAGACCATCCCGCGCGGCATCCTCCACTACGAAGCGGCCTGGGACGAGAAAACAATGCTGCTACGGAATTCACTCTCCGCAGAGTTTTCTCTCACCGAGGTCCTTGGCGCCATGCAACGACTCCGTCTCAACAAGGCCGCCGGTCCCGACCAAGTCCGTAATGAGCACCTCAAGGAGGCCATGGTACCTGCTCCTTGCTGGACCGCCCTTTTCAACGCTAGTCTGCGCGAAGGTCGCCTCCCCAGCGACTGTCAGAGTGCTCATCTAGTAGTCATCCCGAAGGGAAAGGGCAACCCCAGAGAGCCCAGCTCGTGGCGTGGGATCGCCAAAAAGAGCTGCTGCTACAAGCTGCTCTCTGCCATCCTCACCGCGCGCCTGTCTCACTTCCTCGAGGCTCTCGGCGCCATCCCGAAAGAGCAGCACGGCTTCCGTGCAGGCAGGTCCACACTGACTGCGTGTGAGATTCTGCTGGCCAGGGTTCGGGGAGTGATGCAGTATAGGCACGCCAAGCAATTCCTGTACGCCGTCTTTGTGGATTTCCGCTCGGCCTTTGATGGAGCTCCCAGAGACAAGATTATCTTCAAGTTGGCTGAAGCGGGCGTGCCTGCCAACATCCTCCAGCTCATCGGGGCAATCCTGCAGGAAAACCCGATCACCATGCAGGATGGGGTGGCTGAGTTGTGCCCCTTTGTGCAAACGACGAGAGTCCCGCAGGGGGACAACTTAAGTCCGCTGCTGTTTTCCATCCTGCTCAACGATCTTCCGCGACGCATCGTAAGCACTCGAGAGTCCGTCCGCCCAGACATTCTGCTATACGCAGACGATCTCGCGATATATGGAACAAGCCGATTCGAGGTGCAGCAGAGCCTAGCGAGGCTCGAGCAGTACGTGGCGGATGTAGGACTTGGGATCAACATCGGCAAGACCAAGGCCATGAAGTTCCGTAAAGCTGGTCGACTTGCAACCAGCGATGAGCTACGGTTGTACTCCACACCACTGGAGTATGTCAACAACTTTCCGTATCTTGGCCTCTCTCTCCCGACCTCCAGTACGTCGTTTACAGCGCACATCGCCGAGAGGGTCAGAAAAGCCCTCGTAGCAGGCGTCGGAATTGAGAAACCCACGCTTCTCTCCCTTAACGCGGCGCTAAAACTTTTCAACCTTAAGATCGCGCCCACGGCATACTACGGCATACAGCTTATTTGGGAGAACTTGAGCGTGGCCCAGCTCGCGAGGCTTGATCGAGTGAAACCCGCCTTTCTCAAGCGAGTGCTCGGCCTCCACACGTCATGCCGCAATCGTCTGGTCTATTTACTCGCCGGTACCCCGCTCTTTATAGAGGACCTGCAACGCCAGTTCCGGTTGCCGGAAACACAGGCCTACAGGGACTTTATCTGTCAGTGGGAGGTGAGATTGTCAGACGTGGACCCCGACTTCTTTAGTACAGGTGCAATGACAAACAATGCGTGGAAGGGACTGCATCACACCAACCGAAGTGTGGTAGTACGCTATGCAGTGCATGGCTTCCACCATGTTCTCTGTAAAACTCAAGGGTACCATGAGCCGACAGAAGAATGTATCTGTAACAGGTGTGGGAGAGCTTGTGGGAGGTATCATGCGGGGGAGTGCCCCAGAGTTGAATCACTGGCCAGGCTGGCTCAGTGACCGTGTTTTTATGTATAATATTTGACTATATACCTAACAAAGGTGATAATTAAATGAATGAATTATGCACCCTCTTGAAATGCAAAGTTATTGCGAAATAAACAATATGTATATATATATACCGAGCAAGGTAGCTTAGTGGCAAGGCCTTTGCCTTGCATTCGGATGGCCTGGGTTTGAGACCCAGACCGACCACTCTTAAATTGGTTTTCATTGTTCCCAAATTAGACAAGGTAAATACCGGAGTGGACAAAAAATCAGCCCTGAAAAAGAAAAAACGTACACTGTCATTAGCCTTACAGAACAACTAAAAAAATAAATGTATATATACACTGAATATAATAATTCCCAGCGCACACGTTCTCGGGAGGCAATTGCCGCCCCACCTGCACCCTTAATAATTTTCTTAGTTTTAACCGATATATATATATATATATATATATATATATATATAATCTCCTACATACAAAGTATGGCAAAGCCAGGAGAAAACCGTAAAGGCGAGGATTCCGATGGAACCAAACGAGGAAAAAAACAGTGCACTATTTGTCAGAACTGTGATACAAGAATCATACGCTCACGACACACGAGCGTTAAGTGTGTTCAGTGCCTTGAATGGATCCATCTCTCCTGCACGAAATTCTCGGTCAATGATGTTAACGATCGTACTAAACTAGGCACCGTGAAATGTGAGAAATGTGAGCCACCAGCGTCGGTCTCGGAGTCGGATATAGAAACAGGTGATGCATCGGCTGATGCCGGCGCACGCGCGGGAAATTCAAACGCAACGCTGCTGGAGCAGTTACTACTGGAGGTACGGAACACGAAAGAAATATTAAAGTTATTGAGTTATCTTCGGAAAACAAAAATCTCAGGAAATCGGTCGATACCCTATCTGTAACGAATGCGAAGCTACATGCTCGCCTGATACAGCTGGAAACTGAACCAGCAAGAAAATCCCGTGCTCGTTTCGACGATCGTTCTATTTCCCGGGTTTTTATTAGGCAGATATAAAGCGCGGGGTTCCTAGAAAGAAAGATAGGCAACTGCATACCCGTCCTGAAACGAAAATCAAGAAAGACATACATAAGCAATCCACAGCTGCTGAGTCTAAAAGTACTTTGGTTAAGACTAAGTCGAAAAAGTACTCCAGCTGATGCTGAGTTCCAACCGCTACCAACCGTGAGAGCTCGAATAAGCACCCGGCGGATTTTTATCTCTAACATGTGTTCCAGTGTCTATGCTGAGAGACTCTACAATCATCTCAAGACACATGGCCATATTCATCCCGTATTAGTTAAACGTCTTCGATCACGTAGCGGTGATCACAAGTTCTACGTCGAAGTCGCAGATGTAGACTATGACAATCTCATTCAAGATGAGCTCTGGGAGGACGAAACCCGACTTTCTTTCTTCCGCGACCATCTGCGGCCTGATATGGTGTTGGAAAGTTTCCCAAAAGCATGACTCGCCTGTGGCCGAACTTTATATTCTTTACAGAAAGCCACTCCCCAGAATTTCGGTAAACACACTATACAGAACAAATTGAGATGAATTTACCTCAACGCTCGATCAATTGTAAAGCCTGATGCTCTTGAAACTCTACATAGTTATATCAAAGGTATGAATATAGATGTAGCAATAATAACAGAGACATGGCTCACTGAACTATCGGTATGTTCAGCCGACATTGGCGGTGGGGGACAATTTCATTTCGAAAGGACCGTGACTCACGGGGCGGTAAAGTTTTAATCCTCGTCCGAAGTGAGCTGGCTTTTTCTGAAGTTGACGTACATCATTTTAACTCCGAATTTGTGGCGTGTGATGCCATTTTTAATGACCGCACAGTGCGGCTTTTAACAACGTATTTCTCGCCTCCTGGCACACGTGACACATTAAAAACTAAAATGGACGTTTTAACACAAGAGCTATCATTAGTATTAGAATGTGACCATACGGTTTTAGTCACCGGATATTTTAATCAGCCAGAAATAAATTGGGAGGCGCTCAGCATGCTACGACCTTTACACGAGAATTCAAGAGCAGCCATACTCCTGAACTTCTGCGTCGAGTACGGACTCCAACAACATGTTACAGAAGCAACACGTGTTGGCAGTCAACGCGATTCTCTACTAGACGTTGTCCTCTGCAACGATGATTCGGTGGACGAAGTTGCTGTGCGGCCAAACCACCTGTTCTCTGATCATCGTATGGTGGAGTTCGTCATAAAGGGCTGCAAGCGCCCCAAGCAAACGTCAATAGCCAAGTTGGATTTAAAAAAGGGAATTATGATGCCATGAAGCTAAACCTTGACCTCACAGATTGGACGAGATTTTTTCAAGGTTGCCTCTCCGTGGACTCTATGCACACCAAATGTATCGAGTATGTGTACTTTCGTATCCAACTACATGTGTCACAGCGAACCTGCCGCACATCGTCAATTGACAGACGTGTGCGTGCTCTTCAAGCAGCTCTTGATCCCGAGGTTAATGAGCACAACATTGGCCAGCTTCAGAAAAAGCTCAACAAAGCATGCATCCGACAAAGGACTCTAGAGAAGCACGCTGTTATTTGAAAGAGCGATGTAAACTCAATCCACGGATATGTCCGCAAACGACTATCTGACGTCAATTATGCGACCCGATCGTTCACTAGCTTCTGATGATTATGAAAAAGCAGAGTTAATAAAAAACATATTTGCACAAACCTATCCATCGAATGAGGAGCTACGTCTGCGAGATTCAGGAGTTACGCATGTTTCTGGTGGTTATGACGACTTAGTAGTCGTGAATGATGTCGGCGTTTTGACGTTATATACTTTGATTTTAGGTCTGCTTTTGAAACTGTAACACATAGTAAACGACTGGCATTACTATCTAAATTTGGAGTGGGCACCAAAATAGTCGCATGGATAAATTAATTTCTACGTGAACGGACCTTCCATGTACGTGTTCATGATACACTGTCAAAGAAGGCTTACGCCACCTCTGGTTGCCCTCAAGGTACCATTCTTGGGCCACTAATGTCTATTCTTTACATCAATTCGCTAAAGAGTATTATTCCCGAAAACGTGCTATATAAGATCTATGCAGATGACGTTAAAATATACGGAAAAGCGGAACTGCAAAAACTGCAGGATAGGGTAAACAATTTCTACAAGTGGTCCGTTTCGCTAGATCTGAAACTATCGGTGACAAAGTGCGTTGTACTTTATTTTGGTCACGGAAATACAGAGAACAGTTGCACAATCGGTGGCCCTTCCCTTGCCTCAAAAAAACTGATCAGAGACCTCAGTGTATTGACATCTATTCATATGAAGTACACCGAACACATCACCGACATTGTTTTAAAAGCAACACAGAGAGCGAACTGGATTACACACTCATTCTTACTTAGATATCAATTTTTCAATTTCAATTTGAGGTTTATTTACGGAACCGCAATTTCACAATGCTTAAGTTCTCGTATATAAAAATATTTAAAATGTGTATTAAAAAATGTGTGTAAAAATTGTGCATGTAAAATGTGTAACACCACTTTTTTCTATTTCATACTATAACATGTTTCACTTCATACGAAACTAGCAATTGAAGTTGCTAAACACTTCTCCCGTTCAATTCAATTTCAATCTATTGACGGGAAACTAGTTTTGACTAGAGTTTTTACTAGTTACCCATTTTTCACCTCACGTTTAAATAATCCGACTGAGGTAAGTCGCATGTTCTAGACGCATTCCCTGTGTTGCCCATACGGATATAGCGGCTTTACTGCTTGATATCTTAACCGTCAGTGAACTCGCTGAAAGCAGGGTCCTTCTTCATCTTTCTTCGGAGGACTACTGTGAAAGCTTTGAATTGACCACTAGACGCCTCCATTCTCAGCTTGTTCAACAGACGTTATAGTACTCTCGAGATATAGTATTCTGCTCACGCTTAGACACCGCCAGCGTAAACATGGCGATCGCACTCTGTTGACGAGGCTCTCTTTTTGCTAACATTTTTGTGTCTTCGTCTACGGTTCCGACGTTCCGGGACCTGCACTGTGATTCATTTGTGATGATACTCTGGGCGATGTGCTGAAAACCCTGTTCTCGACCGGCTCCGATACACCAGCTAGGACCTCAACTGGGTTATGTTTGGCAATTCTACCCCTGAGCCTGGAGATATCTAAACTTCCAGGTGGCTTACTGCTGGACTCCACTCGCATCGTTCTAGGCATCCAAATGTCTTAGAACGATTCGACGTAGAAGACAGTATTGAAAAAATGAATACGAAAATCATACTCGTGGGAGGTAAAAAACTCATTTGCAAATTACTCTTAGAGTGACACAAGTGTGGCATTCAGAAGCGTGCTATGCCGCAAATAGGTATGTCGTTAAACATTGCTGTTTTGTTTGTTTGTTTATCACGCGTTGATTGATATATAGTTGCGATCGTATACTTACGTAGTCTAGCGTCCCGGTTGCAGCCGTACTCTACTACTTGTGAGTTCTTCACGCTAGGCCTATTGTGGTGTTCAACGGTTTCTCTCATCATTAAATACGCGTACCGAGAGTGCGATGATTGTGCCTGATTCTGATTTCCGTAGTTGGTAGACGACATAATACAGCCATCTAACACTTCTGCTTGCATCACTAAATGGCAAAATTTGATCTCGTCACGGCTGGCATCTCTGGCCTGCTATGAGGGGAGGGGCTATATAATTGGAATTTCCCGATCGAGCTACGTTTCATACAAGACATGCTCTCTACAAGAGCACACAGCAGTATATTGCGTTTTGTCCTGCTACATTTTACATGCATTGCAACTGTTGTCCTGTCTTCGGAAGTTTGCATTGCAGAGGAATAGACGATAAGGGTTGTTCTGCCGGAATTTTGCATTGCAGAAGTGCAGACGAGTTTCATGACGGAAACGACTGAGACGAGCTCGCCGAGTACGGTCGCTAGACTGAGGCTGTCCTTGATTTGTTGAGATGACTATGCAGGCTAGATTTTGGCAGACACACACAAGTTGATTCTTTAGAAGGGCTGTCAGGATTTATTTATAGTCGGTTGTCGCGGAAGTCTCGCTGTATTGGATGCATGTATTTGATGTCCGGGAGAAATTGAGCCGTTTTGATAGACATCGGCTCACCTGAAATCCTGCAGCATTTCCGACTGGACCACTGGGCTCCTTGCTTGAATAAGGAGAATCCTTGCAGATTTGGCACTGCGTGGGCTGGGAATGCTGGTGTCGCTAGAAAGTTAGCTGTAGCTGTATCAAAACAGCGTCTCTTTGCAAAATTAAATTTCCTAAACATGATCTACCTACCTACCTAAACGCTTACCACCGATGCAATGCGTCAGGAAGCGATGAAGAGGCCCGAAAACACCAACCTGTGTTGCTTGTTGTCGATGTTCCCGGTATTTGGCGAGACAAGACATAATCTGCCGCGCTGGTCTGCAATGAGACGGATTAATCTATCTCTTTTGGACAGAGCGGTGGGCGATCTGAGGTAAGCTCATACATCAATACCACCTGTGACCTGCTGGAGAGGACGATGAGAAGTGCAGTGAAGTGGAAAAGGTTATGGCAGAAGAGATCACGCCCGTGATACTCTCGAGCCTGCTACCTAGCCCACGTTGAAGTGCTTGAACTCCTGCGCCAAGCAAGAGCCAAAGCACCATCATCACTGCAAGCCAGGCGGGACTACTTTGAGCATAGAAAGGCCTATATAAGACTCTGCTATGATCATAAAAGGGAGCACGCGAGGCGGGAGGAACGACGATATCGTGGTCGCTCATCGCGACCTAAGTGCCATCAAGCGCATTACCTCTATGACAGAGGCGTTCCTTGTCTCGAAGGGACTTGAGATAAACACCAGGAAGACAAAAGCCATGAAATTCAGGCGTGGAGGTCGATTGGCTGCCAGAGACGTTATAGGTTGCTGCGGCCAACCATTGGAGTTTGTTAACTCTTTCCAGTATCTTGGCCTTCGCGTTCATTATACGGGAGCGACGTTCACAGCGCATATAAACGAAACAGTACGGAAGGCACTTGTCTCTTTCTTGGAAGTAGGCAATGTCCGGAGACTGTCCGTTTTCTCAGCAGTGAGGCTCTTCATGCTTAAGATTGTTCTGGGGCTAATGTATGGCCTTGACAGGGTGTGAACCACCTCACACTGGCGAATTTTAACCAGCTTGAGAGGTGTTTCTCATTATATTCGAGCAAGGAGCCGCTTTGTATATCTCATGTCCGGTTGTCCACGGGCTACTGAAACAACCCCACTAAGGCTGAAGATGCCGCGTACAGCACCATACGAATGCTTCATTTCTGAATGGGAAGCTAAAGTCGAACAGGCCAGACGGGAGATCGGAGGTTTGGACGTTTTCAATGCAGTACACCTTTGGTCTGGTCCTGCATGTGACAGTCGCCACGTATACACCAAATACATAGTGCATGGTTATCACTACCTGGTGTGTTCAAACGCAGCCTTTCACGAGGAGTACGAGTTGTGCACCTGCCGGTTCTGCCTGCAGAGGTGTGCGAAGTACCATGCAGTGAAATGCACAGCGCTGGACGAAACATCAATGCACAGCGCTGGACAACACATCGTTGCACTACTTCTCTCGCCGAAACCGTGAAGGAGATCGAGTATTATGAAGAAACATCTTTAACTGTATATTATACTCAATCTGAATGAAATATAATTGTAATTAAAAATTAAAAACAAATTCTTAGACATGTTTTCTGAGAACGTATTTACTCCTTTGTCCTCGGGAGTAAAACACTTTAGCAGAAAAAACTAGAATCTACGTCACCCACGCCAACGTCTAAGATAAAATGTTCGACATACTATAAGCACGGCAAAAGTACTTTTATTAGATATCTAGGTATCATAATAAAAAAATGAGCCGAGCATATGTAGTTGTCTGGCTGCATCGGTGGAAGTATCGCTCCCAATATACGATTGTAGAAGCGAAAACTTAACATTTTAGATGCCCGGAAACGGGTCGTTTTCTGGGTAGGGTAGTTCGTTGATCTTGGGATGCTTAGAAATTGAAACCGATCTGGGCAAGAACGGGACTGTGTATCTCTTTTCGTAGAGTCTCTTAAAGTCTATGTGACAGAATATTGGATGGTTTCTAACTTCGCCCTTTGTACCAGAGCCTAGTCTTTCCTCGGGTTGTTTGCACAGAAGCCTGTTTATAAAGTCTTTGACCACGGGAGTAAGGCGTACTGTGCGGGGAAACTCGTAGTCTGTTTCCGTAATTGCCTTCACAACCATAGCATAATTTGTGCCGTCAAAAGGCACTTTATCACAACATAATTCATAAGTGACTGCACCAAGCGACCACCAATCCATACTTGGTTCCAGGGCCTTACCAGCCAACATCTCAAGCGACATGAATATTAGCGTTCCGCCGATTCCAGCGTCGTCTCCGATGCGTCCGGACAGGCCAAAATCTGTAAGCATGAGATAACCATCGGCTCCTACAAGAAAATTTTCTAGTTTTAAATCACGATGTACAACACGGGCACCATGCATAAACTCCAGAGCCATGACGACTTGAGCGAGATAGAATGGCAAGTGTTCTTTGTGAGAGTGTAGATAATCAAACATCATGAAGGCATCCCCGCGCTGAGCGAGCGATAACACAAAGCAAACGTACCTGTTGTCGACACAATGCCAATGCAGCTTTACGATGAAGTCCCATGCCTTCAGGCCATAGAGAATACTTTTCTCTCTGCGTGCCCGCTCAACAAACGTTCCTCGCCTATGTGGGGGACACGAGATTTTCGAGATCCTCTTCATAGCATACGTAGTTTCATCGTTGGCTTTTTTAACAGCTACAACATCTGCATAGCCGCCCTTGCCGATTAAACCTTCTATGCGGAATTGGTTCATATCCACGGCCGCTGGCTCCTGACCATCATCTAGACGTTCACGTGCAACGTTTGCATGTTGTGCTAAGAATCTGTTGTAGTTCGTAAAATCGTCGTCCGGCCTAGACGGTGGCGAAAATAGGTCCGAATATCGCTGTCCCATACTACGCCTAGCGCAACTGCTTGGTCCAATGACGGCCCAATACTACTTAAATGTTTTGGGGGGCTTTGTAGTTTTCACCTACATTGCAACGTGTTTTCCAACGGTGGCTCTAGAATAAACATCATAATAAAGCCGTTTTACAGTCACATTGCCAAGGTACCTTGTCTGCTTGAATTTATACAAAATACTAAGTTATATTTAATATATTTAATATCACTACTCACCTAAATCATAACGAGCGTTAAAGCAGCCTCATTTATAGAAAAGAAATGACTCAGTTGACGTCAGTCATGATGACTGATTAAAACTAACCCGGGGGGTAAGTTGACCAACCCAAGAAACAGGCATCAGAATACCCCCACACATTCACAACAGACATCTGTTTTTCTAACTTATGCACATATAATGATAAAAAAAACTCGTCCTCTGTTGTTGTCTATTTTGTTATGACGATCACACTCTTTAATGTGGCGGTGCCAATCTAGGTTACTAGCCCGCTGCCTATACGCACAGCGTAATTTGCATCAATAGACTTGTTTTCATAGAAAATTCTACTAATGTAATTTTAGAACGAAGTTGTTCATTCAAACGCGGCTACTGTACTTAGTGAGCTGAATAAGCGGAAATAGGGTAAATAATGAAGCGTCCTATTGCAATTTGATAGATCTAAACTGTATATATAGTGCCCAAAAAATCACAATGAATGAGTACATGTATTGTGTTCAAGACAGCGTTTTTTTGCACCTGGATCACGCAAACGATGCAGTCCGGAGAAACTAAAGAACGGTTTAGCCGATTGAAAGATCTATCATCATAACTTTAAAAGTCACAACGTGCGCCACTTTCAATTGTCTTCCGCCGGTCTCTTAAAGAGGAAACCGTAGCTAATCTCTTTTGCTACGCCATTGTCTGCCGTGTGCATGCGTGCGGCGATAAAAGCGACCCTAATAATAAAAGGACCGTCTCGCTGACCTCCGTGTCTTGCAAACTCTTTGAGAAGGTCATATTTTGCGTAAGGTCTAATTTTGAGGAAACGATTCGCATATCGTTCCGCTCATTCTGCTCTCTTACAGTAATTAAAGACTCAAAATGATTGGGCTCTCTTCTAAATGATGGAAGACCGTTTGACTGCGTGTACTTTGATTTGAAATCTGCTTTTGAGAGTACCACACACTCGACTACTTCAAATCCTTCCGCAGTTTGGAATGGGTAGTCGAATAGTTAATCTGATAAAGGCTTTCTTAAGTAAAACTGTCTGTCATCTGCGGCTCAAGTTACCTCGGGCTGTTCGCAGGGTACCATTCTCGGTCCTTTAACGTATATACTGTATACCGACTCATTGAAGTATGTAATATCTCAAGTCGTTCATGTAAAAATGTAGGCTGATGATGTCAAAAAGTATACACCCGTAGAAAATCAAAACAACATAGCAAAAAACTATTTTCAAGAGAGGCTAGAAAAATGTATGGAGTGCTGTAAAGGCCTCGATCTTGAACTGTCTGTTATTAAATATCCACCACTTGACTTTGGACACAATAATCCTGCACACAAATACACGCTAGGCACTGAGGTACTAACCATTAAGAAGGCGATCAAAGACTTAAGGATACTGACATCTGACACCTTGAACTATACACCTCATATACTTAAAGTGGTAAAGGCTGCCATAAGAAGACTGAACTGTATATTGCGCTCGTTTGTAATTAAAGACGCTTTTCTGTATGTCAGACTGTTCAAGCAATATGTTCTCCCGGCCTTATTATAGGCTTCATCCGTATGGCATCAAGGACTCGCGTGTGATGAGAAGATTCTGGCCAAAGTTCACAAAGAGTTCATAAGGCGTGTTGCCTACCGCTGCAACATTAGCAGGAATAATTTTAAGTGCATGGACATAGCCGTTATATTAGATAAGACTGACAGATGTACGTTTACAAGCATATGTAAGCAGCCTGATAGTTTCAATAAGTTCTTTGAGGTCACGACGACGATAACTCGCTCTGGTATGAACATTCAGGCTAAAGCTGAAGCCAGGAAAGAAATCGTTAATCAACTGTTCGCGTAGCGCACAGCCTGCAAGTGCAATAATGTACGGCCAAACATCTAAATCGCCAGATGGCGCGTTTGTTATTAACTTTTGATAATCCTCAACAAAGCCTCTCTGCCAAAGGGTGTGTAAATATGTATATATATGTATATATATATATATATATATATATATATATATGCAGTATGGAGTGTTTATATTAATGTTTTTCTTTTTATCTATTGTCATTATGATTATTATCGTGTTCGGCTAATATTAGAGTAAAGTACGTAATTAGTATTGCTTAGCATTTTGTTTGAATATTGTCAGTAAAGAGATTGCGCGCACATCTGGGGGGAACTTGTTGTTTCAGAGTAAGAGTTAAATTCCTACAGTTTGTGACACTAGTGTTTTTGGCCGACATAGGAGCATAAAATGTGCTGTTGCGAGACGACCAGTCCTTCTATACAGAAACTACTAAAAATCTGCTTCCTCTAAAGAATATATGAGGACGGTCAGAAGATGCGACATAGTCGCTTATAAGAGAATTCGCAAAAAATGAAGTTCCTTATTAGCTTCCACGTCAATTACCTCAAAATCAGAACCCTCCGATCACTCACAGCACTAAAAATTAACATATTCGGGCAAATGTACATTTCATGGCGATCATTTTGTTACCAACCGTATGACAACGCGAGCTGTGGTTGCAGAGAGCGAGACACGTCGGCGGTAGTGAACATCGCCACACAGTCACACAGAGATTTACTCACGCGGGAAAACTTACCTGGTCCTGACACTAGAAGGATTGACAGATTGATAGCTCTTTCTTGATTTGGTGGATGGTGGTGCATGGCCGTTCTTAGTTGGTGGAGTGATTTGTCTGGTTAATTCCGATAACGAACGAGACTCTAGCCTATTAAATAACACACATAATCTCGTCTTCTGTGGCGTTCCTTAATGGGATCAAGTGTGTTTAACACTTTGAAACAGAGCAATAACAGGTCTGTGATGCCCTTAGATGCTCGCGGCCGCACGCGCGCTACATTGAGAGACAAAATGAGCTTTCCAGTCTTTAATAAGGCTAGTAATCTTTGAATGTGTTTCTTAATGGGGATATGGGATTGCAATTGTGCCCCTTGAACGAGGAATTCTCAGTAAGTGCTAGTCATTAGCTAGTACTGATTACGTCGCTGCCCTTTGTACACACCGCCCGTCGCTACTACCGATTGAATGGTTTAGTGAGATCATCTGAGTAGATAGATGTCCATGTACTTTGTACGTGTAATATTTGCAATGAAGATCAAACTTGATCATTTAGAGGAAGTAAAAGTCGTAACAAGGACATGCCTTACCTGTCGGGCAAGGAATTTATTAACCTCGCCAAGCTCAGGATGAACGCATTACCAACGCGTGCCCGGCTTGCCAGGGGCCGCCCCTCGTGCGACAAGAGATGTCGACATGGGTGCGGTGCGGCTGAGACGTTGGCTCACGTCTCTCAGGTGTGCGCGTACACCATTAGAGACACCACCAAGCGGCATGACAATGTCTGTGAACGTGTCGCGCGGGTCCTGCGCGAGGGGGGTCTGCAGGTGGACCGCAAACATACTCTTTCGCCGTACGCCGCCGTATTCTTACGAATACGGCGGCGTGCTTAGTTTCTGTGTAGAAGAACTGGTTGCCTAGCAACAGCGCATTGTATGCTCCTATGTCGAGCCCGGTGGCATGCGTCTGCGCCTTGCGACCGGAGGAGACACATAGGTGCGCGGGTTCGAGCCCCACCGTTGCACATTTGTATTTGTGGGGGTCCGTCTATGAAGCAATGCGAAATGCAGTCCCATGGACGTTAAATCTTGGCTGAGAGTCAGCCCTACAATACCACATATTTATTATGCATTTTTTGCCACACCGTGTATATATATATTTTCCCCCACTGCTGCACGCTTGAACATGATTGTATGGTTTCTGCCTGAGGGAGGAGATTGATCGCAAGCCGGTACATCTGATAAACGGCTGGGAAAAACTCAAGTACTTTGGACCTCAGGCGTTTAACAGATAGTCGCGGCGCATTTACTTAAAAGCGTTTTGGAAGTCAAGTTTAACTACACCCCCTCCTGGCCACAACGAATCTCGAGAAAACCCCCTGTAGCGTGTACCGCTGCCTTTGCTCCACCCCTGATTCCGCAGCCAAGCTGCATAGGAGCCACGAGCTCCAAAAACATACTTGGCAAGACTTTCTTGATCAGTATCTTTTCCACCCGCCGCCGTAATGTTAATCCGTCAGCGATCGGCCCAATTCCGCCGTCCTTCTTGCGCAGGGCAATAAGATTCGCAACGTAGAAAATCGGATGTATGAGCTCAGGCAAACGTCGGTTAACCGCTAGGGTGACAAAGGCCTGTAGAAGAGGATTGTTGTCGTCCTAGTGAGCTCCGGTGAGATCTTTCAAATGGCGAGGCCGTAGGCCGCCGGGGCCGCTGTTAGGGAAACTTCTGATGGCGTTACAGATCTCGGTAGGCGTAATGACGATTTCCGATACTGATATTTGGTTTCGTAACGGATCCATTTGGGGGTTTACATAAACATTTTAAACCCTAAACGCACCAACACTGTATCTGCTTACCGAGTGAGAGCTGCGCCCTTTAAATAACACTTGGCTGTAGATTGTAGTTCCACTCTAGCTGCGCCTTTTAAATAACACTTGGATTGTAGTTCCACTCCAAAGACGGAGAACCGGGGGCGCCCGTAAAGCTCAAACTTATTATTGTATGGTATGTAGAGTTTCGGGGGAGCCTTTGTTTAAGCGAATTTAGTGGATTTCTATTTGCTATTTACGGGAGTGAACAAGCCATTCTTGGCGGTTATGTACAACGACTGATAAGTCCGTTTATTTCATATATCGTACATTTATAGCAGACGGCCGGCAGCGGGAGCAGCATGTTTGAATCTCTGCCTCCCTCTCCTCACAGAGCATGACGTCGTGTGAGTGAGAGAAGCGTCTGAGAGAGCACGAGTTGTAGCTATCGCTACCGCAGTGTAGGTCGAACAGGCTTATATTACTTGCACTATTCAAAGAATATCTGACAGTCCACCTCAAACAAGTCGACAAGCCTGTTTCCATGGCAACTGGTTTTCTGGTGACTGCATAAAACATCACTGAAGTCAGTTTGCATATAATCGTTCGAAACTCCTCGAACGTGACCAAGCTTCGGCCGAGAGTTTTCGCAAGGGTCGACTTAACGGGCCCAGCGAAGTATTTTAAACTTTAGCAGTGCAGCAATCTCGTTCGTCCACCTCGTGAACTGAGTCGCAATATCGGAGTCCACGGGCTGATCCCATGCTTCAGAACCTGTTGCGGAGCTGCACAGTATATCGTCGTAATTCAGCGAGTCAGGTATACGCAGCGTTGAGTCAGGATGTACGTGCTTCAAATGCCTCCGGATAGTAGTCGCGAGGAAGAAACCGCTCGGAGCGGCACCCCAGGTCACACGTTTCATATCGCTTGTACGTCTCAGGATTGCGGCGAAAGGATCGAAGTCTACTTTCCAGGCGGGCGAGAGCTGTGCTTTTGTTGTTCCACAGTTGCGATATGTTGTCTTTGCGTGGTAACGAGACAGTGTACTCTTTGCGATCGTAAGACACACTCTCTTCGAACTGACGAACGGCGGCTGCTTCATCAGATGAGAGCCCCCGGTGACTCGTGATGAGAGTCCCGGTGACGCTCGATACCGCGCGCGGGTTTCAATAGCGCGGCCGCGCAGCAGTGAGTGAATACGTTCGCTACATCAGCTTTAATGCTGGCGAACGTTGTTGGCCCACCAACGATACATCCCAACCGTGTCTGTTTTGCAACAAGACACTCAACGACACGTTTTTCGCGGCCAAGGAACGCCAGTTTGTAAAACTGATCAATTCCAACGAGTACGGCAGGAGGTGAGGCCGGCTGCTCGCCAAGAAGCGATCGATCCGCAAGGGGATGATCTGCTGAAAATCTCTTGATCGCCTCAAGCACGCCCGGAATGCACTCATTTGTCGGGTGTACGGCAAATTCATGCTTGTACGCAAGTATGCCGACGCGTATGTCGTCATACGTACTCTGGAGAGTGATTTTATAGCGAGCCGATGATATCTTGTGAGTACTGGCAAACGCTTGGATGTTGAGGTTGGCATGCTGAACTGGCTGAGCGTCTGGTAAGTGTTTGAGCGCGTCTGGGGTGACAAGGGTCAAACTACTTCCCAGATCCATGAAGACGCGCACCGGAATGCAACCTCCTGCGTTCGTCAGGAACGCAGTTGCCATGTACACCAGAGAATGTTCGTTAGCGCCGCGCTTGTGAAGATCACTGGCAGCAGCGACTGGATGACTACTGCTGCTAGTTGGGCTGTGCATCGAGGTATAATGGTCTCTCGAGTTACACACTCGGCAGCCAACTTTGGGTCCAGCACACTGTGACAGCTTGACGTGGCCATGACGGAAACACACATGACACCTGTTTTGTTCAAGAAGGATCTTCATCCGTTGCTCGATCGTTAAGTCGGCAGCACAGCGTGACGATGAATGTTTAGCGTCTTTGCAAAAGAGACACGATGCAAACTTGCGTGGCTGTGGCACTGCCACTGCTGACACGGTCGATTTAAAACGGTTGCCAGCATAGTAGTCCGTTTCTATCTGCTTCTGCGATGCGTCGGGCTGCCGTCGCTCTTGCTTCTCATCAACGTCGGTTGGCTGACCGAGTATCGCAGTCTCTTCGCGAAGTGACGTATATCGGCTGACATAATCAACTAACTGGCAGATCTCGTCAGCGGGCCTCAGCGGCAAATTTATCGACACCGCCTGTCACCAAATCATTGTCAGCAGAACTGCCTGACGCGGAATGGATAGACGACAGTCGCCTATTATCGGTGAAGTCAAACACAATCCTCCACGGGATAGCTGCCCGAAGTGTAGCTTTACACGACAAGGAATACGTATGTAACGGACTCTCGAGTCCATCTAGCGACTGCACTGTGGACTGTACGAAGTTGAGGAGCTGGCGTAAACCCACAGTATCAAACTGCGATTTCACTCTTGTTAGCTTTTGCAACGACGCAATTAATTGCTGCCTGACGATATCCAGCCTTCCGTAGTTGTCTTCTAACAACTTAAGAGCCACCTTGTAGCTGACATCGTTCACCGGCAATGAGTCAACTAGTCGCTTTGGAGGATCACGCAGTAGCTTTCGGAGAGCTACAAGACGATCAGTTGCCGAGGCGGCTGTGCTGCGAGATACCCAGTTATCAAACTGAGTGATGAAGGCACGATAACGCAAAATTACCCCATCGAACATCTCAGGGGTTGTGTCGAGAACGTGCGGGACAGAACTGATGAGAAACTGGCTTGGTATCGAAGATGACGATGATGTGGTTGTTGCTGCTGTTGATGTCGAGGGCGAGTCCGTTGTCCCATTACGCATCACGGGAGCGATTACTGAATTCACTTCGTCAATCAACCGTTAAGAAGTGTTGAACATTCCAGCGCAGCATTTGAATGCCGCTCACTTTCTTCAAATTCGCGATCGAAGTCTTCTTCAAGCAAACTACTATGAGCAATGATCTGAGCTTCATAGTCGCTCATCGCCTGATACCGTTTTTCGACATTTCGTTGCAGCTCGACCAGCTCGGCCTTGTCCCGCTGGTCTGCCGCGATGTCTCTTATTAGTAGCGCCCGTTCGGCGTAGTTTTAAACGTTTGCACTCGATTGTCCGGAAGCGCCGTAGACAGGTGAGTGCTCGATTAGTGTGAAGTCGTTACATTGGAAGGCAATGCCCAAGAACAGGATGAAATTTTTAGGGCGGTTTCGAATATCTTGCCAGAATCTAGGCGCGTTGACTTAGACGAGCTAAAGCTTCTGGGAGCCCCAATAAGCTTACGATCGATTTCAAAGACCCTTAAAGACAAGTGCACTGGACTGAAGCAAATTCGCTCTTGCTTAACGGCGATGCATTCGCAAGCAGCTCTGTGCATCTGGAGATACAGCTTGGGCTCGCCAAAACTTAACTATACTCTGCGCACTTCACCAGCTATTAAATGTCACGAAGATCCTCAAGCTTACGACGACACCGCAAGAAGTATTTTAGGTGAGGTATTAAACGTCGACCTGCATGATAACACTTGGAAAAGAGCAACCCTTCCAATTGCCGAAGGAGGACTTGGTATTAGATCAGCGGCGGAGCTGGCTTCCATGTGCTATTCCGCGTCTCCATTAGAATTTGCCAAACTCGCAAAAACGTTGGTTGAACCAGACATCCGCCAAGGAATCACAAGAGCCAAAGACGGTGCAGAGCTAATAGCTAGACAAACAATTGCAGCAGGCCCCTGGCAAGAACGGCCCACACAGCATACATTGGATTCCTACAGATGCAGCGCTGCAGCTAGAGAGCTGTTAGACAGCTTCCAATCTCCAGTGAAAAAAGCTGTCTTTCTGGCAGCATGGGACACATTTAGTGGAGGCTTTCTAAAGTGTCTCCCTTCCCCGCAGCTGGGTACCATGCTGGACAACACCTCATTCCGCATGGTAACAGCTCTTCGAATAGGTGCCCCGTGTTGCCAACGGAACCGTAGAATGAAGACAGTCGAAAATGCGCGGGTTCACTGACGCTGATCTTATTTATTATGTTTCACTATACGACAGAGAGCCATACGGCAGCGCCGCCTCTCTTCGTAGTATTGCCTAAGCCAGCTCACACTCTATGTCCCGGCGGTTAGCGTAAAGCTGTTCGGTTCGCCCGGCAGGAACTTCACACAGACTACAACATACACTAACATGTCTCGCCGCCGGCTAGGTTTTGCGTAGAGTGAGCGTACGCCTACGCCGACAGGAGTAGCACATGCCGGACTGAGGAATGCGCAACACGATCATGACCATTTCTGTCTTGAAATGCTTCAGCCCGGACTTAACTTCTGCCAGGCCCTCGTCTTCGGGTGGCTCGACACGAAAGGCGCTCGCGACGTCCTCCCCCAAGCACGGCTGCCGGGCCTCATGCAACGGGTGCTGCTTCGCCCACGCGAGCTCTTCCGCCGTGAGTCGACAACTCGCATCCTGCCGATGGAGCCACCTTCCAGCCCAGGCGACGGTGGCGACGATTCGGGTCAGTTTGCGCAAGCTTGAACACCCCGCTGGGTCTATTAGCAGGGGTTCGCACGTTGCAACAAACACCCAACTCTCAAGAAGCTCTTCGTAGCCCTGCCCTGGCTGGAAGGCGGGGTACTGCGTCAACGGCCTCTTCAGGAACTCCACCTCCTTGGTTACGAGATGCACTGCTGACCTTGCTGTAACCACTTCCTTTCTTCTCGTGGACGAAGACTCCGATGGCTTCACTGAATGGATGGTAGAACTCTCGACCACCGTTGAACTTCTTAGCTTGGCAACGGGAAGCGCCGCCCCGCCCGTTGCGTTGATTTCTTGAAACGCGACTTGCCGACTTATACTCGGGCCGAGCGGTAAACTTGATTCTTGGCCACCAGGGCAAACGCTCTCCGACAGCCTCTTCGGTAACGATGCTCTTGGATCTGCCCATCGTGCAGACACGTCCAGGCCGCCCGACGGCATGGCGGCGGCTAGAGTGCTACGTCGCTTGTAGCTAATTAAACTACCCCGGATACGGGACAACGTCTCCGTGTAGTCATTGGATCTACCTACTTCTAGATCTATTTCCTCATCACTTAGCTCACCAGCTACGGCGAAAAAAACGCTCGTCTAGCCCATCTAACCTTCGTTTGTAGTCCTCCGCTGTTATCAGCCAGCTATTGACGGTGTCTCATTCTGCTGCGTAAACTGCGGAGGCTCCTGGCCATCAGGCCAAAACAACTTGACGGTGGTGTCCAGCTTGGACACCAGCACACGCACTGCGCGCCGAAGCGCAATCACACGCTCGACAGTCTCTGCCATCCGCCTCTCTCGAGTATTGCCTAACAGCTCACACTCTATGTCCCGGCGGTTACGTAAAGCTGTTTCGCCGCCGAAACTCACACAGACTACACACTTAACATGCCGCTACGCTAGGCTCTACAATCACTGATTAAATATATATATGTATATATCTACTTGCGCCTGCTAACCACGATCAATCACCACCTAGGGCAGTCTCACTGCAACTCTCACGCCGTTGCCGCTGCCTACGGGCCGTCCGGTAAGGGTTTGCAAGAGTGTGCGTTACGCCGAACCGCTCGAGGTACACAAAAAGGACTGAGGAAAATGGCGCGCACCCTTTTTATCCGGCCGGCGACCGGCACGTGACAGTGCGCGAACAGCGCAGTGGCGGGTTGTGGCTAACAGTGCCGCGACGGGTTGTGGCCAACAGTCAGAAATCATCATCATCATCATGGCGCGCAAATACAAACTTCTACCGCGGCCTTCCAATATGCAACACCCCGGTTTGCAACCCCTACAGTTGCCGCGCATGTGGTACCACAGTAACTGAGGATGGACTTCACCCTTTTAGCTGCATCAAAAGCCATGATAGAGTTTCAAGACACGCTGAAATCAATGCAATTATAAGAAGAGCCTTACGTAGAGCTGGTATACCAAGCACGCTCGAGTTCAGATTAGGACTTCAGGACGACAAAAGACCTGACGGTGTAAGAATCCCGCTATGGGCTAACGGCAGATGGTTGGTATGGGATGCTACAGTGTCCTGTACAGTGGCTCCCTCGTATATACGCCACAGTTCACTAGAGACGGGATGGGTTGCCGAGCGCGCATACAATGGAAAAACGCAAGTACCAAGAACTGAAGACAAGCTACATCGTAGTGCCAATATCTATGAAAACGATGGCTCCGGTAAGCAAGGGAACCAAGAGATTCATCAGTGAGCTGGGCCAACGGATTACAGATCTCACAGGGAATCGGCGCGAAGGCGAGTTTCTACGGCAACTGCTGTCGCTTGCAATGTGCCGAGGAAACGCCGGCGGTATTGTCGGTTCCATGGAATGATACTTAGGAGCTAGGAGAAGACAAGGAGTACACGTTCACACCTCAAAATTGTAACATTTAAACAATGTTAATAAATAATAATAATAAAAGTAATAATAATAATAATAATAATAATAATAATAATAATAATAATAATAATAATAATAATAATAATAATAATAATAATAATAATGCTCAAAAGCAAATAAGAGCAGGGAGATCTTAGAGAGGCTTGTTTCCCAGAGAGACCGCGCCGTATTCTTAGCGGCACAAGATAACTTCAGTGGGGGTTGGTTTAAAGCCTTACCCTCACCTCAGCTCGGCACATGCTGGGTTCCAACCACATGATGTCAGCACTTAGAATCGGCGCTCCCGTCTGCGAGCCATTTCAGTGCAAACTGTGTGGAGAGATGGTAGATTCCAGTGGCCTACACCCACTGAGTTGCCCGAAGAGCGCCGGTAGATCATCCAGACATGCTGAACCAAACAGTGTGATTATAAGGTCTCTTAGGAAAGCCGGTATACTATCTACACTTGAACCGAAGACAGAACGAACAGAAAGACCTGATGGGGTGACCATTGCATTATGGTCTCATGGGAAGTCCCTTGCTTGGGATGCAACGGTTTCGTGCACCACTGCGGCTTCCTATTTACACCACAGCTCAGTTGAGTCGGGGTGGGTGGCAAAGCACGCGGACGCCAGAAAACGCGTTAAATACACTGGACTGGAAACAGTATATACTTTTGTGCCTATGGCCATGGAGACGCTAAGACCAATCAGCAAGGGAACCGAAGCATTTCTCAAAGTCTTGAGTAAGGGAATTCAGGAGGTCACAAGCGACCGAAGAAAGGGTCAATTCTTGAGGCAAGCGTTGTCTTTGGCCGTTTGCAGAGGAAACGCGGCATCTATTTTAGGCGCCATGGAGTGTTATATTAGGTAAGTCAAAAAATTCGTCGGCTTTTTTACCCGATTTTAAAGAGCCTTATTTATGCAGACAACAGTATTTTTATTCAATTATATATTGACCGTTTTGTTCGATAACCTTTGCCCATCGCCTCGGTAGATCCATGATTCCTTTCTCCCAGAACGTCTTGTCCTTCTCGTCGAAATACTGAGTGAGGTGATTTTGATAGCCTCCAAAGATTCAAATGTTGTGCTATCAAGGGAGTCTGGAGAGACCTGAACAAGTGATAATCAGATGGTGCGAGGTCGGGACTATAAGCTGGGTGCGGCAGCACATCCCAGTCAAACTCCGCCAATTTTTGCCGGGTGGCCAAACTTTTGTGTGGGGTCGTCTTATCATGTTGAAAAGTGACGCCCCACCTGTTTGACAATTCCGGGCGCTTTGTTGCTACTGCAGCCTTCAAATCTTCGAGTTGTCTGCAGTAGACGACGGAGTTGATCGTCTGACCCATTGGAAGCAGCTCAAAATACACGACGCCCTTACAGTCCCACCAGCAGCACAGCATAACCTTCTTCTGATGAATTTCGGGTTTAGGGATAGCTGCGGCCTGAGAACTTCTGGGGACCCAACTTCTTTTCTGTGTTACGTTTCTGTACGTGTAGAGTATCCATTTTTCATCGCCGGTTTTCAATCTCCTCAGAAATGGCTCATTCGAGTTCTTCCGGAGGAGTGCGTGACAGGTATCGACTCGCCCTTCAAGCTGCTTATCATTGAGGTCGTGCGGTAGCCAGATATTCCGCTTGCACGAAAAACCTGCATCATGGAGGCGATTCCAAACGGTTCCGTGGGAGACTCCCGTTACATCTTCAGTTTCTTTTATGGTCAAACCTGGGTTCGAAGTAACCAGGCTTATGACTTCGTCGGTCTCCACAACATTGGGTCGTCCTGACCTCGGTTCATCTTCGAGATTGAAGTTTCCAGCTTTGAAACGGGCGAATCGCTTTTCGACTGTGGATTTGTGTACCGCGTTTTCGCCGTAGACTGCACATATCCTCCGGGTTGTTTGCGCTGCACTTATGCCTTTACGGTAGGAGAACAACATAATGTGTCGAAAATGCGTATTTTTGTCCTCCATTGCAAACGGCTGCCAATTCCGCAAACGAAACGGTAAAGTTGGAACCGGTATACCGTCGCGCCGCCACGGGTCTGCTCCTGAATGTAAATACCCAGCCGCACTCTCAGGCGGCCCTGCTGCAGAGCGCGGGAATTTCAAAAATGTGGTCCCAGAAAGCCGACGAACTTTTTAACTTACCTAATAATTATTTAAAGAATTCGCAATTATACGTTCAGACCTCACAATTGTATCATGTTTAACTTATAATAAATATATATATATATATATATATATATATATATATATATATGGACACGCGGTAGGCCTAGCGGAGTGTGGCGGCGTGGTCTAGGGGACTAGTGCGCTAGTCATGGTTGTCATCTACCGGGGTGTCGCCGGTTCGATCCCTGTTGTTGACGAATTTTCTTTGAGCGATGCTCATTGAGAATAGATGATAAACCATACCGCTGAGAGTCAGCGGCCATGCTGCCACAAGGACTGTTGGGGAAACCCTAGATATCTTAACATGTCCGGCCCTCGGTGCATTGAAGATATACCTCAGGTTAAGTTCCAAGCCCGTAGGGGACGGAGGATAGTCTAGAATTAAAAACAACCTCCTTAAAATGTTTTTAATTCTAGGCCTAGCGGAGGCAGCCAAGTGCCGAAAGTATTCAAGCGTCGCTTACCCACACGTGTTCTCACCCCCTTGCAGTTGAGACCTTGGGGGGGGGGGGCTGGGCTGCTAACGAAGAAACTGTTTAACGATGTCGGAAGAAGATTGATGCTTGCTACAGGAGACAAGAGGGCGGGGGAATATTTACAGCAACGTCTGTCATTGGATGTTCAGAGAGGGAATGCCGCTTCGGTGAGAGGCACCCTGGCTAGGTGGACCAGCCCAAGCCTGGATCTAACGCCTTGAATTATGCCCCGAGCGGGCTGTGCACATATTTTTACATTACTAATGTATACCTTGATACACATAAATAATAATAATAATAATAATAATAATAATAATAATAATAATAATAATAATAATAATAATAATAATAATAATAATAATAATAATAATAATAATAATAATAATAATAATAATAATAATCACGCTGCACTGCTGAGTGTAACTGATGTCTGCAAGATCCAACACAGGCAAAGGACAGCAATACAGTACGTTACGTAGACTCTGCCAAGGGCACGAAGCTCCCAGCCGATTCAAATATGTAGTAGGTAGTTCATAGTATCGAAAATAAATATGTGATATATGGCTCACAACGTGTGTAAACGGGTGTCGTCGTCGTTGTTCCGCAGTATTTCCTTAAAATAGGTCCGACTTTGTAATGCGCGTCTTGGTCACGAGCGTAACGAACATAAGCCATTAACTTAGTTTGCTGATAACCTTACAGCAGTCGTCGTTATTACTGCCTTTATTGTAAATCAATTTATTAAATATATTAAGTGCTTAGCAAACTTAAGTTAAAGCTTCCTTATAAATATTGAGCTCATAGGGCGTATCATGAGCAAATGTCGATCTGATCGTACACACAGTTACGCTGTAATAGAGCAGAGATGACAATGAGACTTGCGGCGTACCGACTAGTAACGTCCGCTAGATGTACAGTAAGTCTAAATTTAATATGGTTCCTAAATACAATAATAACGTTTAATTTCGTCAAATAATGTCTGCTGTATTTTGGTCGTGCTTCTAGAGTATGATTGGTTAGCATAAAAGGGTTACTTTTGTCCCTTGCAACTGTGGATCTCTGTGAAATCAAAAGAGACGTTACGTGTGAAACAACGGACAGCCATGTTGTTAACGAAACATGTAGCTTTTGAACTCTACTTACCTTCGTAAGGTCTCTGAGCTCGCTAAGCCAGCAAACACTTAATTGCGTCAAAACTGACTTAAACATTTTCAGTCGCCCGTCTTCAGAAGAGCTAGGCCTAGTAACATCTGCACTGCCAGTACTCAGTCAGCGAAATCTTATTTCCTTCCATTCTCGGATATTTTTTCTACAGTTAACTTTTCGGTCAAGCCATTGTGTTCATGTACATACAACTTGCGTCAGGAGTACAGCTCCTGACGCAAGAATTCGGATGTTCCGGAGCCTGCCGTCAAATATTCAATTTCAAGTTTGAGTGTAAGGGGACCTGCGCCTCTCATGGTGTCGACCGCCAATGGACAACATTTGTGCGCAGAATCAACGCCAGTATTTTCTACATTTGTTAGCCTTTGCTAACCTGGAGGCTTGACATCTGTCTCGGTTACAGCGTCCCAAACAAGCATGCGGCAATGCTGAAAGTGGATCAGAATGAGGCCGTCAGGTCTTTTGCCATCGTCTGGACCCGGGGATTCCAGTATAAACGGAAAGCCGGCAGGTCTCGGTGTGCAACTAAAGATGCCATTTATGACGGAGTGACCTGCTCGACGGCCTGCACTCAAGGCGCATGACAGGCCATGATGGGCCAACGCGCTCACAAGATTACCACGACGACATGGGTGGACTACGACTAAGTCAACATCAAGCCGCAGTGCGTGCTTATGCGCGTCGTCACGTCATCCCAAAAGAGTCCTAATTTGCGATAAGGGTATGACACGTTACCAAGCTCCAGCACTTTGACCACTAACGGCTCGAAGTTTGGCCATGAATCTCAGGGACTCTATTAATCAGGCTTGCTGGTCGGTTTTCTTGAAGTAGGTTGTCCAATTGCCCTGGCTAGCCCTATCAATGGGCGGAGAGTCGAATACCGACGATAATCGGTCATTTATTGAAATTCAACGATTCTCATCCATCACTATTCAATAATGCCCTAACCCTGTTCGCAGTCTGGTTCAATGACAACACGATTGCCGGTCTAGCTATTGTGACCGCGTCCGGGACACCAAGGCCGCCTAAAGATACCGGGAGCCTGCATTATCTCCTCCATTGCCACAGCGGTCAAACTAAGATTAAGTACGTTTTCTAAAGTGTCTAAACTAAGTAAATTAAATAACTGTAAAGGCTCAGAGTACGAGGACAAGTTACAACCTCTAAGTAGGTGTGTTAACCTCAGGCTGAAAAGCAAGACCTAAGAACAAACAGGCCGCAGTGGGCCTCCAATTAGGGTAGTCTACCTGTGGAAAACAGGTCAACATTAGTCATTACGCGACACGCCAAGACGGTCCGTTAAATCTAGTGGCTGAACTCCTTTGTTGTGACATATGCTTCAAATTTGACCGGGCTTAGGGTCAGGCCGCTAGTCACACAAACTCAATTACCTTCCGGATATCGTCAAGTACGGTCGGGAGGTCTCCGCCCAGAACACCGTCATCTAGGTACCAGGTATTAAAGGGGGGGGGGTGCAGTCAATCCACCAATTTCTTAATACACAAAGAAAAATGTGGAGAACCCAGGGTATAACCTTGTTGAAGACGTTAATGCGAGGCGTTATGGGGCATGACCATGTAATGATTCTGAAATATAGACCAGGTCCGTAAGGATGGCCACGACTTGACGGCTTGAAACAAATTGTCTCCCGGATGCTGCTGGACGCGTTTTGGAAGTCCAGTTTGATCATCACCGTCGGCGCGATTGCAAAAATGCACGACCACAGTGGACCTCTGTGCCTCCAGGGGTAGCGAATTCTAACTGGTGTTAGCCATTAGTTGCGGAAATAGCATCCCTATTACCGTGACAGCCGCGTTTCTGGCGAACGATTGAGAAACCGGCGATCGCACGTACTAAACCATCTTTTGTTCGTACAAACATTTTCGCCTCGAAGATGGGCGGTAAAAGGCAAGATGTGGGCGAGTCCTATGAGAGCACATGAACTACTTTAGCAATGGCGTCAGCAAGTCGCTCGGCTGGACCGCCCAGTGGACCAAACAACAGGTCTTGCAACAAGTATATAATGTTTAGGCCGGCAGCTAAACTTCTGCTGAAAGTCATCATAGCATTGAGTATCTCTTCACACGAAATGGATGAAGCCAGTGTGACCACCGGGGGTATGGACATGGAGAGACCTAGAGGAGCATGTAGATCTATGGAAAAATTCCGTATTTGTGTTCGCTGACGCTTGCATATTCTGGGAGCCCACCAATCTGCCATCACCAGAGATCTCGCCTTCCAACAGCTCGACCCTCACCCGTTTGGGAAGGTCGTCACCGAGGTGGGCCCTCACTTCTTGATCCCTCGTGATCCCTCAGATCTTAATCCCCAGCAAAGTGCTAACATAAATTTGTTTCGTCGGAGCTTGATGGTCTGTAGATGGCCCGTTGGCGGCATCGGCGTGCTTGGCCAATATATGTCTGGCTTTATGCACAGGACATGCAGCCCTGTTGGGGTCACCTAAAACTAGAGAAGCATGCGCGGC
The DNA here is from genome assembly GCA_003439945.1 of Dermanyssus gallinae. NCBI lineage: Eukaryota > Metazoa > Arthropoda > Arachnida > Mesostigmata > Dermanyssidae > Dermanyssus > Dermanyssus gallinae. The sequence continues at coordinate 630,920 of QVRM01007167.1, read as the reverse complement.
CGTTTGATTTATGGTTATCGCTGGCATTATGATGTAAACGCTCTGAGTTTCTCTGCAAGTGGAAAGAGGGCCAAGAGAGGTTTCAAAGCCTCCGCAGTCGTCTTTAAAGTCGCTGCCAAATCAGGACTTATGCCCTTTAACATCCGAGCGACGTCATTAAAGTGCCTCCAACATCTCTGTGCGACATCCTGTTACAGGTGTTTCTCATCATGTTAAGTTTAGAAGCGTGCCAAGGCCGAGCTTGACATTTTTTGAATGCGTTGGCTCGCTTTCGTTTGGTAAAGGTTGTGGATTATGGAGAAGCAGTTGCGGAGAGGCGCTTTCTTGCGCGGCGGATATGCACCTAAGAACTGCAGCGTAGGAAGCCTCATTGTTGTTGGAACAACCCGGTTGCACATTTTCTACGACATCAGTGGCTGCGACGTCAGGCCCCCGGTAATCGATGCAGTCGGGTGCGATGCCGTAAGTTGTTGGAGCACTCTCGCCTCCATGATAAATTCTGTTCCGCTCACCGAGGTAAGTCACGCGCGGACTGGAAGGCGATCCGGCCGCGTGGGGGCCACTACACCTTACACACCTCTTCATTTGCTTCATGCAACTGCAGCCAGATGATCACAACTTCCACATTTCTTGCAGGCCCTGCGAAAAGTGCAACTTTCTGCTATATGCCCCACTCGTCGACATTTGTATGTTCGATTGGTCAGGCGCAAGAACGACGGAGTAAATTCTGTATCCCAGGAGGTTCGTCATGTTGATCGCACTTTGTTGACGGGGCCCTTTTTTGTTAACATTTTTGTGTCTTCGTCTATGATTGCCGACGTTCCGGGACCTGCAATGGGATTGTGATGATACTCTGGGCGATGTGCTGAAAACCCTGTTCCCGACCGGCTCCTAGACACCGGCTTGGACCTCAACTGGTGTATCTTTGGCAGTTGTACCCCTGAGCCTGGAGATACCTAAACTTCCAGCTGGCTTAGAGCTGGACTTACTCGCAACGTGTTAGGCATCCAAATGTTTTAAGCGATTCAACGTTAAGTACAGTAATAAAAAAAATAATTTGAAAATTCTACTCTTGGGAGTTAAAACAACTCATAAGAGGGGCTATATAATTAGAATTTCCCGATCGAGTTATGTTTTATACATACTCTTTACAAGAGTACACAGCAGTATGTTTCGTTCTGTCCTGCTACATTTTACATTCATTGCAACTGTTGTCCTGTCGGAAGTTTGCATTGCAGAGAAATAGACGATAATGGTTGTTCTGCCGGAATTTTGCATTGCAGAAATGCAGACGAGTTTCATCGCGGAAGTTTGTCGCGGAAGTCTCGCTGTATTGGATGCATGTATTTGATGTCCGGGAGAAATTGAGCCGTTTTGATAGACATCGGCTCACCTGAAATCCCGCAGCATTGCCGACTAAACCACTGGGCTCTTTTTTTTTTGAGAGAGGACTTACTGGAAAATGCGGTTGCACACGCGGGCACCGCAGCAAGGGAGCTCCCTGCAAGTGCGGGTCGGTAGTGTGGGGCTCCAACCCACTAAAAAACAGTCGTGTCTCCGTCCCCCACGCTGACTGGAGACTGCTTGCGCATAACATCAAACAGTCAGAGGGGGCGAGTCTACTGCTCCTGGCGGGTGTGTGCCCCGGGAGCCTCGGGGTGGCGCGAGCGGACTCGAAGGGAGGCCCTTGTTTTCTCTTGCAGTATGTTCTTAAAAGCTTGGGTCATTTTGTTCCAGCCTGATATTGATTTCGTCATTTTTATAGTGTAGTCGGGTAGGTTTAGAGCTGGGTTGTTACTTAAAAACTCCGTTAGGCTTGCGCGCTGCTCCGCCCATGGCGGGCACCTAAGCACCGTGTGCTCTGGAGTGTCCTCGACTCCATCGCCGCAGTGGACGCACGTCGGGCCGGGGACCTTCCCAATCCTGAACAGGTACGACTGGAAGTCGCCGTGACCTGTGAGTATTTAGGTTGTGTGGAATGTAATTCCCCCCCCCCCCCCCCCGGCCGATTGAGCCAGTTTCTGATATTTGGGATCAGGGTGCGGAGGCCGGCGCCTGGGGCACCCTGTTCGAGGCCTACCTACTCCTCCTGCCAGAGGTCGATTGTAAGCTGACGTTCCTCGTCTTTTTTTGAGGCCTGGGTTATCCCATAAGCGGCGGCGCTCGGCTGCCTTTAAATCGCACGGGATCGTTCCGGCAAGGACGAAGGCCGCCGCGGCGCTGACCGTTCTGTACGTTTGAGATTACCCTGAGAGCTCCGACTCTCTGGGCCCGATACAAGCGAGTCGTGTTCGCGGCGAATTTTAGTCTGTCAGTGGGTCAGGCCGGAGCTCCGTACAGGGCAACCGACTCTGCCGCGGACATAATTATTCGTCTTCTCAGCTGCCGTGGACCATATGTATTGGGCATGAGACGTGCAATGTCATTGGCTGTCTTCGTTGCCTTTTCTGTCACCTGCCGCACGTGTTCGGTACCGCGGAGACCCCTGTCAAGGGTAACCCCGAGGTACCTTACGTGGTTGACAAGTGCGATCTTCTGGCCATCTAGGCGAAAGTTAAGGTCGGGGCATGGTCTTCGGCCCACCAAGAGTATCGCCTCGCTTTTGGCTGTGCGAGAGCGAGCCCCGCTTCTTGCATCCAGCGGAAGACGTCGGCAAGTGCCTCGTTCGCACGGCTCTGCAGCAGGTCCGCGGTCCGAGCCTGGACGGTTAAGACGAGGTCGTCAGCGTAGGCAAGGAGGTTGACGCCGGGGGGGGGGGGGGGAGATTCCTCAGCCGCAGCACGTTGTCATAGGTTATAATTTATAGCAGGGCGCCAAGTATGGATCCCTGTGGCACCCCTGCAGTCATGTTAAAACGGACCCGTGGGACTGGATTGTCCTGTCATGTAGATAATTCGATAAAAGCTTCCAGAGATAAAAAGGGATTTTTTTCCTGTGGAGAGTTCCAAGGATGACTTTCCACGGTAGGCTTTTAAAAGCGTTCTTGCCGTCCAGTAAAATCGCGAGGAACAAGTCCCGTCTTCTAGGCGGGGACTCGCGGAGGAGTTCAATCTGCGTCTGAATCCGCTTTATGGCGCCGATGGTTGAGTAGCCCTTGCGGATACCGTACTGGGCGTCGAACAGGAGGTCGCTCCCCTCCGCGAAGTCCCGGAGACGTGCCTCCACGATGGACTCGAATGCTTTAGCCAGGGAGCCGAGTAGGCAGTCCGGCGGTAGGAGCCGGGGCCCTTCGGTATGAGAACAAGGTTTGCGGCCTTCCATGCCGCAGGGAACGAGCCCGTTCGGAACATCCCAGTCGCCGCGGCGGCTACTGCTACCGGGTATTCCATCACTAGTAGCTTGACCGCGGAGACCGGAACGCCGTCGGGGCCTGATGCTTGAGGCGTGCCGCCGTTTCGTACACCTCTTGCAAGGTGACTTCTGGAGGATCCTGTTTTTCCGTTCCAGGTAGGGGGCGCGGTCAAAGGGAGGATGATTTAGGAAGAGGACTGATATTGTCTCTTGGGTCTCGTCCGGCGTGAGGTCCACTCTTCGTTTAAAAGGCAGGCACTCCCTTACCATCTCGTATGGGCGGCTCCAGGGATCGTCCTCCAGTTCTTCGAGAAAGGCTCCCCGGAGCGTTCCTTGCCTCTGGAGATCTCCCTGCGTAATAGTAGCCCCTTTTACTCGGCGCCATGGTACAGAGCATTCCTCCCCTCGGGTGCATACCTTCGGGCGCGCATAGAAAGGCGCCGCTCTCGAAGGCACCTCTTTCTTAGGTGTCCGATCTCCGCAGTCCAACAGTACTTTGATGTGCCGCGGCGCCTAGGATTCGCGCCACGCCCCGAGGGAGCCCTGCACGCGGTCTCTAAGAGCTTCTGGAGGCCCGCCATCGAAACGGGCGGGCCACCCGGGCCTATGCAGGCCCTAAGGGACTCCCGGAGTTCAACGGTTCCCTGACGTCTCATAAACGGATGCAGCCTTGCAGATGATTGCGGAATGCTGGTTGTCACGTGAAATTCCATTATATGGTGGTCACTTAGTGATTCTTTGTGGTGTAAAACTCTCCAGTTTAAAATCCTGTGGGTCTCTGTCCGGCGTGTGATAGTTAGGTCTATACAAGGTGCGCCCTGCTCTGTGGAATGTAGGGGCACCTGTGTTGAGAACGACTAAGTCTATGGCCGCCAACCATTCGAGGACTGCGTGTCCTCTCTGGTTCGTAAGGGCGGAGCCCCACGCGCCTGCGGAGGCATTCAAATCTCCTGTTATAATTGGTTAAAAGATGCGGTTAAGTCTTCTAAAAGCTTGATAAGATCTTCAAGTGGGACGTTGGGGCGGCAGTAGCATGAGTAAAAACGCCCAACGCTCGCCGCGTCAATCCAAGTTAAACCGTAGCCGCTGCCATGTCCTGAGATCCGGGAGTGGCAGCGACGGTCAAGTACAATGCTTGTTGCCCTCTCGTCATCGGTAAACCGGTCCGGGCGGTTCTCTTCTGCCCACCGGACATTGGGCTCGCTCAACAGCAGCACGTCTGTTTCGGCTCTGCTACTGACCTCTTCAAACATTGCATATGCTGCCCTGCTACAATTGGAATTCAGCTGTAGAGCTTTATGTATCTAAGTCATTTTTTGAGTTAGGAGAGAGCTGGGTGTTGGGGGCCTTGGAGGCCCGGGGGTCCGCAAGGGGTGATGACCCTTGTACTCTCTTGCGGCCCCTCTGGGTTACCAGGGTAAAGCCTTCGGTATCCACCGCGGCACTAGGATGGCTTCCGAGAGTGGATTGGGCCGCTGTGGGGCAGGGCCTTGAAGCAGAGAGCGCAGGTGCCGCTCGGGTATTGGTTCGGCCGTCACGGCCACGAAATTCCTCGAGTTGTTCACAACATTTCGAGCATGCGGCGACGTTGGCTGCGTGTCCTTCTTCGCCGCAGTTGTAGCACGTCGCTTTTGCCGTGCACTCCCTAGAGAGAAATCTTAGCTCCTCGCATTTATGACAGCGCTTCGCTTTGACTGCGTCAAAGGTGCATGAGGGGGCAGAGTGCCTACACGTTGGCACCGTTGGCATGTCGGGACACTGATCCACTCCGAGATGGGCCACGAGGACTACCTCGTTTGGATTCGCTTAATGCCGAGAATCTTGCCGGCATCCGCCGGGGGGACTCGGGACTAAGGCCGTCCACCGACCGGTAACTTCTTTTGGGGGGGGGGGGGGGTCGACCGTCAGTGGTCCTTCACATTGCGCCGCCTTGCGGAAAGCTTTTCCGATGTCTTCGGCAGAGGTACCCTCGATGATGTCCTTTACAAGGAGGCGTCGCATGGAGAAGCAGTCCAGGCTCACGTCCGCCTCCCCGGCAGGCCCTGAAGGAAGGTGCTGGCCCCTTCTGCCGCCTCCGCAACTACTAGCCGCACATCTCCGCTGGGCACTTGCATGACGCGGTTGACCCTGACGTTGTGTGCGTTGGGGTCCAGCTTGGTCCCCAACGGCCGGATCATGTCCGCGTAGGTTTTGCCTTCCTTCTTTTTTAGAAGAAAGGTCGTTGCGGAGCTGGGCTTGCTTTTCCTCACGCTGTCTAGGGCCTTCCTTCGTGTCGTAGGGGTGACGGCGAGGTGTAGGCCTTGAGCTCGGGCCAGGCCCTCGAGAAGTTTTCCGACTCCCCTCTGCTCCCCCTGGCTAGTTATATGGCAGGAGATAGGTCCAAGGCTTTGCGAGCCCTTCTCCTTGGTCCCTCCCCTCTTCTCCTGGATTAACGTCGCATCCTTGGGAAGCCGGAGCGCCACCAGGGCCCTCGTGATAGGCTTGCCGTCGTCCCCAGTCTGCTTATACGACGAGACAGGACTACGTCTGTCCTGTCCCCGGCCTCCCCGGCAATGCCCTGGAATTGACAGGCCATGTTCTACCATACAACATTGTCAGAGAGGTCATCCTCCCTGGCCACCAGAATCCAAAGGGGGCTCTCCTTTAGAATACTCACTCCGAGGTGTGTTATCCTCGTGTAGACGGCTGGTGGCCAGTCTTCGGTGAGGAGTTGTTTGAGGTCCTCCTCCGTGCTGCAGGCGTTTATTAGAGCGTTTATTTTCTCGGCCTGCCCGTCCATTGCACGCTCGCCGGGGGTGCACTGGCACCCGGAGTCGGCAGTCTCAGGAGCGGTCCAGGTGCCGACATCCTTCTTTTGTGTCCTGGCCTCTTTCACGGTAACACGGAGCTCCTCCGCCAGGCTCTTAACCATAGTGTCCAAGTTTCTCCTGTTGGCCGTGTGGCGAAGCAGCCTGTCCACCAACTCCGTAATCTTCTCCAGGTAGTTCCTGGGTGCCGTTTCGCCGAAGGTTAGCCGTTTGCTCACCAGAAGTCGTCACTGTACCCGTAGAGGGTTGTGATGCGTCGGTCTCGCTTTTGTCGCGCTGCTTGGGCGGCGGTTGGCGGAACGTAAATCTTTAGACTAGTTTTGTTTAAAAGTCAGTAACTGTAAAAATGAGCATTAAAACCTAAGATATGAAAACAATAATTAAGTTAGATAATTAACGGATATAGAATTTTAAATTTTAAATTTTAAATCTATTAAAAAAACACTGGGGTTTGAACCCAAACCGATCTTGCCTCGGCGGGTTCTCCAGTCACCGCTGCTGTCCACTCTGCCACCCGCTACTTCTCCGTAGAGGCACGTTGGTGGTCTATATACACTGGCACGTTAGTACACAGATTGTGTGTGCGTGTTCACATTCTACATACACAGGCACGTTAGCTTACAGAGTGTGTGCGTGTTCACACCGTTCTGCACCACTATATGCACGAAGCTGTTCAGAACACCGATCACGTATATACACAGCGGTCCCACCGAACAGCTGATGTCACAGGCCTCCCTGTAAACAATTCAGCCTGTAAACAATCGAGTTGCGGTGCCGCCGCCGCCGCCGGCGTTTGTCTTTTCGAACGTTATCACTGTTAGAAACGTTGCACTTTGTTTGCTATTTTTCATCTGTACGCGGCACCGTTAGCGTGTCTTTTCGCGCGCGTTGTGCTCCCTGTTGCAACGGCTATCCAGTGCGAGTAGTCAGCCCGTTATGGGCCTCGGGTTCCCGCGCTTCTTAGCCACCTTTCACGGAGAAAAGCAAAACGTGACCGCACCTGACGACTGCCAGAGGTCGACTAGAAAGGGCTCCTTGCTTAGGAGAATCTTGCAGATTTGGCATCGCGAGGGCTGGAAATGCTGGTGTCGCTAGAAAGTTAGCGGTAGCTGTAGCAAAACAGCGGTTCTTTGCAAAATTATTCCCCTTTATTATATATATATATATATATATATATATATATACTTTGAGAACGTATTTACTCGGTTGTCCTCGGGAGTACAAAACTTTAGTAGAAAAAACTAGAATCTACGTCACCCACGCCAACGTCAGATAAAAATGTTCGACAATAAGCCCAAAAGTACTTTATTAGATCTTCAATAACTAGGCATCATAATAAAAAACATTTGGCCAAACATTTCTAGTTGGTTCTGGCTGCATCGTAGGAAGTCTCGTCCCCAATATACGATTTGTAGAAAGCGAAGGCTTGACATTTTAGATGCCCGGACACGGGTCGTTATCTGGGTAGCGTGGTTCGTCCTCGTGGTACTTGTAAATCGGAACCTTTTCGGGAAAAAACGGGATATTGTATTTCTTTTTGTAGAGTCTCCCAAAGTCTATGTTACAGAATATTGGATGTCTTCTAACTTCGCACTCTGTACCGGAGCCTAGTCTTTCTTCGGTATGCTTGCACAGAAGCTTTCCTATAAAGTCTTTGACCACAGGAGTTAGGCTTACTCTGCGGGGAAACGTAAGGTCTGTTTCCCGGATACTTCTCAAGATCTTTCTATAACTTGTGCCTTTATAAGGCAGTTCATGGCAATATAGTTTATAAGTGATTACACCAAGCGACCACCAATCCATACTTGGTGCCAGGTCCTCATTAGCCACCTCGGGCGACATGTATGCTGGCGTTGCGCCGTTTACCTCCTCTCCGATGCGTCCGGACATGCCAAAATCTGTAAGCATGAGATAACCATCGTGTCCTACAAGAATATTTTTCAGCTTTAGATCACAGTGTACGACACGGGCACCATGCACAAACTCCAGCGCCATAACGACTTGAGCGAGATAGAATGGCAAGTGTTTCTCGAGAGGGCGAGGATCTCGAAACATACTGGAGGCGTCCCCGCGCCGAGCGAACGATAACACAAAGCAAACGTACCTGTTGTCGACACAATGGCAATGCAGCTTTACGATGAAGTCCCATGCATTCAGGCCATAGAGAATACTTTTCTCTTTGCGTGCCAGCTCAACAAACGTTCCTCGCCTATGTGGGGGACAAGCGATTTTCGAGATCCTTTTCATAGCATACGTCGTTCTACCGTTGGCTCTTTTGACAGCTAAAACTTTTGCAAAGCCCCCCTCGCCGATTAAACCTACTATGCGGAATTGATTCATATTCGCGGCCGCCGGTTCCTCACCATCACCCAGACGTTCAAGTGCAAACTCTACATGCTGTTCTAAGAATCTCTCGTAGTATTGAAAATCGTCGTCCGGCCTACACGGTGGCCCAAATAGGTACGAAAATAGGTTCGAAAATAGGTTCGAAAATAGCTGTCCCATGCTACCAGGCCCAGCCTAGCGCAAATGCTTGGTCCAATGACGGCCCAATACTACTTAAATGTTTTTGGCGCTTTGTATTTTTCACCTAAATTGCAACGTGTTTTCCAACGGTGGCTCTAGAATAAACATTATAATAAAGTCGTTATAAGTCCCATTGCCAAGGTACCTTGTCTGCTTAAGTTTATACAAAATATTAAGACCAATATATTTAATTATTACTACGCACCTAAATCATAACGAACGTTAAAGCAGCCTCATTTATAGAAAAGAAACGACTCAGTTGATGTCAGTCATGATGACTGATTAAAACTAACCGGGGGGTAAGTTGACCAACCCAAGAAACGGGCATCAGAATACCCCCACACGTTCACAACAGACATTTGTTTTTCTAACTTATGCACATATAATGACAAAAAAACTCGTCCTCTGTTGTTGTCTATTTTGTTATGACGATCACACTCTTTAATGTGGCGGTGCCAATCTTGGTTACTAGCCAGCTGCCTATACGCACAGCGTAATTTTCATCAGTAGACTTGTTTTCATAGAAATCTCTACTAACGCCATTTTAGAACGAAGTTGTTTATTCAGAATTGGATACTGTACTTAGTGAGCTGAATGAGCGGAAATAGGGTAAATCATGAAGCGTCCTATTGCAATTTTATGGATCTTAACTGTATATATAGTGCTAAAAAAATCACAATGAATGAGTACATGTATTGTGTTCAAGACAGCGTTTTTTTGCACCTGGATCACGCGAACAATGCAGTCCGGAGAAACTAAAAAACGGTTTAGCCGATTGAAAGATTTATTATCATAACTTTAAAAGTCACAAGGTGCGCCACATTCGATTATCTTCCGCCGGTCTCTCGAAGAGGAAACCGTACCTAATCTCGACTAAAGCGGCCCTAATAATAAAAGGACCGTCCCGCTGACCTCCGTGCCTTTCAAAATCTTTGAGAAGGTCATAGCAGAGGAGATCTACAAGAACGCAAATGCGCAAGTTCTAATTTCGAGGGAACAATTCGCACATTGTCCCGCTCATTTTGCTCTCTTACAGTCATTAGAGATTCAATGATTGGGCTTTCTTTATAAATGATGGAAGACCGTTTGACTGCGTGTATTTCGATTTTAAATCTAATTTTGAGAGTACCACATACTTGGCTACTCAAAATCCTTCCACAGTTTGGAATGGGTAGTCGAATAGTTAATTCGATAAAGGCTTTCTTAAGTATATAGATAGACTCTTTCGGGTCAGAGTTAACAACTGTCTGTCATCTAGGCGGCTCAGGGTGCCTCGGGGTGTCCGCAGCATGCCATTCGCGGTCCTTTAATGTATACACTACAGTACAGTACCGGCTCATTGAAGTATGTAATACCTTAAGTCGTTTATGTAAAAATGAAGGCTGATGATGTCAAAAAAGTTTACACCCGTAGAGAATCGAAACAACATAGCATGAAGCCATTTTCAAGAGAGATTTATGGGGTGCTGTGCAGGCCTCGATCTTGAACTGTCTGTTAATAATTCTGCACACAAATACACGCTAGGCACTGAGGGACTAACCATTTAGAAGGCGATCAAAGACTTGGGGATACTGACATCTGACACCTTGAACTATACGCCTCATATACTTAAAGTGGTAACGGCTGTCATAAGAAGACTGAACTGTATATTACAATCGTTTGTAATTAAAGACGCTTTTCCGTATGTCAGACTGTTCAAGCAATATGTTCTCCCAGTCTTATTATAGGCTTCATCCGTATGGCATCAAGGACTCGCGTGTGATGAGAAGATTCTGGCCAAAGTTCACAAAGAGTTCATAAGGCGTGTTGCCTACCGCTGCAACATTAGCAGGAATAATGTTAAGTGCATGGCTGTAGCCGTTATATTAGATAAGATTGACAGATGTACGTTTACAAGCATATGTAAGCAGCCTGATAGTTTCAATAAGTTCTTTGAGGTCACGACGACGATAACTCGCTCTGGTATGAACATTCAGGCTAAAGCTGAAGCCAGGAAAGAAATCGTTAATCAACTGTTCGCGTAGCGCACAGCATGCAAGTGCAGTAATGTACGGCCAAACATCTAAATCGCCAGATGGCGCGTTTGTTATTAACTTTCGATAATCCTCAATAAAGCCTCCCTGCCAAATGATGTGTAAATATAGGAATATTTGAAAAAAATATATATATATAGATATATAAATATGTGGTGTAGCGATATGTGGAATTGTAGAGCTTGTTAAAGCAGATGTTTTTCCTTACATTACCCTACGATCAGCCCTATGTGAATGCGAGCTGTAGTTTCGGAGTAAAGTATTTTTCGGAGGGCATGTCCAGATTAAGTCCATGTAAAATGACTGTGTGGCGACGTTTACTACCGCCGACGTGTCACGCGACAGCCGCAGCGCGTCATTTTTCACGCACTTAATCTTGACATGTTCGCCGAAAAATCGTCATCACTCCACAACCATAGCTCGCATTTCCAAAGGTTTGGTGCCAAAATTATTGTCATGAAATGCGCATTTGCTGAATATGTTAGTTTTGAACGCTGTGGGTGGTTGTCGGGTTATGATTTTGAGGTATTTGGTGTGAAATATAATGAGGAACTTAATTTTTTGCAAGTTCTCTTCTAAGCGACCGTGCCGCATCTTCCGATCGGCCTTATATATTCTTTAGAATTTTCTCGCGAATGCGACGGTATGCTTAGTTTTTGTATGGGAGGTCTGGTTGTCTCGCAACAGCACATTTTATGCTTCTATGTCGGGCAAAAACACCAGTGTTACTTATTGTAGTAATTTCACTCTCACTCCGAAACAAGACTTCTCAGAGGCTATGTTCCATTGGAAAAAACATCTGCTTTAACGAGCCTTACAATTCCATATATCGCGCTTCAAATATTCCTGGAACACCCTGTATATATGCTAGTATAGAGTGTTTATATTCATGGATTTCTTATCATTTTGTTTATTGTCATTATGATTATTATCGTGTTCGGCTGAAATTAGAGTAAGGTACCTAAATCGTATTGCTTAACATTTAGTTTGAATATTGTCAGTAAATAGGTTGCGCGCACATCTAGGGGGAACTTGTTGTTTCGGAGTGAGAGTTAAATTACTACAATTTGTGACACTGGTGTTTTTGCCGATATAGGAGCACAAATTGTCCCGTTGCTAGACGACAAGTCCTTCTATACAGAAACTAAGCACACCGTCGTGTTCGTGAAATTCTGCTTCCTCTAAAGAATATACAAGGACGGTCAGAAGATGCGATATAGTCGTCTAGAAGAGAATTCGCAAAAAATGAAGTTCCTTATTAGCTTTTACGCCAGTTACCTCAAAATCATAACCCTACGATCACTCACAGCGCTCAAAATTAACATATTCGGGCAAATGTGCATTTCATGGCGATCATTTTGGTACCAAACGTAGTCATTATCTCGCTACCACCACAATTGTTAGGTTGTTAAGTTTTTATTGGCATTGGACGGGTCCTAAGATAATAGGGATGAAGAAAATAAAGCTACGTCTATATATTATAATGCATTTGCATAGAAACCTCTTAAACTGTACCTAGGTACAGATGCGGTGAGTAACCATCGACTGTAGTTAATTTGGGACGTATAGGTAGAGTGTAGAGTGCTGCAAGGTTTGTTAGAATGAATGAAAACAGCGCCACATTCTTGTCAAAACTCGTTTAATTCAATTATATATGTGTATATATATTTTTTATACCGTAGTATGCACAAATTATGGCACAGTCATTGGATGCTAGTACGCAACACTTTTAACGGACTGCTTGACGGCAGAATGTATAGCTAAAGCCATAACTGCTGCCCGCCACGCCACAGGCTCGGCCAAATACTGTGCCTTCCTGTAGCGGCGCGAAAATGTATTTTCATAGGTGATGAATGAAGACTTAAATATAATTCATTTTTTACGCTATACAATTGGTACAGGAAGAACACCGACTTCGTCGATATTGCGTGGTATGTGGCGCCGCTTAGCTGGAAAAGCTGCCCTTCGCATTTTCGGTGTACTCCGACACGATCGTTCACCTCTAAGCAGTACAAGAAGAAATTGACAGGATTGAGAGGAAGAAATTGACACGTTGAAGAAAAGGGAAGAGCGTGTATGAGCGTGAAGTTTTTCTATATCGTCTCGATAAAGTCTCATTTAGATCTCGGCGGTCTCGTGTATAAATTAATCTGGCGCGTTGTATTGCTTCCTATCTGTTCAGTTGTAGGGCCGTCCAAGCGTCTTCTCGCCGACAGGGGACTATGCATGACCGGATAGCCACCCCGGAGAGCCTCTTCTTTTGTTTCCTGCTCGAGTTTTGCCTCCAGTGTAAACTTCAGCCCCCACCATGACCAGGCTTCTTCTGAGCTTTTGGCCTTTTGTTTGACCTGCAACCATCGCAGCTGCAAAATGGCTGCAACGGCAGCAGCGTCATCAGTAGCAGCAGCAGCAGCAGCACAAAATTACTGCTCGGAGAAAAAGCCACTGGTAGTTTGCCAGCTAGCTTCCTTCAGAGACACGACGATGCTCAAGGCTGACCTCGTGCGTTCGCATCTCATCAGACGTGGTGAATATATGGTGTTTTGTTTACATCCACACCTGCCAGCCTCGTGGTGGTGTTGAGCCACATTTATCCACAACTCGACTACTCGCAACTGCTTCTACTTATTCGTACAACTACAACAACAACATAGTCTGCTACCGGCTTCCGTCGGGAGTGCATCGCGTGTGGTGGTCTCCGTCTGAGATTGGTGATTTTGTGTGACTTGTGTCTTGCCTTGTGTCGTGTTGAGCATGGGGCGA